>CM053743.1:58959419-58969419 GCA_028658305.1 Pachyuromys duprasi
TATCCGTGCAGGGGTTCCAGTCCACATCCACACATGGTCCTTGATTGTAGAAACCGTCTCTTATAAGACCCCTGTGCCCGGCTCAGTTTGGTCTTTGTGGAGCTCTTGTTCTCCCCAAGTCTCAACAACCTCCCCCAGATCTATCATTACTCTCGCCCTCTGTCAGAGGCTTGATCTCGAGTCTTAATATCCGCTCTGATACATCGTTACATTTCAATGCAATTCTTTACAGATCTTTAAATAAAAATTTTCAGCTTCATAAGGAATAAAAAGAAACCTAGAATTTCTAAAACAGTCCTATACAATAAAATATCTTCTCGATGTATCTCCATCCCTCATCTCAAGCTGTATTATTGAGCAACAATACAAAAAAACTGCATGTTACTGGCATAGAAACTGACTAGTGAGTGGATCAATGGAATCGAACAGAAGATCCAGAAATAAACCCACACGTTCATGGACACCTAAATTTTGACAAAGATGCCAAAAACATTCAATGGTAAAAAGACAGCATCTTCAACAAATGGTGCTGGTCTAACTTGGTGTACCATGTAGAAAAAATGCAAATAGATCCATACTTATCACCCTGCACCAAACTAAAGTCCAAGTGGATCAAAGACCTCAATATTAAACCAGACACACTAAAATTGTTAGAAGAAAAAGTGGGGAAGAGCCTAGAACTCATTGGCACAGGAGACAACTTCCTGAACAGAACACCAACAGCACAGGCTCTAAGATCAACAATAAATAAATGGGACCTCAGGAAACTGAAAAGCTTCTGTAAAGCAAAAGACACTATGCTCAGAAAAAAAAGACTACCTATAGATTGGGAAAGGATCTTCACTAACCCTATATCTGACAGAGGGCTAATATCCAGAACATATAAAGAACTCATGAAATTAAACAACAAATCTTGGTTAATCAAATTAAAAAATGGGGTACAGAGCTAAACTGAGAATTCTCAGTAGCGGAATATTGCACAGCAGAGAAAGACTTAAAGATACGTACAATGTCCTTAGCCATAGGGGAGAAGCAAATTAAAACAACCCTGAGATTTCTCCTTACACCCATCAGAATGGCTAAAATCAAAAACTCAAGTGACAACACATGCTGGAGAGTACGTGGAGAATGGGGAACCCTATTGCACTGCTGGTGGTAATGTGAACTTTTATAACCACTTTCTGAAATCCATCTGGCACTTTCTCTGACAGTTAGGAATAGCACTTCCTCAATATCCAGCTATACCACTTCTAAGTATACATCCAAAATATGCTTAAGTATACAAAAAGGGCATTTGTTCCACCATATTTCTAGCAGCGTTATTGTAATAGCCAGAAGCTGGAAACAAGGAAGATTTCCCTCAGTTGGGGAATGGATATAGAAATTGTGGTACATCTATACAATGTTATATTAATCAACAATAAAAAAAGGAAATCATGAAATTTTCAGGCAAATGCTGGGAAATGGTAAAAAAGATCATTTTGAGTGAGGTATGCTAGAAACAGAAAGACACACAGGGTTTATACTCACTCATAAGTGGATATTAGATATATAATATAGGATAAACACACTAAAATTTTTATACCTGAAGAAACTAATCAAGAAGAAGGACTCTGGCTACAATGCTCAATCCCCACTCAGAAAGGCAAAGAGGATGAATATTAGAAGAGGGAGAAAACAGGGAACAGGGCAGGAGCCTACCACAGAGGCCTCTGAAAAGCTCTACCCTGAAGGGTATCAGAGCAGATACAGAGACTTATAGTCAGACTTTGGGAGGAGTTCATGGAATCTTGTAAAAGAAGGGGGAGATAAGTAAGACCTGGAGAGGACAGGAGCTCCACAAGGAGAACAATAGAACCAAAAATCTGGGCCCAGAGGTCTTTTCTGAGACTGATACTCTAACCAAGGACCATTCATGGAGATAACCTTGAACCCCTGCACAGATGTATCTCAGGGCAGGTCAGTGTCCAAGTGGGTTCCATAGTAATGGGAACAGGGGCTGCCTCTGACATGAAGTAATTAGCCTGTTCTTTGATCACCTCCCCCTGACAGTGGAGCAGTCTTACCAGGCTACCCTGATGAGACCTGATAGACTAGGATCAGAAGGAAAGGGAGGAGGTCCTCCCCCATCAGTGGGCTTAGGAGGGACATGGGTGGAGAAGGAAACAGGATGGTGGGATTTCGAGGGAAGGAAGGAGGGAGCTACAGGGGGGATTCAAAGTGAATAAACTGTAATTAATATAAATAAAAAATTTTAAAACTCCTTTAAATAAAATAAATTGTGAAACAAAAGAAATTGCCCTTTGATATCCATATACACAATCTTTGATATTTCTTCCCATAAATATATGTGACATATACACACACTGTTACCACCACCACAAACAACAACAATAATAAAATAATAATAATAATAAATAAAACATTTTATTCCTCCTGAAAAAAAAATTTGATACCTGTCTCTTTGTTACTTATAAGTCCCCTCTTTGAAATCTATTTATATTGTTGTTTTCTAAAGATAATGTTTAATTATGATATCAACAGTAATTGCATTTCTTAAAGTCGCTCAATATCTACACTGACGTCTTGTATGAAAAGTTTACTTTGCTGCTCAATATCCTTTAAATATAACGTCACAAATTTTGTATTCCGTATTATTAGTATTTTTCTGCCAAAATGTTTGAATTCAAATGATAGCTAAATATATTTAAAAATACTCAAATCAAATAAGGTGATGTATGGGACATTTTAAACAAGACAGAAGCTAAAATCCTATTTGTTATGTGAAAAAAGTAACTATACATCTAAACTCTAATCCTTTTTTGCCTGATGTAATTATTATCTTATAGGTCCTCTGCTGAACAAACTCACCATTTCTAGCTCTTTCTGAACTCTGGCTGGTTCAATCCAGCTCTTCTAGCTCAAATTTTCTCTCCAAGTTGACTGATTCAAACTCTCAGCTTCTTACTGAATTGCTCTACTTGGTGTCAAAGTAAATCTAGGAATCTGTTCTAATCTTCTGGCTCCTTCTCATTCTCTTGTTCAAATTGTCTTCACCTGTGTCTAGCTTGTTCTTTCTGCAACTTGTTTGTGTAACACTATCCCAGTAAACCACCTGTGTAAAATACCTTTGAACTTCACACACAGAGGTGCTTTGAATTAATCTCTACTGTACTGCCACTCAATGAATCCCAACTCAACTCCCGGAACTCAATTGCCCCTCCCTAAGCTCTTTTATTTTTATTTTTTTGTTTTTAAATTTTTATTTTTATTTTCTTTTTAAAGTTATTTTACATTCCAAGAGTGCCCCTGCCTAAACTCCTCCCAGCCCACTTCCTTTTCTTCATTCCCCCTCTCCCCATATCAGCCTTCCTCAGCACATCAAGTCACATCAGGACTTGAGCATATCTTCATCCCCTGAGGCCAGGTAAGACAGTTCTGCCAGGGGGAAGTGATCCAAATGCAAGCAATAGAGTCTATGCTAGAAACTGAGACCTCACCTTCTACTGGCCCAGCGACCCACTTGAAGACCAAGCTGCCCATTGGCCACATATGTGCAGTAGGCCTACTAGGTCCAGATCATGCATGCTCCTTACTTGATGTCTGAGTCTCTGAAAGCACCCTTGGGAATGGGTTAGTTGCCTCTGTTGGTCTTCTTGTGAAGTTCTTGTCCCCTCCAGGTCCTTCCATTTCTCCCTCAACACTTCCACAGGACCCCCCAGAACTCTGCCCCATGCTTGACTGCAAGCCCCAGCATCTATTTGGTCCACTTCTGGCCGATATCTCTGAGACGACAGTCAATCTAGACTCCTGTGTGCAAGCATTACAGAGTATCATTATTAATGTCAGGGGCCAGCTCCCTATTGTGAGGTGGGTCTCAGGTTGGGCCAATTATTGGTTGAACTTTCTCTCAGTCTTTGTTCCCTCATTATCCTTATACTTCTTGTAGGCAGCATAATTTTTAATGCACATAAGTAAAACCGAGATCTTTTATTTATTTTTTAGTTTCGTAAATTTTTTAAATATTTAATTTATATTTTTATTAATTACAGTTCATTCCCTTTGTGTTCCACCTTTAGCTCCCTCCTTCATTCCCTCCCAATCCTACTCTCCTTCCCTCTTCTCCTCCCATGCCCTTCTCCCAGGCCCCTGATAGGGGAGGTCCTCTTCCTCTTCCATGTGATCCTAGTCTATCAGGTCTCATCAAGACTGGCTGCATTGTCTTCCTCTGTGGCCTGGCAAGGCTGGACTCCCCTGAAGGGGAAGTCATCAAATATCAGGCCAATCAGTTTATGCAATCCTCTATAATAAAATCTTCTGGAGGTATCTTCATCTCTGATCTCAAGCTGTACTATAGAGCAACAGTAACAAAAACTGCATGGTACTGGCATAGAAACCGACTGGTGGATCAGTGGAATTGAATAGAAGAACCTGAAGTAAATCCATACACTTATGGACACCTGATTTTTGACAAAGAAGCCAAAACCATTCAGTGGGAACAAAAGACATTTTCAACAAATGGTGCTGGTCTAACTGGATGTCTATATGTAGAAAAATGCAAATAAATCCATACTTAGCACCCTGCACCAAACTAAAGTCCAAGTGGATCAAAGACCTCAGCATAAAACCAGACATAGGAAACCTCTTAGAAGAAACCAAGCTCTTTTAAATAGCCCCTCTTTCCTATACATTTTCATGAGAGTGTGGCATATCCTATGCTGTCTGGTTTGTCACTTTCTTGGTGCTTAAGTAGATGTGATTATTTTGGGATTTAAAATACTAAGGGCATGTCTATATTCCAGTCAGATGGTTAAAGTTGTGTATTCGTGCCAGAGGGATTAAAGGTGTGTGGTGTGTCTGCTTGCTAGCCAGATCACACCTACCTAGGTGTTTTGATGCAATCATTTTGATGAGCAGCTATGCTGCTGCATTAAAATTTCTCTCTATAAACAGGTTTTTACAAATATTTATAGCAATTTTAATTATAATAATTGTACTTTGGGAACAATGTGCCCAACAACTCAATAATCAATGAAAAATAGATGATATTTTAGTATATAATATTACTTACCAATAAACAATAAACTATAAATAGATTAAATAACATGCTTGTGTCTCAAAAGGATGGGGTGACTTAAGAAAGCTCCAAATACCAGGTGGTACTCCTTCTATCATTAGCATTGAATTCTTGGAGACATTTTATTAATCTGGAGAGAAAAGAGTGTAGGTCACTGTTTGATTGACCACCATAAGCTAAGAGCTATAAGAGTAGCTCATTGGGAGGCTATTTATCTTAATAATTGTGGTTGTTAGTAGCCTGTCCTCCTTTGGTGATTTTCTTCTTGACCACATATGGTTCACAGGAATGTAGTCTTTTAATAAGTATCACATGAGAACCAGCTAATAAGAATGTGTCACCAAACCACTTCAGAACTACTATATTGAAATGTTCTACAATGATTCAAATAAGCTTAGGGTTTTGTTGTTGTTGTTACAGCTATTGTTGTCATTGTTTTTTTCCCATGCAACTTGGATTCCCAGGATAATTGGAAGTTCTTGTTTTCTCCGAATAGGCATGCTTCTCTGCCACAGTACTCCTAAACTTTCTTCTCTTCCTAAACTAGCATTGTAGTTACATAGTAAATTTTCACTTGAATGCAAATGTAAACAAATATTATTGTCCATTTTAAAACAAATTTCATTAATATATAATAACAGCCTCAGCATTCAAAGGCCACATAGCTAATAACTGTCCCTGTCTGCAAAGGCAAATGTCAGAAGTTTGTATTAACCTGTTTTTGTGGGATTTTTTGTTTTTTGTTTGTTTTTGGTTTTCTGTTTGTTTGTTTTTTCTCTAGTTGGTTGATTTCACTTGAAGCCTCATTAACTTTCTCTAGGACTATTGTTTGGCTCTGTAATTGGTGCTTCTGTCTCCATTTCTTACTTTTATAATCCATCCTACGCATTCTTGTCAAATTAACTTCTCTAAATAATAATTCTATTTCAGGTACCATCACTTTTCAAATGTTTCTTTGCTAACTAATATAAATGTTATTCAAAGACTTGACATTTGTGAATACTGTCTTTTTTTTCTATTTTTATTTTAAGAATTTTTTTACCCTGATAACATTCTATATTAGAATGTATATCTACACACACACACACACATGTACACACATACACACTTACTTCTGAAATCTTCATTATATCTGTATGTATTTGTGTATGTGTGTTTGTGTGTGTGTGAGTGTATGTGTGTGGAGGAAAGAAACACCTGTGTCTTTCACCTTTACTCTGTGTACTTTAGGATTTTACATTTTCTCAAGATTTTGAGGATTGTATGTGTGTGCTTATGTGTGTATGAACTTGAGGTTGACATAGGACTGTTTCTTGTTAGCATCACACCTTAATTTTGGAGGTAGAATCTCTTAGAGTTCATACCGCAGCTGGTCTATTTATCCAGCTTATGTTAGGGATCCTGTCTCTACCTTCTGAATGTTGGCGTTATAGTCAGGATGCCAGGCCCACCAGGTTTTATTGCCAGGATATTGTTGACCCACTGAGAAATATATGTTAAATTAAATTCTAAGATGTTTATTTCTCAGAGAGCCCAAATTATCTGGCAAGAGACAGTAAAATAATGTATAGATGAATGTTTTACTTATTTTGTGGTCTTTTTGGTACTATTTAAATTTCTAACCATGTACAATGATTTCTTAACCTGAATAGAGTTATGTGAAGGGTGATTTGTAAGGCTATTTAAAAGTTTTCTTTGTAATTCTCTGTACTAAAAACACTGAATATTATTAAAAGCAAACATGAAAGACAACATTTTACAAAAAGTTTTGGAAATAAAAGAGAGATGGAGAAAGGAAAACTACATAGAGAACAATGTACAAGAAATCACCTTTAAAATGTGAGGCTATGGTTAGAACCTTTAAAATGTGTAACCTTTAAAATGTGAGGCTATGGTTAGAATTAATGGCATAGTATTTAAAAGGAAGTAAATATTAATGGAAGTTTGATGTATCTAAAATAGGATATATATCATTTAGGAAAGAAATCATGTAATGATCTTAGAAACATAAATACTTTAAACTGCTACAGCGTATACAAATAATTCCTAGTTGCTGGTGTGGTGGACAAAGCATGCCCTCCATGGGACTTTGAAGTGTTTGGAGACAATTTTAGGTATTTCATTTTGAAGGGGAGAAGTCATATTAGTGATGTCTTTTGGAAAGCACCAGAAAATGTGCAGAAACTTTCTGTAACTTGTAGGATATAGTCCCAAATAAAGAATGATCCATTCCCAAATTTTACTACTGGCAGTATGAAGAGGGCTGTTTGGAGATCAATACTGACATAGTTAGGGAAGACTAATTTTAAATCTTTTGGACTCAATTAATCACTTATTTATTATGAACTCAGAATTTATGTAGACAGCTGTATGGATAGATTACCTTCTTATTTGAAAAAAAAGTTACATGTACCTAACATCAAAATTGAGAAAATGTTTACATTAAGGAGGCAAAAAAATATGTTGCCTTCACAATTTCCAACTAATGATCCTCCAATTAATTTCTACAGTGGTAATTCCTAGAAAATGAACTCAATAGGTCAATTGAAACTTAATTAGAAAAACTTAAATTTCAAGAATTCAATTTATATTCTTATGGTTTATTTTTAAACAGAGTAATGTTGACTACTTGGGTTTTAAATTGGATGCTTGGCTATTTATTTTTGTCTGATGGATAGAAAGTTTTATTTCCAACCTCAAGCATTATGATTATGACTCCAGTAAAAAAATCTCAAGTATATATTTTTAATAATTAGCATTGACCCTTGCAGAAAACCTGAACAAATGAAATGTGAAATGAAATTTAAAATGGTCATATATAAAAATAAGTAATAATCTATTAATCAAGTGAAATATTATTAAGCTATTACATTTGATAAAAATAAAGATGAATATTTTGTATTATGTGACTTCAGAGGAGTTGAAAACCTTGAGGAACAATACTAATCATGAGTATGGCTACAACTATAGAAATCTATCAAAAGTATAAAAAGGTGTATGGAGCATATGTCACAAGCAGTGAAACACATCATTTCTTTTAAATTATCAAAATCAGTGGAGAATGGGTGAATCGAGAGAATTTTTTTTGTTTTTTTTTAAATTTATTTATTTTTATCTCAATCACAGGTTAGGTACTTTGAATCCCAGGCATAGCCCCCTCCCCCATTCCCTCTTACCCTCCCACTCCCTCCTTCATCTCCTTCTTCCCCGCCCCCTCCAAGTCCACCAACAGGGGAGGACCTCCTTCCCTTCCATCCAACCCCAATTTATCATGTCTCCTCAGGGCTGGCTGCAAAGTCCTCCCCTGGGATCTAGCCAGTCTGTCACTCCCTGGCTTGTATGGGGGAGGGTCAAAGAGTCAGCCATCAAGATCATGACTGAAACAGTCCCTGTTTCCCTGAATAGGGTCTTCAGCCCTACACCAAGTTATCATGGGCCCCATCCGTGAGGGGGTTCCAGTCCACATCCACACATAGTCCTTGATTGTAGAAACCGAGAATTTTCATTCTGAAGAAAATGACAATCAAGGTCACTCAACTATTCAGGAAGTGAAAAAAAAATGGATCTCTGTCAATTGATTTCATTTTGCCCTTCTTTCGACATTTTTTTTTTCTGGAGACCCACCTTTCCTTTTGTGGAGACGCAATTTTATCAGAGGAAAATGGACTATGGCTTTCACTCCACTCTTCTGAATGATTCCTTCTTTCTACTTCCCTCAGCGCTTGTGCCACAGAACCTGACTGCTGCCCCTTGCTCACACCTGATGAGCTGCAGGGGTCACTGTCCCATCAGTGTCCCCATTAGGATTCACAGTGGTTCTTGAAAAGCAATGTGTGTGTCTTGGGAGATTTCTGTGTCACAAATGGCTGTTTATTTCTTCCAGGACTAACGTCATGTGTAAACTATCTTCATAAAAAAACTATTTACAGAATTTGTTATTGCTAATATGTCTGAGTTTTTTTATAAATTTATTTATTTTTATAGCAATCACAGGTTAGGTTTTTTGCATCCCATGCATAGCTCCCTCCCTCTTTCCCTCCCACCCTCCCCAACCCTCCCTCATCTCCTCCCCGCCCCCTCCAAGTCCACCAAAGGGGGAGGAACCCCTCCCCTTCCATCTGACCCCAGATCATCTTGTCTCCTCAGGGCTGGCTGCAATGCCCTCCCCTGGGATCTAGCCAGGCTGTTACTCCCTGGCATGTATGGGGGAGGGTCAAAGAGTCAGCCATCAAGTTCAAGACTGAAACAGTCCCTGTTTCCCTTACTAGGGTCTTCAGTTTGACGCTGAGCTATCATGGGCCACATCTGCGCAGGGGTTCTAGGCCATATCCATATATGGTCCTTGGTTGGAGAAACTGTCTCATATAAGACCCCTGTGCCCTGCTCAGTTTGATCTTTGTGGAGCTCTTGTTCTCCCCAAGTCTTACTAACTTCCCCTATTTTTATTATTACTCCCACCCTCTGCCAAGGGCTTAATTGTGAGTCTTAATATCTGCTGTGATACATTACTATACTGATTCTTTCATAGGTCCTCTTTGGTATGCTCCTGTCCTGTTGCTTGTTTTCTCCATTCACTGTCCGTCCTATTACTTCATCTAAATGAGCATTGATCATACCCACCTGGGTTCTCCTTCTTGTATATCTTCCCTAGGTGTGTAGATTTCAGCATGACCTTCCTATCCTATAGGTCTATATAAGTGAGTATATACCATATGTTTCTTTCAGCTTTTGGGATACCTCACTTAGGATGATCATTTCCAGGTCCCATCATTTGCCTGTGAATTTCATGATTTCCTCCTTTTTTATTGCTGAGTAGTATTCCATTGTGTAAAAGTACCACAATTTCTGTATCCATTCCTCAACTGAGGGACATCTGGGTTGTTTCCAGGTTCTGGTTATTACAAATAAAGCAGCTATGAACAT
>CM053743.1:58969919-58986015 GCA_028658305.1 Pachyuromys duprasi
ATTGTCTAAGAAAGAGCCAAATTGATTTCCAGAGTGGTTGTACAAGTTTGCATTCCCACCAGCAATGGAGGAGGGTTCCTCTTTCTCCACAACCTCTCCAGCATGTGTTGTCACTTGAGTTTTTGATCTTAGGCATTCTGGTGGGTATAAGGTGGAATCTCGGGGTCATTTTGATTTGCATCTCTCTGATGGCTAAGGATGTTGAGCATTTCTTTAAGTGTTTTTCTGCCATTCTATAATCCTCTACAGTCAGTCCTCTTTTTAGCTCCATACCCCATTTTTTTAATTGGATTACTTGGTTTCTTGCTTTTTAACTTCTTGAGTTCTTTATATATACTGGATATTAGCCCTCTGTCAGTAGTAGGATTGGTAATGATCCTTTCCCAATCTGTAGGCTGCTGTTACATTTGGATGACAGTGTCCTTAGCTTTACAGAAGCTTTTCAGCTTCATGAGGTCCCATTTGTTGATTGTTGATCTTAGAGTCTCTGCTGTTGGTTTTCTATTCAGGAAGTAGTCTCCTTTGCCAATAAGTTCTAGGGTCTTCCCCACTTTTTCTTCTAACTGGTTTAGTGTGTCTGGTTTTATGTTGAGGTCTTTGATCCACTTGGACTTTCGCTTTGTGCAAGGTGATAAATATGGATCTATTTTCATTTTTCTGCATACAGACATCCAGTTGGACAAGCACCATTTGTTGAAGATGCTGTCTTTTTTCCATTGAATGGTTTTGGCTTCTTTGTCTGAGTTTTATTGTGGACCTATCCAGCAGTGTACACCAGCAGTAGGGCTAAGTCATCTGTCTTCTGAGATAGGGAGGTCCTTCAGGGAATCTCTGTGATCAATGGTTATGTGTAAAAAGAATGTCCAATTAGCCTTTGTGACTCATTGCCCATGCAGGGTGGGACTTTTCAGCTATACAAGTCTATTTTCTTCATCCATGTTCCTTCACGTTCCTGTAAGTATACCCCTATAGTCAACCTCATTGAACACATTGGTTTAACAAGCTAGATATAATAAACTGGTAGTATATTTAACATGTACTATATAATAATATACATTGTGGTAATATATCAGTGCTGCAATAAGGATACCATGATGAATTACACACACACACACACACACACAGGCACAGGCATGCACATATGCACACACATGCTGGCATTTGATCATATCCTAAATGGAATTGAAAATAGCTTCATTCAAGCTAATATATTTGCTTTACCTTTTCTCATTCTAATTATTTCTTGTGATCACATTTCCTCTGCTTTAAAACATTTCACTAAGAAGGGACAATGCCAGCAAATAAGACTCAGAAAACTAATGAAATTAAAAATATGCAAAAAAGTGAAGGCTTCAGCATTTGAATGGCTTTTCCTGAGCTTAAAAAGGAATAAGATGTTTTGTCAAAATGGCTTTTAAATTCAGCAGAGAGATCTATCACAGCGTTTTTGTTTGTTTGTGGAGCTTTTTCTTTTCTTTTTCTTCTTTTTTTTTGAGTTTCTTCCTTTCTTGGGCGGTTATTTTAAGGATGAGGCTTGCATTACCTATACTCCAGAACCTTGCCTCTCTAACTGCTCTTAAGTAACCCCAGCAACCTCATTTGTTCACCAAGTTCAACTCTCTGTGTGAGAGTGATACCTGAGGTATATTTTCTTTCCAGAACTCTTCATACAACATATTTTACTTCCAGCAGAGAACAAGAAAATGGCTGGCTCTTTGAACTTCCCTCCACTCAGTCCCGAGTGAGGAACAGCCTTTCTAGGCCACAGAGGTGGACATTGCAGCCAGTCCTGATTAGACCTGATAAACTAGGGTCAGATGGAAGGGGAAGAGACCTCCTTTATCTGTGGTCTTGGAAAGGGACAAGGAGGAAATAAGGGAGGGAGGAGAAGATTGGGAGGGAATGAGGGAGCAGGCTACAGCTGGAATACAAAGTTAATAAACTGTAACTAATATTTAAAAAATAAAATTAAAAAAATAAAACATGAGTTGGAAAGATGAAATTGTATGATTCGCAGAGGGGGCTACAGCCGGGTTACAAGGTCAATAAATTGTAATTACTAAAAAAATAAATAAATAAATTTCAAAAAAGACAAAAAGCAATACAACACACTTCAAATTCCAAAGTCATGAAAGCTGATGAGCATACACACTTTGTAGCATCCAGGCCAAATAATATAACACTTTTAAATGGGTGCTTAAAGAAACTCATATTTTTCCACATCACTGACTAAAACCTCTTGCTCTATTCCATAAAGTAATGGTGACAACTTGGTATAATTGCCTAGTCTTCTAGAGGACCATGATACACACATAACATCATATTCCAGAGCATGTTTTTTTTTAATTTCATGTATGTAATCCAGTCGTACAAAGTTATAGGATCCTGATCAAACCTATGAAAATGTCTATGAAGTAGCTGTAATATATAATACACAAAATAGTCATGTAGCTCCTCCAGACTGGGCCTTGACTCTCAGTGAAAAGAAAAAAATAAACCAGTGAATGAGTATCCTCAAAAAGAAAAAAAAAGAAATTGTATGATCCTCAAATGGGTGACAAGTTATGCAGCTGAAGTTACTGCTCCTGAGAATACAGTGTCCACCCTGACAACCCTTATATGAATAAATTTCTTGATGTGAAACAAGTGTGTGATTTTTCTGTAGCAATTCTCACTATTAGGTGTTAAGATTCCAGGAAACCAATAAACCAAGATTAAAAAGTCTGAGGGTGAAATAACCCTATGGGTAGTATGGTGAACACATTTCTTTATATAGCATACAGTGGCAAGCTTACTTGTAGAGCAGACTCTAACTTATGATTACATGCACCTTCCCCTAATTATATATGAGCTGGAGATCTTACAGTTGTGTTTGAAACATAATATTGTATATCACAGGATGATAGGAAAGTTGTAGTTCTAAGTTAGCTAGTCTAACATAATATTGTATATCACAGGATGATAGGAAAGTTGTAGTTCTAAGTTAGCTAGTCTAGTTTTCGAAGGAACAAACATTTTTACATAAGGAGTCGCTTAGGCTTATCTTTTCCACTGAGTTTGAGTCCATAGTCTACTTTAATGACAAGCATGGTGCTCTTTTCTCTCAGTGAACTGGAACCTATCTCTATATGGAAATTAGTGTGGACATGGGATAATAAAGTAGAACAATAAGGAGGAATGCATCTTTTTCTGTTTTTCTGTTGGGACTCTATTAAAGTTTTCTGTCTTCTTTTTTATACCAAAAGGGAGACTAGCACATTTCAAATATTTTTAAATCAAACTGACAGTGTTGGAGTGAAGTCTATGTTCTGTGTATCTGATTTATTGCCTGGCAAAGCATGGTTATACAGTTCTTTGAAACATGGGATGTTTTCAAGATTTACTGATGAAAACATAAAGCAATGCAATCACATTCAAGATGAGAACTGTCTCTGTGACAAATCAAATGATTCTTAGTTTAGAGACATTCAAAGATGCCCCACCAGGCTTTCAGATTATTCCCTGACAAGGTCAAGGATAACTTACATAAGAAAAATATGTGCTTTTTAACCTCCATTGTCTTAGATTTTTGTCTACAGTAATGTGTGATCACTTTGTTTTCTCTAGGAAAAACCAAGTGGAGGAAACAAAATTACATCCCTAAACTTCTTTGAGAAAATGAAAAGAATAGATCTAATCCTTTGATAGAGGTATTGAAATAAAGTAGATATTTATCTTTGTCTGCACACATTTCTATGCATTTCTTCCACTTTCTCCTTTTCTCCTCCCCCTCTCCTCCACTTTTCTGCTCTTTCTTTTCTTTCCTTCTTACAGTGTTGTTTCTTTCTCACTTCAGATTTCTAATGTTTACACAGTGATTTTTTTTACCTTATCTGATACTAGTTTGGCACTCATGATGTTATACTGATCTTGTTTAGTTAAATAGTAAAGGTAACTTTATGCATACAATATTCTAAAAGCATACTTATCAAGTTTATGTCAGTTTAGTTACAAATGCACAAAATAATTTGAGTCATTTTAAGAGTTCTTGTAATAGAGGTTTTCTTACTTAAATATGTAATCATTGTGCATTAAACTCCACAAAAAACCTGGTAACAATAGAATTGTCATCACGTTGTTCTCTCTCCAAAAATGCATGCTTTTCTTTCTTTTTCCCTTTTCTTTCTTTTCTTTCCATCCTTGTTTCCTTATTTTTTCCTTCTTTCTCTTTCTTACTTTCTTTTTCTTTTTTATCTGAGGTAGGGTTTCTCTGTATAGCACTGGATTCACTTTATAGACCAAACCAGCCTTAAACTTACAAAGATTTGCTTGCCTCTACCTCAAAAATTCTGGGATTAAAGGCATATGCCATCATCTCCCTGCTAAAACTGGATGTTTTTTATTATTATTATTCTTTTATTTACAGTAGAGTTTTGTAAATTATATGACACATACTTAAGGTCCAGAAGATTTTTTTCCAGTATGGTTTATAGAGGAAAACCACTGAGCCATATATATCCTTATTCTTTATTCCACTTTAAAAAATACTTTTTAATCTAATGCCATGCTTGGGAAGAAATCACATATTATATGTGTGTCATATAACTTTTGGTGCTTAGGTAAAAATTAAAATGTAAAAATGTTCAGTGTATATATTCATAGGAGACATTTTCAAGATCCAAACAAAACCAAGTCTCCAAGATTCATCTGAGGTTGGGATAACTACCGTAAGATGTAGATCTGGAATCAAGAATGTCTGGGGATTTTGTTTTGTTTGGTTGGTTTATTGATGGATAAATTTGTAGATGTAAACTTTCTAACAAAGACAGAAGTACACATTTTTCTTTTAAGTTTTTGTGAGGTCCCTAATAAGAGGCATATGTGGAAATACTGAGACATAACAGGAGACACAGAAAATGGCTAAGGCACTTAGCAGACAGGCAGAGAATAAACATTTACAAGGTCCATCACCACATTCTAAATTAAGACAAAATTATAAAATTTCCACTCTAACTTAAGGGCAGGTTTCCATACACAATATATAATATTTTTCAAGGTTGCTGAGCATTACAAGCAGACTCTTGTTATTCACAACAATAATGCTCCTTGCTAAGTGGTTCTCAACTTTCCTAGTGCTGGGACCCTTTAATACAGTTCAGCTCATGTTGTGGCAACCTCAAACCATAAAATTAATTTTGGTGGTACATCATAGCTGTAGTTTTGCTATTGTTATAAAACATAATATAAATACAGGTGGGTTTTTTGGTGCTTTTAGGTGATCCCTGTAAAAGGGTCAGTGGATGCTGAGAGGGGTTGAGATCCATTGGTTGAGAACTGCTGTCTTAGCTGAATGAAGGCCCAGATTCAGAATGTCTGGAGGTTCACTTGACATTATACTGATGTGGCTACCAGTGCCCACAGCGGGACTGAACTGAAGCTTTTCTCAGCAGAGACAGACAGTAGGCATCCCGGCATGAGCAGTATCACCAACCACGGAAAGGAAGTGAAGACAAAAACTACTTTACCTTGTTTCTGCAGACTCTACTTCTTCTGAGTGCTGCCTACTGAATACTTTGAAGTTGCAGTAAACTTTAAAGCACCAGAGAGCAGAATGGTCTTTTAAAGAAGAAAGCCTTTGAGGATGATTTTGTGAACTGTCCCCAGCACTTTGAAGCAAGGTGTGTCCAAATGACTACTTGGGCTGATGTATGTGAGTGGAAATCTTCTGAGGAACTTTAAAGCTGGATCTTGTAACTCCTCATGCTCAACTCAAGCTGTCTCTTGACCTGACCTCCTGATAGAAGACTTTGATTTTCAGATGACGCAGTCACACAACTGTGGAGCCTGAGTGATGATGTGCCCAAGCTACTCTGAAAATCAAATTATGTTTACTTGTGTTGAACATGCAGAGCAAGAACCGTGTGTGTGTGTGTGTGTGTGTGTGTGTGTTTGCATGTTTTTGTGTAGGCAATCTGGATCATTCTGGAAACTTCCTCCTTGAGGTGTAGCTGTCATCTTATCTGAAGAGTCTATACAAGATGGTGAGGGTAAAAGTCAATCAGCTTTCCTACCCTGCTGGAAGACTTACAAACCACAGTAATTGCCAGCAAGAAAAATCATCTCCAAGGGTGCAATAATGGCACTTATATCTTGAAGGTAACCTCCAAGAACTTAACTGGAAATAGTAGTCACTTAATATGAGAGAATTTGTGCCTGGTAATATAAACCTAGGCTCATAGGCTCTAGAACAAAACCCTTTATCGCCACCTCTCCAAATCTATGTAGTTTCTAATCTTAGTCTAATTACTTACCCTTATACCCATGGATGACTTCAGTTCTCATCAGTCACAAAACAAATTCCATTTTAGAGTCATCAGAGGCTTCATAAATTCACAACTCCTGGAAAGGCAGAGAATAAGCAATTGTTGGAAGCACAGCCCCAAATGGTACATCTACAACAAAGCCCCTTCACCCAAGGCTCAAGAAACATCACATATGAAAAAAGAAAGAAAGAGGGAAAAATGGAAGGAAGGAAGGAAGGAAGGAAGGAAGGAAGGAAGGAAGGAAGGAAGGAAGGAAGGAAGCGAAAAACACTGTGAGAGCCTTGGGGCCTGGACAGCTATTATGAGACAGAATAGCATCATGTATATGTGACAAAGATGCTACACATCCATGAAATGGCACTAGCATGGTTACGTAATGATAAGCGAAAACCATATGTCTGTGTGCATAGAAGACATTTCACAGTGTCACCACAAATGAAGAGCTATAAGCAATCAGTGGGTTTGAGAGAAGCAGAATCATTTTTTTTCTTTAAATATGAACCCCATTGATAGATTGTCCAAACCCAAGTGGTTTACTATAAACAAATATTTACTAATGTGACCCTAATTAGACATGTGTGTCTCTGTTTGTAACACTAATATTTTTTCAAGCGATCATGATTTCAATAGCAAGTAGTGGGATCAGGAATAGTTAGAATCATAGAAGGGATGCATGGTTATTTAGTGATAATCTGATAAGTGAAATCCAGAAACATAATTGAAAATACAGCAACCGTATGTGTCTTTCTTCTTCTGGGATACCTCACTCAGAATGCTCTTTTCAAGATCCCACCATTTGCCTGCAAAATACATAATTTCCTTGTTTTTAATTGCTAAGTAGCATTCTATTGCATAAAAGTTCCACAATTTCTGTATCTATTCCTCAACTGACGGAACTCTGGGTTGTTTCCAGGTTGAGGCTATTGTGAATAAAGCTGCTGCAAACATGGTTGAGCAAATGTCTTTGTGTACTTGAACATCTTTTGGATATTCGCCTAGGAGTGGAATAGCTGGATCTTGAGGAAGCGCTATTCCTAATTGTCTGAGAAAGCACCAGATTGATTTCCAAAATAGTTGTACAAGTTAATCTTCCCACCAGCAATGGAAGAGGGTTCCCCTTTCTCCACAACCTTTCCAGCATGTGTTGTTACCTGAGACACACATGGTATATACTCACTTATACGTGGGTACTGGACTTATAAGAGGATAAACATACTGAAATTTATACAACTAAAGAAGATAAACAAGAAAGAGGACCCTAGTTAAGATGATCAACCCTCACTTAGAAAGACAAATGGGTGGACATTGGATGTAGGAGAAAACAAGTAACAGGACAGGGGACTACCACAGAGGGCCTCTGAAAGACTCTACCTAACTGTGTATCAAAGCAGATACTGAGACTCATAATCAAACCTTGGGCCGAGTGCAGGGAATCATATGAAATAAGGGGGAGTTAGTAAAACCTGGAGAGGATAGGCGCTCCACAAGGACCAAATGTATCTGGACACAGGGGTCTTTTTTGATACTGTATCTCCAACGAAGGTCCATGCATGGATATAACCTAGAACCCCTGGTCAGATGTAGCCCATGGTAGCTCAGTATCTAAGTGGGTATCGTAGTAAGGGGAACAGGGACTATTTCTGACATGAACTCAGTGGCTGGCTCCTTGACCTCCATTGCCCCACACCCAACTCCCGAGGGAGCAGCAGCCCTGCAAAGCCACAGAGGACGACTCTGCAGCCAGGCTTGAACATACCTGATAAGCTTGGGTCAAATGAGAAGGAAGGAGGTCCTCCTCTATCAGTGGACTTGGAAAGTGGAAGGGAGAAGATGAGGGAGGCAGTGTGGGATTGAGAGGGAATGAGGGAGTGGGATACAGCTGGGATAAAAAGTTAATAAACTTTTACTGATATTAAAAAATTAAAAAATAACATAAGAGAAAATACAGCAACAATAATCTTTCCTTTTCATTTGCTCAGTTTATTTCAGTGCCTATTATTAACTGAATGGTTTTTAAAACTCTAGAAAAGGTTGAAATTATACCATGGAATGAAACCCAGTTCTTATAGCAATAGTTGTAATTAACTAAGATACTAGTTTTATATATTCACATAATATGATATCCTCAAATTTTAGAGTTGGGTCAATAACAAAATATTATTTTGTTTCTTTTCTTCTACTAAAAGTCCTCAATACTTAGAAGCTTAAATAATCATAATTAACTTTATGCATTTTATCATGACCTATCAATTTGTTTGGAGTCACTTTGATGGTTGTGAGCCAGTTCAACAGATTGTATGTGGTTATGTTGTCAACAGTCAGCTGATAGGCTACCCAGTACTTTTAAGTCTCTGATCTAGGACAGCTGGCCTAACAGAATTCTTATTCTAAGTGTTATCTGGTCTTATACCAGATGGCTCAAGCAGTATTTGTATACAGAGCAGTTTTCTAACGTCTTTGTTGTATCAACTCCTTCCTGCCTTGCTTCTAGTAGTCATAAAACACTGGTAAATATTCACGGGATTCAACTTCCTAAAAAATGTTAAATAGATTCTTTTCTCATCAATATATATTCTCATTATAGTTTCTTAATTTTCCTCTTGTCCTAATTTCACCTTACCTACCCTCTTCTCCAGACCCACTCTCCTTTGGCTTTCATTAGAATAAAGAAAGCTTCCAAGAGGTAACAAGCAAACATGAAAAAAAAAATATGAGATGAAGCAAAAACTTTCATGTACAAGTCAGACTCAGCAATCCAACAGGAAGAAAACAATCGAAGAACAGTCAAAAGAACCAGATCCCACCTGCTCTCACAGTCCAGAGTTCAGTAAAAATATTAAGCTAATTGTTATTAAACTCAGAGGACCTGGTATAGATCCATGTAGGTCCTGTGCTTTCTGCTCAGACTCTGTGAGCTCATAGGCACCTTGTTTAGTTACTATTATTAATTTGTGCCTGTAATTGTTTGCCTTCATTTATTAAGTATTTTTGCATTTTATGAAGGATATCTGTCTGTAGAGTTGTTGTTTTCGTTCTTTTTTAATTATTATTATCACTTATTACAATTTATTTAATTTGTATCCTGGCTGTGTTCTCCTCCCTTGTCTCCTTCCATTCCTGTCCTCCCTCTGTCTTCTTCCCCTAAGCCCCTCCCCTTGTCCACTGATAGGTGAGGTCTTTCTCCCCTTCTGTTTGGCCCTAACCTATCAGGTCTCATCAGGACTGGTTGCACTGTCTTTCCCAGTTGCCTGGCAAGGCTGCAACCCCCTCCCCCAGTGGGAGATGATCAGAGAGCCTGTCACTGAGTTCATGCCAAAGAAAGCTCCTGCTCCCCTTATTAGGGAACCCTCTTGGAGACTGAGTCTATTGGCTACATCTGAGCCAAAGAAGAAGACTATGAGAACTCAATGGCTGGCTCTTTGACATTCCCACCCCCGAGGGAGTAGCAGCCTTGCTAGACCACAGCAGAGGACATTGCAGCCAGTCCTGAAGAGACTTGATAAGCTAAGATCAGATGTAAGGGGAGGAGGACCTCTCCTATCAGTGGACTTAGAAAGGGGCAGAGGGAAGAGATGAGGGAGGCAGGGTGGGATTGGGCGGGAATTAGGGAGGGAACTACAGCTAGGATACAATGTAAATAAACTGGAATTAATATAAAAAATAAAAATTTAATAAAACTATTACATATAAATAAGACAGTCCTGATGAGACCTGATAGACTAGGGTCAGATGGAAGGGGATGAGGACCTCCCCTGTAGGTGGACTGGGAGGAGATGAGGAAGGGAGGGCAGGATTGGGAAGAGATGAAGGTGGGGCTACAGCTGAGATACAAAGTAAATATATATATATATATATATATATATATATATATATATATATATATATATATATATATATATATATATATATATAGAGAGAGAGAGAGAGAGAGAGAGAGAGAGAGAGAGAGAGAGAGAAGGCAGAGATAGAAAAACCTGGAGGGGACGGGAGATCTAAAAGGAGAGCAACAGAGCCAATAAAACTGAGCCCTGGTGGCCCTGCAGAGACTGATACCCAGTCAAGGACAATGCATGGAGAGGACCTAAAACCCCAGTTCAGATGTAGGTTTGTTTTTTGTTGTTGTTTTGTTTTTCTCGTACTGGCTTGTGTATCAATGTAATGGCTTTATAAAATAAGTGATTATTCTTTTTCCTCTCAAAAGGAGTTGTTTGTTATCCTTTCTTGAAAGTCTGATAGACTCCTGATGTGAATCCTTCCAGGATTTGCCTATTTCTAGTCACAGTATTTCTTACTAATATTTGAATCTGTTCCTTTGTTATGGGTTTTCATAGGTTGCTGATCTCTTACAGGTTTAAGTCTGGTAGTTTGGGTGAATAAAGAAATTTATTTAATTTGGGGGATGTCTTCTTTCTTTCTTTTTCTTTCTTTTCCAATAGGAAATAGTTCAATTAACATTGTTTATCTTCTCAAAGGACCAGCTATTATGTTTATTTATTCTTTGTGTTGTTTTCATCATTTATATTTCACTACTTTATATTATTATTACTTCTACTGCTGCTATTTGCTGTCTGTTGGTTTTGAGCTTATTTGTTCTTGTTTTCTGAATTTTTGAGTTGTATCATGAAATCATGAGTTATATGCCTACCTTATTTTTTATATTTTATTTTATTTTATTTTATTTATGAGTCAGGGTTCCTTTGAGTTAGAACTTGCTGTAGACCAGGCTGGCCTTGAACTCAGAGAGATCCCCCTGCCTCAGCCTCCATCCTGAGAGCTGTGATTAAAGGCAGGTGCCATTGTTGCCTGTCATCTGCAACATTTTAAATTTAATTTTAACTTATATATCTACTTTACATTCCAATCATAACCACCTCCCTCCTCTTCATCTGGTCACTCAGACTGTCTCCACCCTCCCCTTCCACCATTTGTCCTCAGATCCTGGAGGGCCCACCAACCCACCCTGGCACATCAAATCACATCAGGATTGAGCACTCAGTCATCCAGTATGGCAAGGCAAGGCAGCCTGGCTAAGTTATCCACAACAGGCGAGAGAGCCCACATCTTAGACAGCGTCAGCTCAGTGTACTAAGAGAATACATGAAGATCAAACTGCCCATCGACTACATCTGTGTAGGAGGTGCAGGTCCAGTCCATGCAAGGTCTTTTGTTGGTGCTTCAGTCTACTCAAGCACCGCCCTCCAGCCACCACCCAGGTTGACTCTGTTGCTCTTCTTGTGGAGTTCTTGTACTCTCCAGATTGGATCCTTCTGTCCTTTCACAGACGTTTCCACAAGGCTGTCCTGGCTTTGCCTAATGTGAGTCCCAGCATCGGTTCGATCTTTTAATGTAGGCACTTTGAGCTGCAATATCTCTCTGAGAACTGACTTAATTAGTCGCTGAGGTTTTATTATGTTGTGTTTTTAATTTAACTCCTGAAATACTTTATTTCTATTTTGATACATTCTTTGATCCATTGATCATTCACTAATGAGTTTGTACATTTAGTAGAATTTTGTTTGCTATTGATTTAAGTTCCTTGCATAATAGTCAGTTATGATACCTAAGATTATTTCAAATTTCTATTTCTGTTACAATTTGCTTTGTGTTCCAGCATGTGTCTATTATAAAGAAGTTTCCATAAGCTGTTGAGTAGATTTTTTTTTTGGCCTTTAGGTAATTATCATTTTGTCATCTGTTAGAACCATTTGATATGACATCATTTTTTCATATATGTAATTAATTAATTAATTAATTAATTATTGTTAACATTTATTCATTTTCCATTCCAGATGAAGCCCCCACCCTCGTCACTTCCCAGTCCCATCCTCTACCCCCCACCCCATGCTTCTTCCTAGTTTACTGATAGAAGAGGTCCTCATTACTTTCTATCTGATCCTGGCATATCAGTTCTCATCAGGACTGGCTGTATCTTCTTGATGTGCGGTCTGGAAAGACTACACCCCCAGGGGGAGGTGATAAAAGAGCCTGCCACTGAATTTATGTCAGAGACAGCCCTTGCTACCTTTACTAAGGAACCCACTTGCAGAGTGAATCTATGGGCTTCATCTGAGTAGGTGGTTTAGGTTCTTCCATTCACGGTCCTTGTTGAGGTATAGGCTTCTGCAGTGAGTCCGGGGCACAGATTTTTTGGCTCTGCTGGACTCCTTGAGGAGCTCCTGTTCCCTCCAGTTCTTTTTAGCTCCCGCTTCAATCATAAGATTCCCTGCACTCTGACCAAAGTTTGGCTATAAGTATAAGTACCTGCTTCAATATCACAATCCGTAGAGTCTTTCAGAGGCTCTCTGTGGTAGTCATATTCCTTATTTTCTCCCACTTCTGATGTCTATCCCATTTGCCCTTCTGAATGAAGATTGGGCATCTTCCCTATGGTCCTCCTTGTTATTTAGCTTCTAAAGTATTATAGATTTTAGCATGTTTATCCTATATTATATGTCTAATATCTGCTTATTATATATCATGCTTCTGGGTTACCTCACTCAGAATAATCTTTTCTAGTTCCCACCATTTGCCTGAAAATTTCATGAGCCCCTTGCTTTTAATTGCTGAGTTGAATTCTATTGTTTAAATGTACCCCAATTTCTGTATCCATTCCTCATTTGGAAAACATCTAGGCTGTTTCCAGATTCTGGCTATTATGAATAGAGCTGCTACAAACATTGTTCAGCAAATGTCCTTATTGTAGAGTAAAATATATTTCAGACATATGCCTAGGGGCGGTATAGCTGGATCTTGAGGTAGCACTATTTCTAATTGTCTGAGAAAGTGCCAGATTGATTTCCTAAGTGGTTGTACAAATTTGCACTCCCACCAGCAATGGAGGAAGGTTCCCTTTTCTCCACATCCTCTCCAGCATGTATTGTCATTTGAGATTTTGAATTTAGCCATTCTGATGGGTGTAAAGTGAAATCTCAGGGTTATTTTGATTTGCTTTTCCCTAATGATTAGGGACACTGAGCATTTACTTAAGTGTTTCTCGGCCATTCGATATTCCTCAATTGAGAATTACCTGTTTAGCTCTGTTCCTCATTTTTAGTTGGATTATTTAATTTGTTGCCTCTTAAATTCTTTAGTTTTTTATTTATTCTGGATATTAGCCCTCTGTCATATAAAGGGTTGGTGAAGAGCCTTTCTTTCCCACTTTGTAGGCTGGAGTTTTGTTGTGATGACAGTATCCTTTGCTTTAAAGGTTTTCAGTGTCATGAGGTCCATTTATTGAATATTTATCTAAGAACCTGTGCTGTTGGTGTTCTGTTCAAGAAGTTTTCTCCTGTACCAATAAGTTCAAGGCTCTTCCCCATTTTCTTTTCTAACAGGTTTAGTGTGTCTACTTTTATATTGAGGTCTTTGATCTACTTGGACTTTACTTTTGTGCAGGGTGATAAATATGGATCTATGTGCAATTTTCTATACATGGATATTCAGTTAGACCAGCACCATTTGTTGAAGATGCTACCTATAATTTTATTGTATGGTTTTTCTTTTTTTGACTAAATTAACTATGCATAAGTATGTGGGTTTATTTGTGGGTCTTCTGTTTGATTCCATTGACTCTCCAGTCTATTTCTATGCCAATATCATGCACTTTTTATTACTGTTCGTCTATAGGACAAGTTGAGGTCAAGGATGCAGATACCTTAAGAAAATCTTTTAGTGTACTGGATTGTTTTTAGTAATTCTGGGTTGTTGTTGTTGTTTTTCCAAATGAAATTGAGAATTGTTATTTCAAGTTTTGTGAAGGATTGTGTTGGTATTTTGATGGAAATTTCATTGAATATGTAGATTGCTTTTGGCAGGATGGCCATTTTCATTATGGTAATACTATCAATCCATGAGCAAGGGAAATCTTTCCATCTTCTGATATCTTGTATTAATTTCTTCAGAAACTTGAAGGTTTTTTTCAAACAGGTCTTTCACTTGTTTGGTTAGAGTCACACCAAGGTACTTTACATTATTAGTGGCTATTATGAAGGGTGTTGTTTCACTAATTTCTTTCTCAGACCTTTAGTCTTTTATATATAAGAGGGTTACTGATTTTTTTCTTTTTTCTTTTTTCTTTCTTTCTTTCTTTCTTTCTTTTTTTTTTTTTGTTAATTTTGTATCAAACCACTTTGCTGAAGGCATCATCAGCTGAAAGAGTTTTCTGGTTAAGTTTTTGGGGCCACTCATGTATACTGTCATGTCATCTGCAAATAGTGATACTTTGACTTCTTCCTTTCTGATTTGTATCCCCTAGATTTCCTTTAGTTGTCTTTTTTGCTCTAGATAGGACTTGAAGTACTATATTGAAGAGATATGGAGAGAGTAAATAGCCTTGCCTTGTCCCTGATTTCATTGGGATTGATTTAAGTTTCTCTCCGTTTAGTTAGATGTTGAATCTAGGCTAGCTGTATATTGTCTTTATTATGTTTAGGTATGTGCCTTGTATCCCTGATCTCTCCAAGACTTTAAACATGAATGGGTGTTGGATTTTGTCAAATGCTTTTTTTGGCATCTAAGGAGATGATTTTTTTTTCCTTCTCTTTGCTGATGTGGTAGATTACTTTGATGGATTTCTGTGTATTGAACCATCCCTGCACAAGTGGGTTGAAGCCTATTTGGTCATGTTGGATGATATTTTATGTGTTTTTGGATTCAGTTTGCTAGTATTTTGTTGAGTGTTTTTCATCAATATTCATAAGAGAGGTAAGAATTAAGTTCTCTTTTTGTTGAGTCTTCTTTTGGTTTGTGTATCAAGATGACTGTAGCCTCATGGAATGAGTTTTGTAATGTTCCTTCTGTTCCTATTTTGTGGAATAGTTTGAAGGAAACAGTTGTTAGCTCTTTGAAGTTCTGGTTGAACTCTGCATTGAAACCATTTGGCCCTGGGCTCTTATTGAAAAGGAGACTTTTTTGACTGCTTCTATTTGTTTGAGGGATATAAGATTTTATATTCTATTTACCTGATCATGATTTGATTTGTGTAAAATGAACATATCATGAAAAATGTCCATTTTGTTTAATTTTCAAATTTGGTGACATATAAATTTTTGAAGTAACACCTAATGAGTCTTTGAATTTCCTCAGTTTCTGTCATTATGTACCCCTTTTTAAATTCTGATTTTGGTGATTCGGATAGTTTCTCTCTGCCTTTCAGTTAGTTTGACTAAAAGTTTGTCGCTCTTGTTGATTTTCTCATAGAATCAGCTCTTGGTTTCATTGATTCTTTGAATTTTTCGATTGTTTCTAATTTATTGATTTCAGCCCTGAGTTTGATTTTCCAACCCTGTACTCCTCTTTGGAGTGTCTGTTTCACCCTACCCTCCAGGGCTTTCAGGTGTGCCATTAAGTTGTTTTATGAAATGTCTCAAACTTCTTTCTGAAGGCTCTTAATGCTCTGAACTTTCCTTTTAGCTCTGCTTTAATTGTGTCCCATAAGTTTGGGTAAGTTGTGACTTCATTTTCATTGAATTATTTTTTTATTTCTTATTGAACCTGGTTTTTTTTTTAATTCATTTCTTCCCTGCCCAGCAGTTGTTTAGTGGAGCTGTTTTGTTTCTATGTGTGTGTAGTCTTTTTGTTATTTCTGTTGTTGTTGAGGTGTAGTTTTAGGCCATGGTGTTCTGATAGGAAACAAGGGACTATTTCAATCTTCTTGCATCTGCTGAATGATATCATTTCATATTGATGGTTCTCTCTATATATTTTTTAATCCAGACAACCTATGTATTAGATAAAAGGAAGTATTGAAATAGCCTACTAGTATTTGGTGTATGTTAGTTTATGTCTTAAAATAT
>CM053743.1:58986515-59062424 GCA_028658305.1 Pachyuromys duprasi
CGCAGCCCTATTGAAGAACCAGGGAGTCCCGTGGTTTTCTCAGTTTAGCTAGGGATGACCAGTCACAACTTGGACCAGAACTTAGGACTGCACTGATGGTTCTCAGGCTTTTGTAGGTCTGTGTGCCCTAGCAGTAATCAATGGCAAGTGAGCAGAGAACTCATGCCTGCAGTAGAAGGCTAGAGCCTAGAGCATGTGTGAACCCAGAAAGTCTTCGGGAGCTGGGTATTCTAAGTGATGGCCCTGACGATCCCTCTGCTGTGAGGTTTCTTCCTGGCAGGGACATCCAGACTGTGTTTTGGGGACTGCAATTCTTTCTGGGATGGTGACTAGAATCCACAGACACAGATGCAAGCATGCTTCTGCCTTGCTGGCGATTGGATGCCTGGACGTCTGCCAAAACTGTAACTTTTCTCAAGAACCTTTCTGGGTTGGGGAGGGGGGGGTTGTCTGTTAATTGCTCTGGGGTCAAACCTGCTGCTCCCCTCTTTGTGGGTCATCTGACAGAGAGACTCAATCTCTGTATCCCTGGGACCCACAGTTCTTTAGGGGCAGCTAGTTAGGCACACAGGCACAACCTCTGTGCTTGGCACCTGCTTCCCAGGCTTTGGGCTGGTGGTTGGGCACCTGGATGTCTCCAGAAATACCTTTCCCGGAGAACTATTTTGAGGGTGGGTGTCAGCTGAGAGCTCTGAGATCAAACCTGCTGTTCCCCTCTGTGTGGGTCATCCAACAGATTCTCTGGTGCCTTGGGGCCCACAGTTCTAGTCGGGGCTGTTAGTCAAGCTCATAGGCAGGACTCTGCTTTCCTCTGTGCCCCAGGCATTGGGCTGGTGTCTGGGCATCTGCTGGACCCGGGTCTTTTTCCAAGGATTGTCTAGGTGACCTGAGGTCGGTCCCAATAGTTTCCTGCACTGTGGGGTTTTCTCTTGACTGGAACTCCCAGTCTCTCTGGGACTGTTGTGGGGCCCACAGTTAAGTCTGGGACAGTGATCACAGCATGCTGGCATGTGGCTCTGGGCTGGTGACCAAGAGCCTGCGGGAACCAGACCTCTTTCTTGATTTAGCTGGGAGAGTTGGAGCTGATTGAATCCCACACCATGGGGCATCCTCTCACCTGGGAAACACAGGTCGCTGCTGTTTTAGTACCAAGAGTTCTGTCTACTGGTTACTGTGCAGATTCTGTTGTGCTGCTGCTCAGAAAGAGTGTCCTCCCAGCATCACCATCTTGGAACGAAAACTGCTCTTTCATATTAACTTGTACTTTCTGTTTCAAAAATGTATGGCTTCATTTGTTTTCTTTCTCAAGTTTCTTATTCATGTCACTGGTTTGATGCATTTTTTCTGTATTTGTTTTAGTGTTGTAATTTTGTTGCTGTTGTTGGATATTATTTTTAAGACTCTTATCATGATGAAATGGTTTTTTTTCTTTCTCTTCAACTATGGATGATAACTTTAGTTATATAATTGTTCAGGCTGGCAGTTGTGGTCTTTTAACACATTGAATATATTCCTCCAGGCTGTTTTTGCTTATAGATGGTTTTTTAAATTTAGAAATCAGCTATTATTTTGATGTGTTTTCCTTTCCTAAGGAATAGTGGTTTCCTTTCTTCTATCTTTCCGTATTTTCTTTGTTATGTATATTCAGTCTTAACTATCATATACTAGGAGGTTTGTTGTTTGTTGTTGTTTATTTATTTATTTTTGCTTATAAGAGTATTAGTTTTCTTAGTTGGGGGATGTTTTCTTCTATGTTCCTTTTACCTAAAATATTTCTCCTTTAACTATACCAATAACTAGAAATTTTTGTATTTTCATAGTGTCCTCCATTCTCTGAATATTCTTTTCCTGTGCATTTTAAAAGAATGAATATTCTTATATATTAACACTAGGTTCTCTTTTGTGTCTTTGAATCCCAGCAGTGTGCTTTCTTCTTAGTCCATTCTACTTGTCAGACACTCACTGTGAATTTTCAATGGAATGTTACATTTCTCAATTACATCTTAATTTTATCTTATGTTCTCCTCATTATTTCTACCTCTTTAATGAATTTAGATTTTAAATCTGAATTAAAACTGTCATTTCAGTCAAGCGTATTTTTGGTTTTTCTCGAACATCATTCAAGAGTTTTTTGTTGTTCACTAAAAATTGAATGAAGTTTTATTCATGTCTTTAAGTTTTTTCCAATTTTTAAAATAATATTTATCTAGTTAGTTCTCAATTAAGAATATATCTGTAGGACTAGTAAGTTTGATTAGAGGTATGGTGTCTTTATTCATCATGGGGCTTATGGTTGTAAAAATAGCTAAAGACAGGGGACCATTTGGAGCAAAGGGGAAGAAGAGACAAATAGGATGTCTCAGGAATAAAGATTGTTCTTAGGCTATGGGTTTGCAGATAGTGGAAGGTTAGTGAAAGGGAGAGCAAAGGAAAGGTGCATTTTTCCACTTTAGGTGGTTGATTTAGTTAAAAAAAAAAAGACACAATCTGGGCATGGTCTAACTCGCCTGTGATCCCAGCTCTGAGGGAAGCAGAGGCAGACATATTTCTGTGAGTTTTGGGCTAGCCTGATCTACCAAGCCCATCCAAAACAGCCAAGGCTATACAGAGAAACTGTTTCTCAAACCAATCCAAACCAAATAAACAAACAACTCATTGCCACAGGTCCTGAACTAGGCTTGTGTGTTTGAAAATGGTAGCATTTTGGCAAGAAGAACTGGTGTGTTTATATTTTAAAATGTTATCATCAGGGTTGAGAGTGCATACATGCTCTGCACATAGGTCTGATCGCAAATTGAACTTAGGTGGCAAGTTTGTGATGCAAATTGCTTTTACCTAATAAGAGGCTTTTTTGGTCCTAATTACATAATTTAAACAAAATTATGTTTAAATTTCACTTCCTTAGTCACATTAGTTACATTCCAAATGTTTAATAGCAGCCAAATTTTAATAGCTACACTATTAGACAACAAAATATAGCAATTGTATCACAACAGAAAACTCTCTTGAACAGAATTGTCCCAGACAGGGAAGATTTTGGAAAATCACAGTAGAGTTTCTTGTCATGTGAGAAATGCTTTTTAAGTGAATAGATTTTCTAAAGCCATGCTATTAACTGCAGTTCTTCCCCTCTGGGAAATCAAAATTCATTAAGCAATTATTAACATTTGTGCTTCAGAAATTAAAATTTCTTCTCTGTCCTGGAGGTAACTCTAGTGACATTTGTCTTCCACCACTGACCTGAATTAATTACATATCTGTGCTTAAGTTCAAACATGTTTAGAATATATTATCATATGCTATGAAAGAGAAGAAGGAAAAATTCATAATCCAACCATATCACACAGTTTTGCATGTTTATGTATTTAAAGTTGGTAAATTTGTGCACAAGTATCTTTATTTTAAAACTGTTACAGTAAACATGATTATATACATATAATATTTATTTGAGTAGATTGGTGAGTTATGAATACTAATTTAATTTCATACTATCATTCCAGTATTTATTTTTCCTTACTGGGTACTAGAGATGTATTATGACAATATCTGCATAGAGAGATAACTCATTTGCTAATATCCACTTGAATTATGTAGTCTTATTGAGAATCCCTTACAGTCTTTCTGAAGGATTAATTGTGAATGTGTAGTTAAAACAATTATTACCAGCATCCATAGGGGGGAAAAAAACCTAGTGCTTTCTAACCTGCTTGAAATGAGTTTGATTACCAGATAGGTTTTTCCTTGTGACATGGGCCTTTGTTGACAATTTTCTGTATGACCTAGGGGACAAAAAATATAATATGGACATAAAAATTTTTCTTCCATTAGAGAATGATTCAAACAAACTTTTGAAGATGTACATAGACCAGAACACCATTAATTTCCTGTGTGAAAGTTCATTAAAAGACATTCACTGAAGCTGTCATGTGTGTTACACAAGTGATTTTATCTGAATCTTTAGTTTCACCTACCATGTACTTGCTGAAATGGCCCATGTACCAAATAGACATAAAGGATGGGTAGAAGTAGTGACTAAACTCAAGAGAATGGATTTATCTCCATGTCTTTACTGACTCTCTGTGACCAAGTGGCTATATTTCAATAATAGAACCCAGTGATGAGCCTCTTATATTATTCTCTTGGGTAAAGCAGCTCTCCATCTGGTATCAGGTTAATTACACTGGAATGCTTCCATTATGGGAAGACAACAATTTATTTTCACTGGAATGGACAAGTGTTTAGGGAATATATTTTACTTTCCTGTCCAAAGTGTTTCTGGCAGCACCACTGTTTGTGGACTTAGGTAGTTTTTTTTTTTTTTTCTAACTTTCTGATGTGAAATTGCTTTTGTAAAATCAATGCATTTTTCAGCAAAGGAAGGACAGCATTTAAGGTAAAGATTCACATTTCATTTGATAATATGCAATGATCTACTGAAAATTTAGGTGCGCTCTGAAGAGACAGCAAATGAATCATGAAGGGCTGGTGAGATATTTCAGCATTTAAAGGTTTTTGCTGCAGAGACCTGATGACCTGAGTACTATCCCAATAGCTCACATGGTTCAAAGAGAAAAATAACCCACGCATGTTGTGCTCTGATTTCCATATGCCTGCCACAGTGGCATGGAAACACACACACACACACACACACACACATCTGCCAAGAAATACAAGTAAGAATGATGACCTTTAATATTTATTTCCCTGGTCTTATTGGAGTATAAGTTCTGTGAAAAAAAATGTATGCTATTATATTGAATTATTTAAGGAGTGGGCAGATACATAAATATATGCAAGCAAAGCCACAACAAAGAGTTTCCACGATCTTTAAAATGTTCTTAATACAACAATAGGTTATGTAGCCATCCTTTTGTTCGCCAAGAACAACACTTATTTACTTCTCCTAATATTGTACACTTTAAAATTTCTAGAACTTTATGTGAAAGTAAAAATTAGCTTACACTCAATTCTCATCCATTATATTTAGAGTAAAATATAGTTGTACGTCTAAATAGCTCTTTTACCGTTTAATTTCTAATTACTGGTTGAATAACAATAATGTACCTACATATGATTAATATGTACATAGCAAAAAGTGTATTTCAACTTTTCATTATGATTATAGTTACTATAAAACTTTTGAACATTTATGTAATATGTATGTCTGTCTGTATATATATACATATATATGTATATATATGTTCATATTATGCATATATTTATACATATATACGTGAGTCATTTGGTAGTGTCCATGTTTCTGTATTTAGCCACTCAAAAGAACCAATGGAATTTCAAATTAAATTTTCTTCATGAATGAAATGCTGGCTTTCATTTTCGCATTCATTTTGGGCTTTAATAACTCATTTTGAGAGGTGTTTGTTAAATTCTTGTTAAATTTTATAAGTTTTTTTATCTTCACATTGTTGACTATTAAAAATTATCATGGGAAGGGCAAGATGGCGACGCCAGGAGGACACTGCTTCTGAGGAACAGGACAGCAATGTTAGTACAGCGACCAGGAGACTGAACTCTGGGCCCTAAAACAACAGTGATCTTGTTTCCCAGGTGAGAGGAAACTCCACGGTGCAGGAATCAGTCCGGTCTACTCCGAGGTCATACAACCAGAACCTGGAAGATATCCTGGGTCGCGCAGGCACTAGGCCTCCAGAAATGCATGTCCTGACCACCTTCCCAGGCTGAATGGTGGGCACAAAAACACCAGAGACTGGGAGTCCCAGTCTCAAGAAAAACCTGCAGGGAAGGAAGCAAATGGGACTGACCTCAGGTCACCCAGTCTATCCCTGGAAAATGTCCTGCAGACAGGTGGGCACACACCACTGGCCCTGAGCAGAGTCTCCAGCCTTGAGCACAGAGACCTGCTGCAAACCTGACTCACTGTCACAGACAACTGTGTGCCCCAGGGCATCAGAGACAGAGTTTTCCCTGTAGGGAAAAAAAAAAAAAACACAGGGAAAGAAGCAAACGGGGACTGACTTCAGGTCACCCAGTTATCCCTGAAAAAGGTCCTGCAGAGCAGTGGTCACATGCCACCAGCCCAGAGACCTGCTGCATGCCCAACTATCAGTAAAAGAGAGAACTGCGGGCCCCAGCACATCAAAGACTGGGGGTTCCTGTTAGAGAAAGCCAACAGGGAGAGAAACAGCTTAGAGCACTCAGCTGATATTCCCCCTCTGACACACACACCAGCACACCCACGAAAGATTTCTGGAAAAGGTCTCAGGTTCCTGCACACTCTACACCCCACCCTAAAAGCCACAGACTGGGCCTTCCTATTGGGAGAAAACTAGAGGAAGATAAAGTCAAACAGATTATGAACATCTCAAGGATATAGAGGAAGATAAAGACAGATTATGGCCATCTGTAAAGAAATACAGGAAGAGGCAGACAAACAGTTTGTGGCCTTTAGAGAGGAAATACTTAAATCACTGAAAGAAATAAAAGAAACAGAGGATTGTTCAAACAAACAGCTGAAGGAATTGAAGGAAAATCAGGAAAATACAGTCAGGCAAGTGAAGGAAATCAACAAAACAGCTCAAGATATGAAGATAGAATTGGAAAAATTAAAAAAAAAAACACAAATGGAGGAAATTGTAGAGTGAACGAACTTAGGGAAGAAAACAGGGACTACAGAGGTAAGCATAACCAACACACTATAAGAGATGGAGGAAAGAATCTCAGGGGTGGAAGATGTATAGGAAGAAACTGATGTATCTCTCAAAAAAATGTTAAATCCAAAAAATTCTTGACACAGACCATCCAAGAAATCCAAGGCAACATAAAAAGACAAAACCTAAGAATAATATGGATAGAGGAAAAAGATCCCCTCCTCCAAGGCCCAGGAAATATTTTCAATAAAAAACATTGAAGAAAATTTCCCCAATTTAAAGGACAGGCCTATGAGAATACCAGAGGCCTACAGAACACCCAATAAATTAGACCAGAAAAGAAAATCCCCCTGCCGCATAATAATCATAACAATAAGTATACAGAACAAAGAAAAAATACTAAAAGCTGCGAGGGAAAAAGGCCATGTAACATACTTCTCAGAAGAGACTATGAAAGCCAGAAGGGCCTGGATGGATATCATGCAGACCCCAAGAGAACACAGATGTCAGCCCAGGCTACTATACCCAGCAAAACTCTGAGGCCTCATAGATGGAGAAAACAAGATATTCAACTGAACGACAAAAACAAATTTCAAAAAATGCCTACAAACAAACCCAGTATTACAGGACACTAGAAGGAAAAATATAACCCAAGAAATATACTTTCAAGAAAACACAGGAAAAAATTAACCCTACTACATTAAAACAAAAAGTAACCAAGCACAAAAATTTATTACCACAACGAACATAAAAATCAAAGTATCTAACTCTCACTGGTCATTAGTCTCTCTCAATATCAATGGACTCAATTCTCTAATAAAAACACACAGACTAACAGAATAGATACATAAACAAGACCCAGCAAATCTGTTGCATACAAGAAACACACCTAAATCACAAAGATAGACATTACCTGAGGGTAAAGGGCTGAAAGATGGTTTTCTAAGCAAATGGACATAAGAAGCAAGAAGGAATAGCCATTCTAATATCTAATAAAATAGACTTTCAACCAATATTAATAAAAAGAGATGGGGAAGGACATTTCATATTCATAAGGGAAAATTCCACCAAGAAGACATGACAATTCTGAACATCTATGCCCCAAATACAAGGGCACCCACATTTGTAAAAAAACAAAAAAACAAAAACAAAAACAAAAAAAACATTAGTAAAATTTAAACCACACATAGATTCCCACACATTAATAGTGGGAGACCTCAACACCCACTCTCAAAAAAAGGACAGGTCAACAAAACAGAAATTAAACAAAGAAACAATGTCTCTAACAGAGGTCATGAATCAAATGGACCTAAAAGACATCTACAGATCATTTCACCCAAACACAAAAGAATTTACATTCTTTTCAGCACCTCATGAACACTTCTCCGAAAAGACCATATATTGGTCACAAAGCAAGCCTCAACAGATACAGGAAGATTGAAATTATCCTTTGTATCCTATCTAATCACCATGGACTAAAGCTGGACCTCAAAAACAACAAAAATAGCAAAAAGCCGACACACACAGGGAAACTGAACAACTTTCTACTCAATGACAGCTAGATCAGGGAAGAAATAAAGAAAGAAATTAAAATCTTCCTAGAATTCAATGAAAATGAAGACACAACATACCCAAACTTACGGGACACAATGAAACGGCACTAAGGGGAAAATTGATAGCAATAAGTGCCCTCAGGAAGAAATTCGAGACATCTCATTCAAGCAACTTAATGGCTCACCTAAAAGCCCTAGGGAAAAAAAAAAACAAGAAACAGATACACTAAAACAGAGTAGACAGCTGGAAATAATCAAACACAGGGCTGAAATCAATAAATTAGAAACAAAACAATTCAAAGAATCAATTAAACCAAGGGCTGGTTCTTTGAGAAAATCTACAAGATAGACAAACCTTTAGCTAAACTAACTAAAAGGCAGAGAGAGACTATCAAAATTAACAAACTCGAATGAAAAGGGGGACATAACAACAGACTCTGAGGAAATCCAAACAATCATTAGGACTTATTTCAAAAGTCTATATGACTCAAATTTTGAAAATCTAAATGAAATGGACAATTTTCTTCATTGATTCCACTTACCAAAGCTGAACCAAGACCAGGTAAATTAATTAAATAGTCTTATATCCACTAAGGAAATAGAAGCAGTCATCAAGTCTCCCATCCAAAAAAAAAAAAAAAAAAAGCCCAGGACCAGATGATTTCAGCGCAAATTTCTACCAAACCTTCAAAGAAGAGCTAACTTCAGTTCTCTTCAAACTATTACACAAAATAGAAACGGAAGGAACACTACCAAACTCATTATATGAAACTACAGTCACCTTCATACCTAAACCTTACAAATACCCAACAAAGCAAGAGTATTTCAGGCCAATCTTCCTTATGAACACTGACACAAAAATATTCAATAAAATACTTGCAAACCGAATACATCAAAGATCACATCAAAGATATTATCCACCATAACCAAGTAGGCTTCATCCCAGGCATGCAGGGGTGGTTCAATATATGGAAATCCCTAAAAGTGCTTCACCATATTAACAAACTGAAAGAAAAAAATGATAATCTCTGTAGCTGCTGAAAAACAATTTGATAAAATCCAACATCCAGTTATGTTTAATGTATTGGAGAGATCAGAGATATAATGCACATACATAAACATAGTAAAGGCAATATACAGTGAGCATATAGCCAACATCAAACTAAACAGAGAGAAACTTAAGTATTCCCACTGAAATCAGGCACAAGGAAAGACTGCCCACTCTCACCATATCTCTTCAACATAGTTCTGGATATCCTTGTAGAGCAATAATACAATTGAAGGAGATCAAGTGGATACAGATGGGAAAGGAAGAATCAAAGTATCACTCTTTGCAGATGATATGATAGTATACCTGAGTAGCCCCAAAAATTCTACCAGGGAACTCCCAGAGCTTATAAACACCTTCAGCAAAGTGGCTGGATACAAAATTAACTGAAAAAAAAAAGTAACCTTCCTGTAAACAAAAGACCAAAAGGACTGAGAAAAAAATTAGGGAAACAACACTCTTTACAATAGACACAAAAGACATAAATTACATTGGTGTGACCCTAACCAAGCAAGTCAAAGACTTGTATGAAAAAAATTTCAAGCCTCTGAAGAAAGAATTAGAAGAAGATCTCAAATAATGGAAAGATCTCCCATGGTCATGGCTTGGCAGGATTAACATAGTAAAAATTACCATCTTACCAAAAACAATCTACATATTCAATGCAATTCCCATCAAATTACCAACACAATTCTTTATAGACCTCAAAAGAAAAGTTCTCAACTTCATATGGAATAACAAGAAACCCAGAATTGCAAAACAATTGACAATAAAAGATCTTCTGGAGGTATCTACATCCTTGATCTCAAGCTGTAGCATAAAGCAACGGTAATGATGCTGGCATAGAAACAGAATAGTAGATCAATGGAACTGAATAGAAGACCCAGAAATAACCCACACACTTAATGACACCTGATTTTTGACAAAGATGCCAAAACCATACAATGGAAAAAAGATATCATCTTCAACAAATGGTGCTGGTCTAACTGGTTGTCTGCATGTAGAAAAATGCCAATAGATCCATACTTATCACCCTGCACCAAACTAAAGTACAATGGATCAAAGACCTCAACATAAAACCAGATACATTATATTGGTAAGAAGAAAAAGTGGGAGGAGCCTTGAAATTAATGACACAGGAGACAACTTCCTGAAAAGAATGCCAACAGCATGTGCTCTAATCACAACAATCAATAAACGGGACCTCATGAAACTGAAAAGCTTCTGTAAAGCAAAGAACACTGTTGTCAGAACAAAAGGACAGACTGGTAAAGGATCTTCACCAACTCTCTATCTGACAGAGGGCTATATATAAAGAATTAAAGAAGTTGAAAAGCAACAAATCAAGTAATCCAATTAAAAAATGGGTAATAGAGCTAAACAGAGAATTCACAATATAGGAATATTGCATGGCAGAGAAACACTTAAAGAAATGCTCAAAGTCATTAGCCATCAGGGAAATGCATATCAAAACAACCCTGAGATTTCACCTTACACCCATCAGAATAGCCAAGATCAAAAGCTCAAGTGACAACACATGCTGGAGAGGTTGTAGAGAAAGGGGAACCTTCCTCCACTGCTAGTGGCAATGTAAACTTGTACAACCACTCTGGAAAACAATCTGCTGCTTTCTCAGACAACTAAGACTAGTGCTTCCTCAAGATCCAGCTATACCACTCCTAGGCATATATCCAAAAGAGGTTCAAGTACACAATAAGGACATTTGCTCAACCATATTTGTATCCATAATTGCAACTTCATTTGTAATAGGCAGGAGCTAGAAACAATCCAGATGAGCCTCAACTTAGGAATGGATACAGATAATGTGGTACATTTACACAATAGAATTCTACTCAGCAATTAAAACAAGGACATCATGAAATTTGCAGGTAAATGGTGGGAATTGGAAAAGATCATCCTGAGTTAGCTGTCCCAGAAGGAGAAAGACACACACTGTATGGACTCACTCATATAGAGGTATAGTATAGGATAAACCTACTAAAATCTGTACAATTAAGAAACTAATCAAGAAGGAGGACTCTGGCTAAAGTGCTCAATCCCCATCCAGAAAGGCAAAGAGGATGGACATCAGAAGAAGGACAAAACAAGGAACAAGTCAGGAGCCTGCCACAGAGGGCCTCTGAAAGTCTCTGCCCTACAGTCTATCAAAGCAGATGCTGAGACCTATGGTCATCTGCTGGGCAGACTGCAAGGAATCTTATGAAAGAATTGGGAAATAGTAAGATCTGGAGAAGACAGGAGCTCCACAAGGAGAGCAACAGAACCAAAAAATCTGAGCACAGGGGGCTTTCCTGAGACTGATACTCCAACAAAGGACCATGCATGGAGATAACCTAGAACCCCTGCATAGATGTAGCCCATGGCAGTTCAGTGTCCAAGTGGTTTCCATACTAATGGCAACAGGGACTGTCTTTGACATGAACTGATTGGCCTGCTCTTTGATGATCTCACACTGAGGGGGGAGCAGCCTTACTAGGCCACAGAGGAAGACAATGCAGCCACTCCTGATGAGAGCTGATAGACTAGGATCAGAGGGAAGAAAAAGAAGACCGCCCCTATCAGCAGACTTAGGGAGGGTTATGTGTGGAGAAGGGGGAGGAAGGGAAGGATTGGGAGTGGAAGAGAGAGGGTGCTACAAGGGGGTTACAAAGTAAAAAAATTGCAATTAATAAAAAAATTAAAAAAAAAAGAATTTATATATTACAAGTATTTTCTTTATATCTGTTATAAATACAACAAATTTAATAGAAATATTTATGAAACTGTGTGAGGTGGTACGCACCTTTAATTCTAGTAGTTAGGAGTGGGAGGCAGAGGCAAAAGGACATCTGTGAGTTTGGTCCCAGCCTGCATATATAGTGAATTCTAGTTCAGCCAGACTGATATAATGAGACTCTCTCAAAAAATATTTTTTGGCGTAGAATACATATTATTTTATTTTGTGTGATATAACTAAAGATTATTATACTACACCGATATTGTAAGTATACACTTACATTTTCTAAAATTACCCTATCATTTATGCATATTAAATTATTGTTTATACTATGGGTTAAAATCCAAAATTCAATTTATTTTAGTACGAGCATCCAGCTGTCATACTACAGCTAAAATAATTTATCCATTTGAATTTTTCAATTGTTTTTTAAATTTGAGCAGAAGAATGTAATTTTAATTTTGGGTGATTACTTTTCTTTGTTATTAAGTTATTTGATTTGAATTTGTTTAGTATCATAACTTATTTTTACATATATTATTTACTCAAATGTTATTTCTTTTAAAATGATTTGCTTGTGCTTTGCTGATAATTTTAGGTAGTATTTAAAAATAGAATTGAAATTATAGTTTTGTTGTTTATATAGTTGGTGGTATTTATAACATTTTTACCAGACTTTAAAATAATACCAAACAGACAGAAAATATTTTTTTCCCTTTTTCAGTGTTCTGGAAATATCAAGTCACCTTGGAGTTGGCTATCCAATAGTGGAATAATTCACTACCCTCCTATAAGAGAAATTATTGTTTCGTGCTTTACTTCTTTCTCTTCAAGAAAGTGTTAACATTTATTTTAAAAAGTTTGTTTACATGATTGTGTAGAATAGTTGACCAAGTCCTAAATCATATGACAGGCTGAAAAAAGAGCAGGATAAAATTCTTGGACGCGGACAAGGCTGAAATTATCATTCACGAACAGAATGTATTTATTTAAAATATTCTAAACTCTGCTGTGAGTACTTATCTATATATTACATCAGGCCATTTCTTCCTGTTCTTCCCCCTCCCCGTCTTTCTCTCTGTCTTTGTGTATGTGTGTTTCTTATTTCTGACTTTAGTTCACTAAAATATTTGCAGACTGATAGTTTTCTTATGCCAGCCTTATCAGGTTAATATGAACATATGTTGCCCCTGAGAAACACCTTTTTCATTACATGATTTATTTTTAATACTCATTGGATTTCTGGGTTGTATGTCTGTGCAAAGGTGTATTATTTGTTATACTGTGGTATTTTATGGGTTATCACAAAGTCCCTGGTAATTCTCAGATTCAGATTTTTATAGTTAGGGATCCAGTGACATTTTTACTGTACTCTCCAATTCAGAATTCATCAAAATCTTAGATAAAAGCACCCTTTTAGATGTTTTAGAGAACATCTAATTGAAGAACTGGGAGGTAAATTCTTTTCCTAAGTTCACTTCTATTGTTACTGGCAAGTTCTTATTCCTGTTCATGTCTTGCATTGAAGTCATTAGTTTCAAACAGGATAATGCTCTAAGGTGACTCTCCTTGTAATAGGGGTTTTCCCATGAGGAAATATTTCATGTTTGTCAGCAAACAGAATGTACCCCATTGAAGAAATGGATACTCTTAAAATTTAAGCTGCAAATGACATTATTTTTTAACAGTAAGATACTATGTTTATTGACAAAAGTCACTGAAAAAGAACCACACAAATCTGTAGATAGTAGGTTGTACATATCATTCTGGGGTATCTTAGATTAGTCCTATAATATATATGTTTTTAAAGTTTCCTTGTATGTCTACCAAATTCTCTTTACTTGGCTTTTTTCTTTTTGTGAGATATGTGTGTGTAATTATATTCATTAATGCTTCTGATCTCTATGTATGTACGTTCAAAACAAGTCCTCATTCTTTGTATACAAAAGATGTTTTTCCTATGAATAATTACATTAATGAAGAATGAATTACATATTTAGGTTAAATTTCCATATCTAGGTCTAGGCTACAGAGGAAGACATTTCAGACAGTTCTGAAGAAACCTGATAAGCTAGGGTAAGATGGAAGGGAAGGAGAACTTCTCCTATCAGTGGACTTGGAAAGGGACAGGGAGAAGATGAGGGAGGGAGGGTGGAATTGGGAAAGAATGAGGGAGCGGGCTACAGCTGGTGTACAAAGATAATAAACTGTAACTAATATTAGAAAAAGAAAGTGTATTTTTTTCAATTTTAAATATTTTACTTTTTAAAATTACTCTACTTTGTATCCCAGCTATAGCCCCCTATCTCATCTCCCAGTCGCACTCTCTCTTCCCCTTACCCACTCTTGTCCTTCCCCTAATCCACTAACAGGGAGGACCTCCTCCACTACTATCTGACCCTCGCCTATCAGGTCTGACTAGAACTGTCTGGATCCTCTTTCTCTGTGCCCTAGTAAGGCCACCTTGTCAGGGGGAGGTGATCAAAGAGCAGGCAGCCCAGTTCGTGCTAGAGTTTACTCCTGCTCCCCTTACTTGGGAACCCACATGGAGACTGAGTTGCCCATAGGCTACATCTGAGCAGGGAATATTGGTCTTCTCCATGCCTTGGTTGATTCATCAGTCTCTGCAGGCCCCCCTGAGCCCAGATGTTTTGGTTCTTTTGGTCTCCTTGTGGAGCTCCCGTCCCTTCCAGGTCTTTTTAAATTTTTTTTTTTATTTATTAGTTATTACAATTGATTCAATTTGTATCTTTGCTGTGATACCCTCCCTCATTTTCTCCCAACTCCTCCCTCCCTCTTCTCCTCCTATGACCCTCCCCAAGTCCACATATAGGGCAGGTCCTCCTCCCCTTCTCTCTGACCCTAGCCTATCAGGTCTCATAAAGACTGGCTGCATTGTCTTCCTCTGTGACCTATCAAGGCTGAACCCTGCAGGGAGAAGGGATCAGAGTGCCTGCCCCTGAATTCATACCAAAGACAGCCACTGAAATCAGGGACAAGGCAAGGCTGCCCACTCTCTCCATATCTCTTCAACATAGTACTTGAAGTCCTAGCTAGAGCAATAAGTCAACTAAAGAAGATCAAGGGAATACAAATTGGAAAATAAGTCAAAGTATCACTATTTGCAGATGATATAATAGTGTACAAGAGTGACCCCAAAAATTCTAGCAGAGAACTCCTTCAGCTGATAAACGCCTTTAGCAAAGTGGCTGGATACAAAATTAACTAAAAAAAAATCATTTTCCCTCCTGCATATAAAATTTAAAAAAAGGGCTGGGAAAGATATTAAGGAAACAACACCCTTTACAGTAGACACAAATAGCATAAAGTACACTGGTGTGATGCTAACCAAGCAAGTCAGAGACCTGTATGAAAAAAAAAAAATCAAGTCTCTGAAAAAAGAAATTGCAGATCTCAGAAGATGGAAAGATCTCCCATGTTCCTGGATCGGTAGGATCAACATAGTGAAAATTGCCATCCTGCCAAAAGCAATCTACAGATTCAATGAAATGCCCATCAAAATACCAACACAATTCTTTACAGACCTTGAAAGAACAATTCTCGGTTTCATATGGAAAAACAAAGCAATACAAAAAATAAAAAAGAAACATACAAAAAATCAGAGAATTGCTAAAACAATCCTGTACAAAAACAGATCTTCTGGAGGTATCTCATCCCTGAGCTCAAGCTGTACTATAGAGCCCTTCAGGTCTTTCTATCTCTCATCTCTAACATAGGATTCCTCGCACTCTGCCTAAAGTTTGTCTATGAGTCTCAACATGTGCTTTGATACCCTGCTGGATAGAGTCTTTAAGAGGCCCTCTGTGGTGGGCTCCTGTCCTGTTCCTTGTCTTTTCCTACTTTAGCAATTAAATACTCAGGGCAGTGAGTAAATGAAGAAAGGACAGACACATGAATGTAAAAGCTAGGGTCACATGTGATGTACATACTCTGATATTCTTAGAGAAACTACCCTGGAACCTTAGAATCTTTATTGGCTGCAGAACATGGGCAAGAGTGAGTTAGTCTCATATGAAGTGTCTGATAAAGGTGTAAAAGTACAAGAGAAGTATGCTATACACACTTGGACATGGAAAGGAGGAATCTTATGGAATCTTATGGAAGAAGAGGGAGATAGAAAGACAAGGAGGGGACAGGAGCTCCACAAGGAGATGAACAAAGCCAAAAATTCTGGACCCAAGGGGGCCTGCAGAAACTGATGAATCATCCAAGGACCATGTATGGAGAAGACCTGGACCCTCTGCTCAGATGTATGCCATGGGCAGCTCATTCTTCATGGGGTACGCTAGTAAGGGGAACAGTGGCAGTCACTGCCATGAACTTGTTTTCCTGCTGTTTGATCACCTTCCCCTGGCCTTACTAGGCCACAGAGAAAGTGGATCCAGACAGTCCTGATGAAAAATGATAGGCCAGAGTCTGATAGTAGGGGAGGAGGATCTTCTCTATTAGTGGACTAGGGGAGGCACATGTTCGTAAAGAGGGAAGGAGGGGGAGACTGTGAGTAGATGAGGAAGGGGCCTGCAACCAGGATATGAAGCCAGGATATGATTAACTTGTAAATAATAATGATGATGATGATGATGATGATGATAATAATAATAATAATAATAGAATTTAGCCAGGATGGAGCTCCAGGTGTACTGGGGATGTGTTGGGTGAATGTTGGAAGGAATTGCAGAGAACAGAAACCTCACAAGACCAACAGAGACAACTCACCCAGTCCTATAGGAACTTTAAGAGACTGAGAAAGCAACTAAGGAGCATGTATGATCTTACCCTAGGCTCCTGCACACATGTAGCTGATGGAAATCTTGGTCTTTATATGGGCCACCTGGGGTGTAGAATGCTTCAAACATGGACTCCATTGTCTTCTTTGGCTCACTTCCCCTTGGCAGGGCTGTCTTACCTGGATTCAGGGAATGAACATCTGTTCAGTCTTGATGGGAATTGATGTGCTGGGGATAGTTGATATGGGGGAGGGGAGAGTGTCTGTTTCTGGGTTGGCGGGGGAGGCTTCCATTGATTTTTGATCTATTATGCTCTATAGGTGACTTTTAAAATTTCAGATTCTCTGATGTTTGTAATAGTAAATGTATGACTGTAGATTAATACATGTATTAGAGTTAGTCTTTTATATGTGACTTGTTTTTTATTTAGAGAGTTCTTTCGATATTTTGAAAAAATTCTCTTACCTCTCTGGTGTACATTTAATATTTTTCCATTCTAATATTTTGAATACTTAATGTCATCTAATTTTCTTTATCCTGTTTAATTTTATCCCTGCTTAGTATTTGAGATATACGTCTTAATTATTAAACCATTTTATTAAACTTTACAAACAAAAATATCATATAATTTTTTTCTGTTGTTGTTATAGTAAATACCTTTGGAACACTAATATTTTGAAAAAAAAGATGTTACTTTCTTTCCTGAAAGTTGAATATTGTATTGAAGATAATGTCATGGTGTCCTAGTGTGTCAATAGTAGGTGTAAGAGAGAGCAATCAGACCTCCAGTTGAAAGCCAGAGAAAGATTGCAGCCCTGAAAGAGTGGCTTGATCTCCTGTGACCTGTTATCATGACACACTTATTCCTGAGTATGTGAGAATACTCTTCACTCCTGGAAAATTCTTATAAATGACTCTTCAAAGCCAAGCATTTTGTGAATAATATTTATGAAGTTAAAGCTGTCACTGTGTCTTCCCTTTCTGGTTTTCCCTTCAATTATTTAATTTATTTATTTGTTTGTTTGTTTACTCATTCATCCATTTCACTCATTCATTCATCTACCTTTTATTTATTTATTGACTTTGCATCCTAACCAATTGCAGCCCCATCCTCTCCCCTCCTCCCAGACCCTGTTTCCCAATTCCCTCCTTTCCTTCTTCTCAGAGAAAGGAATCCACCCACCCCCAGCCATCCAACCAAACCCTTCTTGTCTCATCAGGACTAAGTGCATCTTCCACTGAGGTTAGACAAAGCAGCGCAGTTAGGGGAAAATGATCCAACAGCAGGCAACAAAGTTCCTGTCAGGGACAACCCCCTTTCCAGTTGCTAAGGCACCCACATGAAGCCTGATCTGTCCATCAGTTTTAATTTTATTTAATTTTATATATTTATTTATCACAATTTATTCACCTTGTATCCCTGCTGCAGCCCCCTCCCTCATCTCCTCCCAGTCCTACACATTTTCCCTCTTCTCCCCCTATGTCCTTTCTCTAGTCTCCTGATAGGGGAGGACCACCTCCCCTTCTGTCTGACCCTAGCTTATCAGATCTCATCAAGGCTGGTTACATCATCTTTCTCTGTGGCCTGGCAAGGCTGAATTAAAGAGCCAGCTGCTAAGTTCATTTCACAGACAGACCCTGTACTCCATAATAGGGAACCCACTTGGAAACTGAACAGTTTATGGGCTTCCTTTGAACAGGGGTCTAGGTCCTCTCCATTCATGGTCTTTAGTTAGAGTATTGGCTTCTGCAGACCCATCCCCCCACAGGCCCAGATATTTTGACTATTTTCCTCCTTGTGGAGTTTCTGTCATCTACAGTCTTCTTCCATAAGGATTACAGCATTCTGCCCAAAGTCTGGCTATGAGTCTCAGTATCTCCTTTGATACCCTTTTGGGTATAGTCTTTCAGAGGTCTTCTGTGGAAGGCTCCTGTCTTGTTCCTTGTCTTCTCCTACTTCCGATGCCTGTCCTGCTAGCCCTTCTGAATGGAGATTAAGCATCTTCCGTAGGGTCTTCCTTGTTGTTTAGCTTCTTTAGGACTATAGATTTTAGTGTGTTTATCCTATATTACATGGCTAATATCCACTTATAAGTGAGTATGTAACATGTGCATTTTTCTGCTGTCCAGCAGTTTTATAAGTGCAGGGAGCTTAATTTCAGTCTCTCTGAGCTCTCATGAGGCTAAGCTACTTGACTATGTTGGTTTTCTTGTGGAGCTCTTGTCCCCTTTAAGTCCCTCATCCTTTCCTCAACTCTTCCACAAGATTCCCAGAATCATCTAAAGTTTGGCTGTGTGTCTCCCCATCTGTTTTGATCCACTGCTAAGTAGAGCCTCAGAGGGGAATTTGCTTGGCTCATGTGTGCAAGCATAGCAGAGTATCATTAAAAGTGACAGGCTATCTGTCTGCTATGGAGTTTTTCTCAAGTTGGGCTGTTATTGTTTGGACATTCCCTCAAACTCACCTACATCTTTATCCCTGTCCATCTTTAGGCAGGGTAAATTTGCTGTCAGAAGTTGTGTGGGTGTGTTGGTTGTCACCCTCCCTCCACTGGAAGTCCTGCCTGGTTGTAGGCAGTGACCATTTCAGTCTTCATACATCCCACTGCTAGGAGTCTCACCTAGAGTCACACCATATCCTTTCTGAAACCTACCCTGTTGCAGGGCTCCAGCTTGTCCCAGAGAGCTCCCCCCCCCACTGTCTTCTCAGCTCTCTCAGCTCTTCCTTCTCCTGCTCCTGCTTTTCTGAACCTGAACCTCACACACATTATCCTCCTCAACCCCTCTCCCTGCTCCCTTTCTTCATCTACTTCTGATGTCTAATTTATTTCTCCCTCTGAGTGTGATTCCAGTTTCCTCCCTTGGGCATTCCTTGTTACTTATCTTAAGTCTGTGGATTGTGGTATGGTTATTGTGTATTATATGGCTAATATCCATTTATAAGTGAATACATACCTTGTGTGTCTTTATGTGTCTGCATTAACTCACTCAGGGCGATCTTTTCAAGTTCCACCCATTTCCACCCATTTCCAAGGTCCTCCTCCCCTTCCCTCTGTTTTTAATTGCTGAGTATTACTCCATTATGTAAATGCACCATTATCACAGTTGATGGATATCTAGATTGTTTCCAGGTTCTGGGTATTATGAATAAGACTCTTACGAGCATAGTTGAGCAAATGCCAGTCTGGCATAATGGCGCATTTTTGGATATATGCCCAGGAGAGGGACAGTGGAGTATTGAGGTAGAACTATTTCCAGTTTTCTGAGAAAGCGCCAAATTGATTTCCAAAGCAGTTGTACAAGTTTGCACTCCCACTAGCAATGTGTTGTCACTTGAGTTTATGATCTTAGCCATTCAGACAAATGTAAGATGGAATCTCAGAGTCATTTTGATTTCCATATTTCTAATGACTAAAGATGTTAAGCATTTCTTTAAGTACTTTTTGGCCATTTAATATTCCTCTGTTGAGAATTCTCAGTTTAGTTGTGTCACATTTTTAATCGGGTTATTTGCTTTGTTGGTGTTTAATTTCTTGAGTTCCTTATATATTTTGTATATTATCCCTCTGTCATATGTAGGGTTGGTGAAAGTCTTTCCCAGTCTGTAGGCTGCCATTTTGTCCTACTGACAATGTCTTTTTATTTACAGAAGATTTTCAGTTTCATGAGGTCCCATTTATTAATTGTTGATTGTAGAGCCTGAGTTGTTGGTATTCTGTTCAGGGAGTTGTTTCCTGCACCAATGAATTTAATGCTATTCTCCTCTTCTCTTAGATTTAATGTATCTGGTTTTATGTTGAGGTCTTTGATCCACTTGTTCTTAAGTTTTCTGAAAGCTGGTAAATATGGATCTATTTGCATTCTTCTAATAGATCCCAGTTAGACCAGCACCATTTGTTGAAGATGATTTCTTTTTCTATTGTATGGTTCTGGCTTTTTTTTGTCAAGAAATCAAGTGTCTGAAGATGTCTGGGTCTATTTCTGGGTCTTTGATTCAATTCCATTCATCAAGCTGTCTGTTTTTATGCCAGTACCATGTGTTCCACCATTTCTTCAGTCATTCACACATCTCATGGTGCTGCAATGGAGGTTTTTCTCTACATTTGCTCAATGAGCTGGACAAATAGCATGTTAGATATCAACCAGTTCTTTGTTGATACATAACAAATGAATGTAGAACCATTAAAACTATGTAGGTTTATCACATTACAGTTCCCGTGAGTCATACATTTGGAAGGACATCACTAGATAGTTTCTATTTAAGTTCTCATGATGTTATAATCATAGTTGGTTAGATATTAGCAGAACTTCCAAAATAGCAGAACTTTTAAAGACCCATTTGTAGTTGTTGGCAAGATCTTTTCTCAAGAGATCTGATCTGTAGCCACATTTATTTTCCAGATAGGCTGCCATATATCCCAATAAAGTTCTTTTGTATGAGCTGGTATGTGATAGTGTAACTGGTGAAAGAGACAGTAAAGAGAACCCTGGTCGATGAAGTTTGTTTTTCTTTTCTTTTCTTTTCTTCTAATTCTGCTGTTGTTTAATCTGTAAAGTACCGTACTTTACCATACCATACTTTTTGTTCCATTTAATATTGTAGTTAAGTTCATTTGTAGTATCCCAACAAAGTGATACAGACTATGATATTAATCGTGAATAAAACTCTGTGCAAGACCACTTTGCATATGACAAGTGTTTTCCTACAGTAAAATGTGAGAGACAGAGTGAATCCACACTTAACCTTTTGTGCTGCACATACTCATAAAACACTAATATCAATCCATTCGTGGTAATATTCTTACAGTTTCAGTTAGGTATCATCATTATACTTGGTTATACAGACATCCAGATATTACATTTTTCAGCAACTCTGCTTCAATGAGGGACAGAAGAAAGAAGATGAAGTGATTTTTGAGGGCAATCTTGAGGGATTCTTACTGAACTGAGTGAATTTGTGCTCCTCCTCAAACTTTTATAGTGCACCAGATTTCTAATTTAGAAAGTGATTCCCTCAAGGGTAGTATCTGATATCTCACTTTCACTTGTTACAGAAATTTGTGACATTGATGACTTCTGATGACTATCAAGGACTCATTTTAAATGTCATTGAATTTGACACAGACTTTTCTTTCAAGTTAAAAACAGTTGTTTTGGGGGATGAAATAAAATGAATAGGAGCTATGAAGCCAAAGCTATCTTAGAGTTCATCTTTTTCTGATTCAATGCTAATGTGAACTAGCACACAATATAAATATTAAACACAGTCTGATTTTCCTTCTGGTTCTGTGCATTTACATGATCCCAAGGGATTGCCTTAGACCTCTTGAGGCATGTTTCTTTGAACAATTTTTATATTTATGAAACTGATTTGACTTTTCTATAAGTAAATACTTCAAAGGACACTGTCATGAACATGCAGTTGATTGGACATGTAAGTTTTGTACTTGAATTAATTTGGGTTATAAAAAGAGAATATATACAAATATGTCATAATATTATATACTATGTATCTGTAACATTCTAAATGAGATGGCATGCTTCATAATTTATAAGCTAATTGACAAAAGGAACTCTACAATATTCATTCAATATGAAGCCAACCAAATTTCCACTATTTGTGAGAAAGGAACTACATGGTCTACCCCCAACTGAGGAGCTATTGGCTCTTAAGAGTTTCTTGGGAAAGGATAGGCAATATCCTTTTAATGTTTGGTTACTGGTAACATGCTTATGCTGTTGTGTGTGGTTCCATGCCCGTGAGCAAATGGGCAACACTAAATTGAATTAGTGAGCTTTTAATTAAAGGTTTTAACTCATATTTTTTTATTCTCTAATAATTTCATATGATGTATTTTGCACAGTCTCAACTTCTCCCAGAACAACCTCCTCTACCCCAACCTACTTAATTATGTCCTTTAAAAAGAAACAAGGTAAGGGGTGAGTCCAAGATGGCTGTGCCAAAAGGATACTGTGTCTGAGGAGCAGGACAGCAATGTCAGTACAGCAACCAAGAGACTGAACTCTGGGCCCTAAAATGCCAGTGTTCGTGTTTCCCAGGTGAGAGGAAACCCCACAATGGGGGAATCAGCCAGGTCCACTCTCAGGACACCAAGCCTGAACCCCGAAGAGATCCAGGTCCCGCAGGCACTCGGTCACCAGACCAGAGCCACATGCCTGCATGTCCTGATCACCTTCCCAGGCTGAACTGTGGGCACCAAAGCACCAGAGACTGAGAGTCCCAGTCACAAGAAAACCCCACAGGGAAGGAAGCAAGTGAGACTGAACTCAGGCCACCCAGTCTATCCTTGGAAAAGGTCCCACAGAGCAGCAGGCACTCAACCACTAACCCTGATGACTGCTGTGTGCCTAACTCTTCATCACAGACAGAACTGTGCACCCCAGGGCACCAGAGACTGGATTTCCCTGTGGGTAGAAAACCCCACAGCAAGGGAAACAGCAGGTCCCAGCTTAGAACACTCAGCTGACCCCACCACCACAACAACAACCACCACACATGGAAAAGTTCTTGGGAAAAGTTCCCAGTTTCCTGTCCAGTCACCAGCTTGAAGCCACCACCCATCAGCGCCTGTGCACTACCCCAAACACCACAGACTAGGTCTTCCTGTTGGGAGGAAACCCCAAGGTGGGGGAAACATTTGGCCCTACCTCAGGAAACCTAGTTCCAGAAAAGTTTCTGGTTATCCACAGGTTCCAGACTTTAGCCTCCTGCTGCACAAATGAGAGCTGTGCTTGCCTTCCACTGTTTTCTATTTGGGTACTGGGGCAAAGAGCTCTAATTTCAGACCTACAGAAGCCTGGGATCCCTGATATCAGCCCCCAGATACTGCTCCAAAGGGCAACCAGTTATCCCTAACTAAACTGACCAAACCACGGGGCACCCAGGTTTTAGCATCAGCTCACTAAATTTACAGCAAGAAACAGAAGCAGGGCAGCTGTCTCCAGGACTTGTCCTGGTGAGAGGAGAGCCCTCTTGACTAACAAATACCACAGTTACCACGCAGGTCTATATGCCTGAGATGAGCTGTGTCAATTCCTGAAAAGCACTGGCCATTCAATGACCAAGCCCAAAAGGCTGAGAAGGCATCCTTCAGGAAAAATCATCTTCCTGCCAAGGTGGTTCTCCCCACCACAGGATTCCAGGAACACCCAACACTTAACATAGCCCAGTGGGTATAGGCCAGCATAAAAGGTCAACCAACCAAAGACAAAGCAATATGGTATCTCCAAAACCCAGTTAGCCAAGGGCAAGCAGCCCAGGAAAAATGAAATTCAAGAAGATGACCTTACATCTATGCTTATGAAGAGGATAATAGAGGAAACAAATAAAGTGAGTAAAGAACTAGAGGAAGATAAAGTCAAACAGATTATGGCCATCCATAAAGAAATACAGGAAGAAGCAGACAAACAGTTTGTGCCTTTAAAGAGGAAATACTTAAATCTCTGAAAGAAATAAAAGAAGCAGGATTGTTCAAACAAACAGCTGAAGGAATTGAAGGAAAATCAAGAAAATACAGTCAGACTGGAGAAGGAAATCAACAAAATGGCTCAAGATCTGAAGATAGAACTGAGAAAATTAAAGAAAACACAAATGGAGGAAATTCTGGAGAGAAAGAACTTAGGGAAGAATACGGGAACTACATGGGTAAGTACAACCAATAGACTATAAGAGATGGAAGAAATAATTTCAGGGGTGGAAGATACAATGGAAGAAATAAATGTATCCCTCAAAGAAAATGTTAAATCTAAAAAATTCTTGACACAGACCATCCAAGAAATCCAATCAACATGAAAAGACAAAACCTAAGAGTAATAGGAATAGAGGAAAAAGAAGATTCCCTCCTCCAAGGCCCAGAAAATATTTTCAACAAAATCATAGAAAAAAAATCCCGTATAAGAACGTAAAAGGTCTACAGAACACTGAATAAATTAGACCACAAAAGAAAATCCTTCTGCCACATAAAATCAAAACAGTAAATATACAAAACAAAGAAAAAACACTAAAAGCTGCAAGTGAAAAATGTCAAGTAACATACAATGTCAAACCCATGATGACACACCTGACCTCTCAACAGAGACTATGAAAGACAGAAGAGCCTGGATGGATATCATGCAGACCTTAAGAGAATACAGATGTCAGCCCAGACTACTATACCAGCAAAACTTTTAGTCTACATAGACAGAGAAAACAAGATAACCAACAACAAAAACAAATTACAACAATACCTATATACAAATCCAGGGTTAGAGAAGATACTAGAAGGAAAAATACAACCCAAGAAAACTAAATACTTTCAAGAAAACAAAGGAAATAAATAACCTCACTACAGCAAAACAAAAAGTAGTTAAGCACACAAACACACTACCAGAGCCAATATCATAATTAAAGGATAAAAGAGCCACTGCACATTAATCTCTCTCAACGTCAATGGACTCAATTCTCCAATAAAAAGACCCAGACTAACAGAATGGATGCATAAACAAGAGCCAGCAATCTGTTGCATACAATAAACACACCCAAGTCACAAAGATAGGCATTACCTGAGGGTAAGGTGCTGGAAGACGGTTTTTCAAGCAAATGGACCCAAGAAACAAGCAGAAGTAGCCATTCTAATATCTGATAAAATAGACTTTCAACCAAAATTAATAAAAAGATATGAGGAAGGACACTTCATATTCATTAAGGGAGAATTCCTCCAGAAAGATATGACAATCCTGAACATGCCCCAAATACAAGGGTACCCCATTTGTAAAATAAACATTAATAAAACTTAAACCACACATAGATACCCACACATTAGTAGTGGCAGACTTCAACACCCACTCTCAACAAAGTACAGGTCAACAAAACAGAAATTAAACAAAGAAAGAATATATCTAACAGAGGTCATGAATCAAATGGACCTAACAAACATATACAGAAACTTACACCCAAACACAAAAGAATTTACGTTCTTCTCAGCACCTCATTGAACCTTCTCCAAAATATACCACATAGTTGGTCACAAAGCAAACCTCAACAGATACAAGAAGATTGAAATAATCCCTTGTATCCTATCTGATCACTATGGACTAAAGCTAGACCTCAACAACAAGAGAAATATAAAAAAGCCTGCATGCACATGGAAACTGAACAAGTCACTACTAATTGACAGCTATGTCAGGGAAGAAATAAAGAAATTAAAGTCTTCCTAGAATTCAATGAAAATGAAAACACAACATACCCAAACTTATAGGTTATAAGTGAAAGCAGTGCTAACAGGAAATTTCATAGCACTAAGGGCTTTCAAGCATAAATTTGAAACATCTCATTCAAGCAAGTTAATGGCTCAACTAAAAGCCCTAGGGGAAAAAAGAAAGCAGACACACCAAAAAGGAGTAGATGGATGGAAATTATCAAACTCAAGGCTTAAATTAATAAGTTAGAAATAAATAAAGAATCAATGAAACCAAGAGCTGGTTCTTTGAGAAAATCAACAAGATAGACCAACTCTTAGCCAAACTAACTAAAAAGCAGAGAGACACTATCCAAATCAACAAAATCTGAAATGAAAAGGGGAACATAACTACAGACACTGAGGACATCCAAACAATCATTAGGTCTTACTTCAATAGCCTTTGTGCCACAAAGTTTGAAAATTTAAAGGAAATGGATGATTTCCTTGATCTATTCCACTTGACAAAGCTGAATCAAGACCCAATAAATCAATTAAATAGTACTATATCCCCTAAGGTAATAGAAGTGGTCATCAAAAGTCTCCCATTCAAAAAAAAAAAAAAAAAAAGCCCTGGGCCAGATGTTTTCAGCACAGAATTCTACTAGACCTTCAAAGAAGAGCTAACACCAATACTCTCCAAACTATTCTACAAAATAAATACAGAAGGAACACTACCAAACTCATTCTATGAAGCCACAGTCGCCTTGGTACCTAAACCTCACAAAGACCCCTAAAATAAAGAGAATTTTAGGCCAATCACTCTTGTGAACAGTGATGCAAAAATACTCAACAAAGCACTTACAAATCGAATACAAGGAGACATTAAACATATCCATGACAACCAATTTGGCTTCAACCCAGTCATGCAGGGATGGTCCAATATACAGACATCTATCAATGTCATCCACCATATAAACAAACTAAAGGAGAAAATCCACATGATCATTTCCTTAGCTGCCGAAAAAATCATTTGACAATGCCCAGCATCCATTAACGTTTAAAGTCTTGGAGAGATCAGGGATATAATGTACAAACCTAAACATAGTGAAGGCAATATATAGCAAGCTTATAGCCAATATGAAACTAAATAAAGAAAAACTCAAATAAATCCCACTGAAATCAGGGACAAGGCAAGGCTGCCCACTCTCTCCATATCTCTTTAACATAGTTCTTGAAGTTCTTACTAGAGCAATAAGACAATTAAAGGAGATCAAGAGAATACAAATTGAAAAGTTAGAAATCAAAGTATCACTCTTTGCAGATGATATGATAGTATACCTGAGTGACTCAATGAATTCTCCCAGGGAACTCTTTCAGCTGATAAATATATTCAGCAAAGTGGCTGAATACAAAATTAACACAAAAAGATCTGTAGCCCTCATGTATGCAAAAGACAAAAGGGCACAGAAAGAAATTAGGGAAACAACACACTTCACAATAGGCACAAAGGACATAAAGTACCTTGGTGTGACCCTAACCAAGCAAGTCAAAGACTTGTATGAAAAAAAAAAATTCCAGTCTCTGAAGAAAGAATTTGAAGAAGATCTCAGAAGATGGAAAGATCTCCCAAGTTCATGGTTTGGCAGGATTAACACAGTAAAACTGGCCATCTTACCAAAAGCAATCTAGAGATTCAATGTAATTCCCATCAAATTACCAACACAATTCTTCACAGACCTTGAAAGAAAAATTCTCAACTTCATATGGAATAACAAGAAACCCAGAATTGCTAAGACAACCCTCTTCAATAAAAGAACTTCTGGAGGTATCTCCATCCCTGATCTCAAGCTGTACTATAGAGAAACAATACTAAAAACTACATGGCACTGGCATAGAAACAGATTGATGGATCAACAGAAGACTCTGAAATAAATCCACACACATATGGACTTGATTTTTGACAAAGATGCCCAAAACATTTAATGGTAAAAAGATAGCATCTTCAACAAATGGTGTTGGTCTAACTGGATGTCCACATTTAGAAAAATGCAAATAGATCCATACTTATCACCCTGCACAAAACTAAAGTCCAAGTGGATCAAAGACCTCAGTATAAAATCAGACACACTAAACCTGTTAGAAGAAAAAGTGGGGGAAAAGCTTCGAACTCATTGACACAGGAGACAGGAAGTTGTCTGAACAGAACACCAACAGCACAAGCTCTAAGAGCAACAATCAATAAATGGGACCTCATGAAACTGAAAAGCTTCTGTAAAGGAAAGGACACTGACCTCAGAACAAAAAGACTGCCTACAGATTGGGAAAGGATCTTCACCCACCCTCTATCTGACAGAGGGCTAATATCCAGAATATATTAAGAACTTAAGAAGTTAAACAGCAACAAATCAGTTAATCCAATTGAAAAATGGAGTACATCTCAAGACCCAGCTATACCACTCCTAAGCATATATCCAAAGGATGCTCAAGTACACAAGGACATTTGTTCAACCATATTTGTAGCAGCTTTATTCACAATAGCCAGAACCTGGAAACAACCAGATGTCCCTCGATGGAGGAAAGGATACAAAAATTTTGGTACATTTACACAATGTAATATTACTCAGCAATTAAAAACAAGAAAATAATGAAATTTGCATGCAAATGGTGGGGCCTAGAAGAGATTATCTTAGAAACAGAAGGACACACATGGTATGTACTCACTTATAAGCAGATACTAGACCTATAGGATAGTATAAACATACTAAAATCTTTAGACCTAAAGAAGCTAAACAAGAAGGAGGACCCAGAGGAAGAAGATCAATCCTTACTTAGAAAGACAAATAGGATGGACATTGCAAGTAGGAGAAAATGAGAAGCAGGATAGGAGCCTATCATGGAGGACCTCTGGAAGACTCTACATAGCAGTGTATCAAAGCAGATGCTGAGACTCATGGCCAAACTTTGGGCAGAGTACAGGGAATTGTATGAAAGTAAAGAGAGTTAGTAAGACCTGGAGAGGACAAGAGCTCCACAAGGACCAATTATATCTGGGCACAGGAGCTTGTCTGAGATTGATTCTCCAAGCAGGGATCATGTTGGATATAACCTAGAACCCCTGCTGGGGCATAGCCCATGGCAGTTAACTATCCAAGTGGGTTCCCTGGTAAGGGGAACAGGGACTGTCTCTGGCATGAACTCTATAGCCAGCTCTTTGACCTCTCTCCCCAACCCCCATGGGGGGGAGGGGCTAGCTAAGCCACAGAGGAGGACTTTGCAGTCCTGGTGATACCTGATAAGCTAGGGTCAGATGGAAGGGGAGGAGGACCTCCCCTGTAAGTGGACTTAGAACAGGGCAGGGAGGAGATAAGTGAGGGAGGATGGAATTGGGAGGGAATAAAGGAGAGAGCTACAGCTGGGATACAAAGTAAATAAACTGTAGTTAATACAAAAAATAACTAAAAAATTAATTAAAAAACAGTTTGTGATGCCCAAACAATTCTGGATATGGGATCAAATCATTACAGAACAACTACTAGGATACACACCCTCAAATAAATCCAACTCTCCCCTTCAAACCCTAACAATTTCCAATATCTTTATAACTAGAAGTGGAACTTCATGACAACCTTCCCCCTCCACGCTGGGATTTTTGGTCTTACTTAATCTTGTGTATGAGTGTACATGCTGTCTTAACTGCTTTTTGATCAAATGTGCTCCTGCACATTGTCTGTTTGTACAGAAAATACCACCTTTTCCTTGCAGTGAACCACCACTTCTTGCTCTTACAATCCTTCCCTCAGTCTTTTCTGAAGATTTGTGTGAAAAGTGGGATATAGATTTAGGCTGAGTATACCACAGGGTCTTATCCTCTTCACTTTGACCAATTGTGAATCACCACAGTGCAAAAAAAGAAGCACCTCTTTTGGAGACTGAAGGACACATTAATCTATAGGAATGTCTGTGGGTCATTAAGATTAAGCTTACTATGTCTATATTCATAGGCTGTTGGTACCATATTGCGGAACATAAACATAAACAAATGTTTGATAATTCTCAGAATAACCATGTCACTATTAAAGCAATGAAAATATCTGCCTTGCCAAGTTATTAAAAAAGCTTGTTGGGTTATATATAGGTAAGACTGAGGGTTATTCTTCTCCTTCAGTACAGTGTGTAGCACCCTCCAGCAGTATGTGAGCTCAGAAAGGTTGTAGCTTCCAGAATAGTACCAGATTGTTTCTTTGAATTGTAGGACTCACATTTGTGATGTCTTCAGCAAAAGGGTTTATTTTTCAGTTCTGTGTAAACAAGAGTAGATTTCATTACAGAATTTTTAAAGGTAGGCCTTTATAGTTAGCTATCTCTTCTCACTTTGCTTGCCCAAACTTAAATGCTCACCTCATTTAGTCCTTCTTATTCCATTCTTTATCTTATCTTATTTATCCATTTGTCATATGGCAATCTATGACCCTACCCTTGAAAGCCTTTCTCCATGGTTTCTTCCTGGTTTCCTACCATTTACACATTTTCTCAAATAAAACACAAATATCTAAAGATTCAAAGCTAACATGAAAGAAAACATGCAATGTTTTTTCCTGTTTGGGTCTGGGTTACCTCATTAAAGATGATTTTTGTGCCTCTACCCATTTTTTTGTGAATTACATATACTTTATTTTTTATGACAGTTGAAAGACATTCACTGTGTAAATGTATCACATTTCCATTACTAATTCATCAGTTGATGGATATCTTAGCCTGTTTCAATTACCGACTTATCAATAGAGCAGCAATTAATATGTATTACCATAAGCAAATATCTTTGTAGTAGAATAAAAAGTAGTTTGGATATGTTTAATAGAATGGTGTATCTTAATAGTATGGTAGTTGTAACTGTAGATTTTTGAGGTATTTCAACAAATCAAACACTATTTTTAAATTGTGATTGTATCAGTATACACTCTTACTAACATTGAATAAATGTCTTCCTTCTTCACATCAACATCAGACCATTCTTTTAAATCTTAGCCATTCTCATTAGGGTGGCATGAAATCTCAATGGAGTTTTTAATATAAGGATCACTATAGAGGAATGTGCAGAAAGATTTTAAGATATAGAAGATAAGGGAATACAGGATTCTCTCTCCTTCCCACCCCCAAAACTTCCAATATAGTTCTCCTTGCTCTCTTTCAAATTAGTGGCCTCTATTTGTCATTAATTGCTGTTACATATATTTACAAATAAGTAAAATACACACATACTTCTTAAAACATAAGTAGAGCCTGCTTAACCTCTTTAATGTTAAATTTATACATGTTTTTAAGGCTGACAATTTGGTATTGGATAACTAGTTGGTGGATTGTTATCTTTCATCAGCTCTTGTTTATGGAGTCATTTTGGTGAGATATTATGCGTGTAGCTTGATGGGTGTATAAAGTAGAACCTGATTAATAGGTATTTGACTATATTTTAAATATTTGGAAATACCAAGCTAGAGTATCACTGTAAAATTTTAATTCATTTACATATTATAAAATAGCAACAATAAAGTCCCATTAAGGGAAAAAGAGTTCTTCCTTGTCCAGAGAAGGAAATCCATAGTTTGAGTGGAGACCTGACATTCCAGTTTGGATGGTCAAATACCTGATGAATAGACCACCATTTAGGGAAGCAGAACCATCCCTATGCAGGCAGGTTTATCTTAAGCCATGTTAAAGAAAATTCAACTAATTTTCTGACTTTTGTCTCTTAAAGATATGTGCCAAAATCCAACCTCTATAACCCATCTCCTGCCCTGTCTGTCATCACGTGGTTCAGGTCCGTGCTGGCATAACTCAAATCACAGGGCTTCCCCCATTCCCCCAACTTTCTTTCCATTGTCCTCCTCCTCTGAACAGCTACTAACATTATTCTATTTTTGAAATTATTTTGAGCCTCCATTTGATTCCACTATTAAATTATTTAATGAGACTGATTTCCATCATAAGAGGTTATATCTATCTCCTTGGAACCAATTATTTTTTAATCAATAAAAGTAAAGGTGTATATTTAGGCAACATTAAAGTGCTTCTGGGTCATATGTTGTTATTATCACATTTGAAATTGTTAATGAAAGTAATAGGCATACTAATATGAGTGCAGTGGAGTTAATATCCTGATTCTGTAGACATGACTGATAGGCTTCTGAATTAACCCTGGAAGTGGCCCTTACTATGGAGAAAATTATTGTCTGTGTTAACATTGTCTGAGTGACTGTTACTTCCTGATGACAGCAAAGTCCTTTCCTTGCCTTTGCTCCACCACTTCCAGTGTCTGTTATTCTTTCTGGTATTCACATTTAAAATTTCCCCTTCAATATTCCCTTTTAGACAGAACCGAATAATAAAACATGATTTTTTTGCTGTTTTCTAGAAATGTATTGCATAATTTGAAATGAAATGTTTATTTTCAAGTAACTTGTAAACAAATTCTTTGTTTAATAATGTGGCCCATGCTAGCTCAGTACCTAACTGGGTACCCTAGTAAGGGGAACAGGGACTATTTCGGTCATGAACTTAATGGCTGGCTTGTCGGCCGCCCCCTTCCCCTGGCCCCCAAGGGAGGAGCAGCCTAACTAGATCCCAGAAGAGGTCATTGCAGCCAGCCCTGAAGAGACATGATAAGCTAGGGTCAGATGGAAGGGGGGGAGGTCCTCCCCTATCAGTGGACTTGGAAGGGGGAAGGGACAAGGTGAGGGAGGAATGGGGAGAGTGGGAGGGAATGAGGGAAGAGGCTATGCCTGGGGAACAAAATATATAATCTGTGATTAATACAAAAATAAATAAATTACTTTAAAAAATTATTCTCTTCTAAAGGTACCACAATTTCTGTATCCATTCCTCAACTGAGGGACATCTCTTCTAAAATTTGATGGAGTCACCTGATCTGCATCATTCTATGGTATTATCAGTTTCCTCAGAAATTTCTAATATAATTGGATATTAATTACAAAATATGTTCACTTTTACAACTGTATAAACAAATTATGAACAAAACAACTAATCACATATTTTTTACTATAAATAGTGGAGATTTTTATTTTAAAAAATGCTAACCATCCATTTTTAAATATTATTCGTTTTATTAAAGTAAAACATTGGATGAATTGAGCTCATTTATATATAATCAGATCTTAAGTAGGAAAAAAGATGTGGGATGAATATGTACAATGTAACTACCTTTATCTAGTCTTTGGAGAATTGGGAGCTCTGTGACATATTAAAGTCTTATGCAAAAGGATTGTGATCTTTCAGACACAACTCTTGGTTCTTATGCAAGCACATCAATTCAGCAGCATGTTGACTTCATGACTACATTATACTTTCACACTATTTTTATTTTCAACATTAAAAGCTAAGATATAGTATATTTCAAGGAAATTTTGATTTGCTACTGTATAGATTTAACAAAAAGTAATACATGATGAAAAGTGTATGTTAGATGGACTGGATAATGTTTACTCTAAAAGCTAGAGTCATAAGTACAATGATTTAAAAGAATTTATCCTTAAATTTGATAAGTAATAAAGTTTTTATTATAAATGTTTTCTGGAATTTAAGAAGTAAAGATCAAAATCAGTCTTTACAACATTTAGAGAGTCAATAAAATAATCATTTATTAATAAATATTTTATAATCACTAGTTATAGACATGTTATAGACACTAGTACTGTAGAGCTATTTCTTGTCTATATCTTTCCTTAAGAATTATACTATATGACAGAGAAATATTAAGGTTTGTAGAGGACAAACATTTTTGGCAGGAATATCCAAATTTTTATTTTGTGATACATATGCTATGTATTTTCAGTGATTTCATTGTACCTAATCACTCTACCTCTTTTTTTCCTAAGACCTGATAATATATAAACTAACTCCCCAATTCATATATATATATATATATATATATATATATATATTACTTTAATAAAATAAGTAAGATTCCATGCACTCTGCCCAACAGTTAGCTATAAGTCTTAGCATCTGCTTTGATAGTGTGCAGGTCAGAACCTTTCGGAGGCCCTCTGTGGCAGGCTCCTTACTTGTTTCCTGTTTTCTTCTTCTTCTGATGTCCACCCTCTTTGTATTTCAGGATGGGGAATGAGCATTTTAGACAGAGTACTCCCTCTTGCTTAGTTTCTTTAGGTGTACAGATTTTAGTAGATTTATCCTACATTATATGTCTATTGTGTACTTGAGCCTCTTTTGGATATATGCCTAGGAGTAGTATAGCTGGATCTTGAGGAAGTGCTATTCCTAGTTGTCTGAGGAAGTGCCAAATTGATTCCCAGAGTGGTTGTACAAGTTTTCATTCCCACCAGCAATGGAGGAGGGTTCCCCTTTCTCTACAACCTCTCCAGCATATGTTGTCCCTTGAGTTTTTGATCTTGGCCATTCTGTTGGCTGTAGGGTGAAATCTCAGGGTTGTTTTGATTTGCATTTCCATGATGGATAATGACTTTAAGCATTTCTTTAAGTGTTTCTCTGCCATTCGATATTCCTTTATCAAGAGTTCTCTCTTAGGCTCTGTTTCCCATTTTCTAATTGGATTACTTGATTTGCTTTTCAACTTCTGTAGTTCTTTATATATACTGGATATTAGCCCTCTGTCAGATAGAGGGTTGGTGAAGATTCTTTCTCAATTTGTAGGTATTCATTTTGTTTTGATGACAGTGTCCTTTGCTTTACAGAAGCATTTCAGTTTCATGAGGTCCCATTTATTAATTGTTAATCTTAGAGCCTGTTGTGTTGGTATTCTGTTCAGGAAGTTGTCTCCTGTGCCAATGAGTTCAAGGTTCTTCCTCTCTTTTTCTTCTAACTGATTTAATGTGTCTGCTTTTATATTGAGGTCTTTGATCCACTTGGACTTTAGTTTTGTGCAGGGTGATAAGTATGGATCTATTTGCATTTTACTGCATGTAGACATCCAGTTAGACCAGCACCATTTGTTGAAGAAGATGCCATCTTTTTCCATTGTATGGTTTTGGCATCTTTGTCAAAAATCAGGTGTCCATAAGTGTGTGGGTTTATTTCTGGGTCTTCTATTTGGTTCCATTGATCTACCATTCTGTTTCTGTGCCAGTACCATGCAGTTTTTATTACTGTTGCTCTATAGTACGGCCTGAGATTAGGGATAGAGATAACCTCCAGAAGATCTTTTATTGTAGAGGATTGTTCTAGGAATTCTGGGTTTCTTGTTATTCCATATGAAGTTGAGGATTTTTCTTTCTAAGTCTGTAAAGAATTGTGTTCTTAACTTGATGGGAATTGCATTGAATCTGTAGATTGCTTTTGGTAAGATGGTCATTTTTAATATGTTAACCCTGCCAAGCCATGAGCGTGGGAGATCTTTCCATCTTCTGATATCTTCTTCTAATTCTTTCTTCAGAGACTTGAAATTTTTTTTTTCATACAAGTCTTTGACTTGCTTGGTTAGAGTCATACCAATGTACTCTATGTCTTCTGTGGCCATTGCGAAGAGTGTGAAAGATGTGGGAAATGGTAAGATCAGGAGAGAACAGGAGCTCCACAAGGAGAGCAACAGAACCAAATAATCTGAGCACAGGGGTCTTTCCTGAGACTCATACTCCAACCAAGTATCTTGCATGGAGATAACCTAGAACCCCTGCACATATGCAGCCCATGTCCAAGTGGGTTCCATAGTAATGGGAACAGGGACTGCCTCTGAAATGAAATGATTGGCCTGCTCTTTGATCACCTCCCCCTGAAGGGGGAGCAGCTTTACCAGGCCACAGAGAAATACAAGACAGCCACTTCTGATGAGAGTGATAGACTAGGATCAGAAGGAAGGAGAGGAATACTTCCCCTATCAGTGAACTTGGGGAGGTGCATGCATGGAGAAGGACAAGGGAAGTTGGGATTGGGAGGGGAAAAGGGAGGGGTTTATGGGGGGATACAAAGTGAATAAAGTGTAATTAATAAAAATGAAAATAAATAATTAATATTTTAATACAGATCCTTATTTCTTTTAAAATAATCATTTCCAGTATTTATAGTAATAAATGTGTGGTTTTTAAGGAAAAAAATGAACATAATGATGTAAACCTTGTTTTTCAGGTTTTATGCCTTAAGGAAATTATGAAGGTTTATTGCCTCTATATTTGAAGACTGACTTAAGATGGGGAAAATGAACTCATGAGTAGTATCCCATTGTGTAAATGTACCACAATTTCTGCATCCATTCTTCATTTGAGGGACATCTGGGTCATTTTCAGTTTCTGGCTATTATGAATAAAGATGCTATGAACATGGTTGAAGAAATATCCTTGTTGTATACTTACACATATTTTGGATATATGCCTAGAAGTGGTATAAATTGATCTTGAGACAGCACTATTCTGAATTGTGTTAGAAAGTGCATGAGTGATTTCCAAAGTGTTCCTACATGTTTACATTCCCATTAGCAATGGAAGTGGGTTCCCCTTTCTCCACATCCTATCTAGCATGTGTTGTCACTTGAGTTTTTAAACTTAGCCATTCTGATGGGTATAAGGTAAATATCTCAGGGTCATTTGTATTTGCATTTCCCTAATGAATAAAGACAATGAACATTTCTTTAAGTGTTTATTTGTCCTTTGATATTTCTATGTTGAGAATTCTTGTTTAGCTCTGTGTCCCATTTTTTAATTGGATTACTTGGTTTGTTGTTAACTTCTTCAGTTCTTTATATAATCTGGATATTAGTCCTCTGTCAGATACAGGGTTAGTGAAGATCCTTTCCCTGTCTGTAGGCTGCTGTTCTGTTCTGATGATAGTTTTCTTTGTTTTACAGAAGGTTTTTCTGTGTCATGAAGTTCCACTTATTGGTTGTTTATCTTATAGCCTGTGCTGTTGGCGTTCAGTTCAGGAAGTGGGCTCCTGTGCCAATGAGGTCAAGGCACTTGCTTACTATTTCTTCTAACAGATTTAGGGTGTCTGGTACTAAGTTCTTTGATACACTTGGAATTTAGTTTTGTGCAGGATGATAAATATACATCTTTTTGCATTTTTCTGCATGTAGGCACCCAGTTAGACCAGCACCATTTGTTGAATATGCTGTCTATTTTCCATTGTATGGTTTTGGTTTCTTGGTCTAAAAGCAAGTATTCATAGGTATGTGGGGTTTTTTCTGAGTCTTTTGTTCAATTCCATTGATCCACCAGCCTGTTTCTATGCCAGTAACATGCAGTTTTTATTAGTTTTGCTCTATAGTACAGCTTGAGATAAGGGATGGAGCTTCCTCCAGACAATCTGTTGTTGTATAAGATTGTTTTAGCAATTCTAGTTTTTTTGTTTGTTTGTTTTTCCATATGAAGTTGAGAATTGTTTTTTCAAGTTCTATAAAGAGTTGTGTTGGCATTTGATCAGGAATTACATTGAATCTGTAGATTGCTTTTTTCAACATGGCCATTTTCACTATGTTAATCCATGAGAATGGGATATCTTTCCATCTTCTGACACCTTCTTCCATTTCTTTCTTAAGACACTCGAAGTTTTTTTGTTTTTTTTTTTTTCAAACACGTCTTTCACTTGTTTGGTTAGAGTCCTACCAATATTCTTTATGTTATTAGTGCCTATTGTGAAGGGTATAGTTTTCCTAATTTCTTTCTCAGCCCTTCATCGCAGAATTCTTCCAGACATTCAATGAAGAGCTAATTCCAATTCTCTTCAAAGTATTCCACAAAATAGAAACAGAAAGAACATTACAAAACTCATTCTATTAAGCCACAGTTACCATGACACCTAAACCACAAAAAGACCCAACAAAGAGAACTTCAGACATATCTTCCTTATGAACATCAAAGCAAAAATACTTAATAAAATACTTGCAAACTGAATCCAAGGATTCATACATGATATCATCAGCCATGACCGAGTAGGCTTCATCCCAGGCATGCAGGGGTCATTTAATATACAGAAATCCTTCAATGTAATCCACCATATAAACAAATTGAAGGAGAAAACCACATGATCATCTCCTTAGATGCTGAAAAAGGATTTCACAAAATCCAACAACCATTCATTTTTAAAGTCTTGAGAGATCAGGGATACAAGGCACAGACCTAAACATAGTAAAGGCAATATACAGCAAGCCTATAGCAAAAATTAAACTAAATGAGGAGAAATGTAAACCAATCCCACTGAAATCGGGGATAAGACAAGGCTTCCCACTGTCTCCTTATCTCTTCAATATAGACTTGAAGTCCTACCTAGAGCAATGAGACAACTAAAGGAGATCAAGAGGATACAAATCAGAAAGGAACGGAGTATCAGTATTTGCAGATGATATGATAGTATACACGAATTACCCCAAAAATTCAACCAGAGAACTCCTTCGGGTGATAAACACCTTCAGCAAATGGCTGGATTCAAAATTAAATTAAAAAAATCAGTAGCCCTCCTGTATACAAAAGGAAAAAGAGTAATTAAAAGACAAAAGGGTAAGTAAATTTTGAGTATTATTTAAGTCTTTATTTAAATTGTGAATAGAAGTTTAATTTCAAATCCTCAGACGGACGTCTATATCTATTCTGATACTTTCTCCAGAAGCTTAGGATAATGTTCTCCCACCAATGAGTCATATTTAAGTCTTTTATGAATGGGCATTGGTGGGAAAACATTATCCTAGGCTCCTGGAGAAAATATAAGAATAGTTATAGATGTCCAGGTGAGTTAACAGATAATTTTGCATCATCTGTCACCTACAGAAAGCCCACATTGATGTTATTGCAAACCACCTCATTTACTTTGGTCAGCAAGCCCAATCATCACAGAAGCTTCCCTTCCCACTAAAATGTTATCACTTATATTTTTGTCTTGTTGTTACTCTCATTGTATCCATTTTCATTCTTTGATAACTCAATATATACTCAGTTTTTTTTTCATTTTTCTCATATATTACAGTCCCATATGTATTTACTGGGTTTACATCAAGTGACTCTTGGCATAAAGTTTGTAACAACAGTGGCATGTAAGTAGGGTAAATTATGGTATGAATCTTTCTTGCACTGATGATTTTGGACATATTGATTTCCAATGTTTTTTTCATTTGCAGTGAATGTAATAGGAGACAGAGAATTTTTGACAATAAAATCACACACACACACTTATGTATGTATGGAAGAAAGCTGATGTTATTAATTTTTGTAATGTTGTTACCTAGCTGTGAAAACCTATGCTAAAATGTCTTCCTCCTTTCAATCACTGAAATTATTAAAACAACAGATCTGATTGTGTTAATCCTTCAGTAATTCACTATGAGTGATTTTGCCCATATTTGCAGGAACACACTTCACATCTTAGAAACATATTTTCTTTAAACATCATATTCAGTATCCTCACACTTGTTCTGTAAATGTGTACTCTGATAGTATACAGTTACCATACCTAGCATTTCACTGTTTTGCTTCATTTTTTCTGAATACCACACTATCAAACACAAGCCTTGCATGTTATTTGTCTGAATAAATCTTATGATATTTAAGTATCAATCCATAACAATTTCTTATAAAATATCCCAGAATTCTAGTATAACTGTTTCATGTATTTCCTTTCATTACTTGTATTGTTATTTTATGTATACAATAATTTAGTCATTTATAAATATTGAGACGTACAATAGCAACCTGTCTAAAAGATATGCTGGTGCAATTGCACCACGATTGTTATGGAAGTTACCAATCATTATTTGCTTGGATTTAAAGCCTACTCCATGAGCTAGAACCCACACCTGATTCTGTTAGTGAGGCCAAGATCTTATGAACAAATAGTCTAGGAGAAAACCTATTTTTAAAATTCTGCTGAAGGAACATAGCAAAATGACTCCTAAAAGCATACTGCTATACCATAGGTTATGGACTTGCTGAACACTCATCAGAGAAGATTTTTCTTACGTTAGATGGTAATTTACAGAATATCCACACTAGAAAATAAGCAGAATTTGGTAAAATTTGGACACTCAAATATAACATGGATATCTTTATGACACACATATTCAAAGTTCTGTGATATATACAGTAGAGGATTTTTAAATACTGCAAGAGCCAGAGGTAACAGATGACTCCAAGGATTCTGTTTTCCAATGTATGGGACTAGTTTATATAAACAGATATTGTGACAGCAAACTCAAAACCAACACAAGTTCAAGCTAGTTCAAGGTAAGGTGAACAAACAATCCACCTCCTTTCCTCAGAAAAGGGAAAATCAGTTGTCTGCAGTGGAGCATTGCAACATATATCAGCCACACTTTAAGGTGGACTTTCTTCATAGGAGTGTTGGCCAACATAAGCCAGACTTCGTGTTTTCTGTGTGCTTTAGTTTATTCTCTCTCTCTCTCTCTCTCTCTCTCTCTCTCTCTCTCTCTGTCTCTGTCTCTCTCTCTCTCTCTTTCTGCGTGTGTGTGTGTGTGTGATTTTTGGATTTTATTCTAATAGAAAGGGGAAAATATCTGAAAGAATATGATCAAAATATAACGTATGGAAATTTAAGATTGATAGCTAGATAAATGAATAAATATTGTCATTAGTTAAACCAACTGTATTTTTTCCTCAGAATAGAATATTAAAAAATAAGAATAAAGCCAGAATGCTTAATTATGAGAAGAAAAGCTGGAAAGTAGAACCTTAAACATGTATAATGATTTAAAGCAAAATTCCCAAGTTCAAGATTCTAAGTACTGATATAAAATGACAATTTTAATTACACTTGAGTATCTTCTTAAAATAATAAAGTTTTATTAATATTTTCCCTATGGGTAACAGCTAAAAAATCACGTATTTTATTTGTTCATTAAGATTGCAAATCATCAATTCTTTATATTTTATGGAAATTCACAGTTCCACCTTTCCCTATAGCATTCTTAATTTATTACATTCTTCACCAATGTTCACATAGTGTATACCTATAATTATAAATCAAATTGATTTGCTAATTAGTGAATTTTTATCTTATGTAAAAGCAGTATTGATAAAATCAATGGAAACATTGTTTTACAGTGTGAGGAAATTTTTAAATGATATGTATATCAACATGTATGTTTAGATCTGAAAAAAAAGTATCTTATTAATACATAGGTACACTTAATAGCAACAATTATTGTATATTTGTATTAGAATATGACCTTGCCTTAGTTTCTGATTTTCCAGCATCCCTAAATATAATAGACATTTTAATTGTTCACCTTGTTTCAACAATGCCATAATCACCTAGCACTTAGGAAAGCAGAGACAGGCACATCTCTCTGAGTTTAGGGCCAACCTGGTGAATCCAGGACAGCCAAGACCACAGAAACCCTGTCTCAAAAAATAAAAACAAAAAAGTTATAAAACAACAACAAGAAGAAACTGAAACAAGAGCCATAATACCATAATTAAGTCAATTAATATAGAAAGAAAATAAAATACTTTGATATAGGATAGCCACAGCTATAAAAAGGAGGCATGAGAAAACACAAATTAAGACTTAGGATATGACTTATCTAGTAATTAGTCAATTCTTCTGGATAATTTACAACTTTTTCACAGCATGTATATTTTATAATACCCTGGCAAGCTCACAATGAACATATATTACAGATTTGTTTTTGGTTGTCTCTTACTTAACTTGGTCACCCCATATATACTTAGTCAAGTCTGTAATAAATATCTCATATAATTGATGTTTTGATTTTAAAATGTTTCAACATATATACTTGTATAGAAACAATATTATTAAATATTTTGCTCAAATATAAAGTCATAAAACATACACAAAATAATGTTCAGGTTTATTAGAAACAAATCAAATCATCAAGCTGGAGAGACAGTATTATAGTAAGTAGTAAGACATGCGTTGGAGTGATGTTTATGTACTTAAAAGTATTTGCTGTTGCTGCATTCCCAATTTTCAGTACCTTCTTTGACTTGCTCACAACCACAGGCAAGTCAACATCCAGATGATCTAAAAACCTCTGCTGAAATTTCCAGTTATATGCACATATCCACACACAGGTACACACACACACAATTAAAAATAAAATAAAGTAAGAATCCAAGATGGCATTGCTGAGATGACACTGTGTCTGACAAGCAGGGCAGCAGTGACTGCACAGCTACCAACAGGCCAAACTCTAGGCCCTGTAATACCAGCTATTGTGTTTCCCAGGTGAGAGGAACCACCACGGAGTGGGAAGCAACCTGGCCCATTCTCAGGTCACCCAGCTAAACCCTGGAAGAGTTCCTGGGTCCCCTGGATCCCGGCAGGCCCTTGCTTACCAGAGCCACACACCATTGTTCTCTCATCACCGCTACAGACTGAACTGTAGGCACAACACGAAAGACTGAGATTTCAAGTTGAGAGAAAACCCCAGGGAGAAGGAAGCAAACAGGACTGATGTCAGGCCACCCAGACAATCCCTGGAAAAGGACTTGGAGTCCAGTGGGTGCTCAACACCATCCCAGACACCTGCTTGCAAGCCCGACTCACCATCCCAGAGAGAACTGTGAGACCCAGGGCACCAGGGACTGGGTTTCCCTGTCTGAAGAAAACTCCACACTGAGGGAAACATCAGGTCTGACCTCAGGACACTCAGATGAACACTTCACCCTCAATCCCCTCCCTTAAAAAAAAGTTCTCTGGAAATGTTCCTGGGTTCCTTGGGTTCCTGAAGGCACCCAGTGGCCACTTCTAGCCACTTGCATGAACCTGCATGTTCAACTCACCATCCCAGGCTGAACTGTGGACACCAAAACACCATAAACTGGGTCTCCTTGTCCGGAGGAAATCTCATGGTAGGGGAAACATCAGGTCTGACCTCAGGACACCCAGGTCAGGAAAAGTTTCTGGGTTCCTACAGGCCCAGGCTCTAACCTCCTGCTGCATGTATGAGTCCTTCACTCACCTCCCACAGAATACAGCTTGGGCACTGGGGCACAGAGCTCCAACATCAGACCTACAGAAGCCTGGGATCCACAGGATCAGCCCCAGACACTGCACTAAGGCAGACCCTATCTCCCTAGCTAAACTTACCAAATTGCAGGACTCCCTACTTCTTCAAGAAGGCTACATCCAGAAAACACAGTGTGAGTGCAATAGTAGCAGCCCACTTAATTAAAAAAAAAAGAAACCAAGAGGCATAGCAGCTGTCTCCAGGACTTCTCCTGGTGAGAGGGGAACAGAATGGATGCATAAACAAGACCCAACAATCTGTTGCATACAAGAAACAAACCTAAGTCACAAAGATAGACATGACCTGAGAGTAAAGGGCTTGGAGATGGTTTTCCAAGCAAATGGACCAAAGAAGCAAGCAGGAGCAGCTACTCTAATATCTAATAAAATAGATTTCAACCAAAATTAATCCAAAGAGATGGGGAAGGACACTTCATGCTCATCAAGGGAAAATTCCACAAAGAAGACGTCACAATCCTAAGCATCTATGCCCCAAATACAAGAGCACCCACATTTGTAAAAGGAACATTAGTGAAACTTAAACCATGCATAGATCCCTACACATTAAGAGTGGGAGACTTCAAAATCCCACTCTCAACAAAGGCCAGGTCAACAAAACAGAAATTAAAGAAAGAAATAATGACTCTAACAGAGGTCATGAATCAAATGGACCTAACAGACATCTACAGAATCTTACACCCAAACACAAAGGCATTTAGGTTCTTCTCAGCTATTCATGGAACCTTCTCCAAAGTAGACCATATGGTAGGTCACAAAGCAAGCCTCAACAGATACAAGAAGATTGAAAAAATCCCTTGTATCCTATCTGAATACCATGGACTAAAGCTAGACCTCAACAACAACAGAAATAGCAAAAAGCCTACACACACATGGAAAATGAAAAACTCACTTCTTAATGACAGGTGGGTCAGGGAAGAATTAAAGAAAGAAATTAAAGTCTTCCTATTATTCAATGAATATGAAGGCACAACATACCCAAACTTATAGGACACAATGAAAACAGTGCTAAGAGGAAATTCATAGCAAAAAGTGCCTTCAACAAGAAATTCAAAACATCTCATAGAAGTATGGCTCACCTAAAATCCCAAGGGAAGCAGGGAACAGACAAACCCAAGAGGGGTAGACTGTTGTAAACAATCAAACTGAGGGCAGAAATCAATAAATTAGAAAAAAATAAAAGTATTCAAAGAATCAATAAAGACAAGAGCTGGTTCTTTGAGAAAATCAACAAGAATGACAAACCCTTAGCCACACTTTCAAAAAGGCAGAGAGACACTATGTAAATCAGCAAAATCAGAAATGAAAAGGAGGACATAACAACAGACACTGAGGGAATCCAATAATCCTTAGGTCTTACTTCAAAAACCTACATGCTGAAGATCCTTTCCCAGTCTGTAGGCTGTCGTTTTGTTTTGATGACAGTGCCTTTTGCTTTACAGAAGCTTTTCAGTTTCATGAGGTCCCATTTATTGATTGTTGCTCTTAGAGCCTGTGCTGTTGGTGTTTTCTGTTCAGGAAGTAGTCTCCTGTGCCGATGAGTTCTAGGGTCTTTCCCACTTTTTCTTCTATCCGATTTAGTGTGTCTGGTGTTATGTTGAGGTCTTTGATACACTTGGAATTTAATTTTGTAGCAGGACAAGAGCCTACCATAGAGGGCCTCGGAAAAACTTTACCTAGCAGTGTATCAAAGCAAATATTAAGACACATAAAAAACCCTTTGGCAGAGTGTATGGAATCATAAGAAAGAAGGGGGAGTTAGTATGACCTGGAGTGGACAGGAGCTCCACAAGGACCAAATATATCAGCGTACAGGGGTCTTTTAAGAGACTGTTTCTCCAATCAAGGAACATGTATAGATATAGCCTAGAACCCCTGCTTGAATGTAGAAAATGGTAGCTAAATATCCAAGTGGGTTCCCTAGTAAGGGGAACAGGGACTATTTCAGACATGAACACAATGGCTGGCTCTTCGACCTGCTCGCACAGGAGGGAGGAGCAGCCTTGCTAGGCCACAGAAGAGGACATTGCAGCCAGTCCTGAAGAGGCCTGATAAGCTAGAGTTAGAAGGTAGGGGAGGAGGACCTCCCCTATCAGGGGACTTGGAAAGGGGCAGGGAGACAGGAGGGAGGGATGGAAGGAATAGGGAGGGAATGGGGGAGGGGCTACGGCTGGGATACAAAATACATAACCTGTAATTAATATAAAATAAAAAGTAACAAAATAAAAAAGCCTATATGCCACAAAATTTGAAAATCTAAATAAAGTGGACAATTTTCTTTATTTATTCCACTTATCAAAGCTAAATCAAGACCAATAAGTAAATTAAATAGTCCTATACCCCCTAAGGAAATAGAAGCTGTCATCAAAAGTCTCCCATTCAGAAAATGCCAGGGGCCAAATGATTTCAGCACAAAAATCTACCAGACATTCAAAGAAGAGCTAACACCAACATTCTTCAAACTATGCCACAAAATAGAAACAGGAAGAACATTACCAAACTCATTCTATGAAAATACAGTCACCTTGATATCTAAACCTCACAAAGAGCCAACAAAGAAAGAGAATTTCAGGCCAATCTCCAGTATGAATGTTGATGCAAAAATACTCAACAAAACACTCACAAACCGAATCCAAGAACACATCAAAGATACCATCCACTATGATCAAGTAGGCTTCATCCAAGTTATGCACCACTATTTCAATATAAGGAAATCTATCAATGTAATCAACCACATAAAAAAACTAAGAAAAAAAAACACATGATAATCTCCTTAGTTGCTGAAAAAGCATTTGATCAAATCCAACATTTGTTTATATTTAAAGTCCTAGAGAAATCAGGGATACAATCATTTACTTAAACATAGTAAAGGCAATATACGATAAGCTTATAGCCACTCAAATCAGGGTCAAGTCAAGGCTGCCTACTCTCTCCATATCTCTTTAACCTAGTTCTTGAAGTCCTTGCTAGGGCAATAAGATAAAGAAAGGAGATCAAGCTGATTCAAGTTAGAAAGGAAGAAGTCAAATTATCACTATTAACAGATGATATGATAGTATACTTGAGTGACCCTAAAAATTCTACCAGGGAACACCTACAGCTGATAAACACCTGCAGCAAAGTGGCTGGATACAAAATCAACTCAAAAAAGAAAGAAAGAAAGAAAGAAAGAAAGAAAGAAAGAAAGAAAGAAAGAAAGAAAGAAAGAAAGAAAGAAAGAAAGAAATTCAGTAACCCTCCCATATACAGAAGACAAATGGGCTAAGAAATAAATTAGGGAAATAATACCCTGTACAATAGCAACAAATAACATAAAGTATTTTGGTGTAACTATAACCAAGCAAGTGAAGGACTTCTATGAAAAATACTTTTAGCTTCTGAAGAAAGAAATAGAAGAAGATATCAGAAGATGGAAATATCTCCCATGCGTATGGCTTGGCAAGATTAACATAGTAAAAATGGCCATTTTACCAAAAGCTATCTACAGATTCAATGCAATTCCCATCAAATTACCAGCACAATTCTTTACAAACCTTGAAAGAAAAATTCTCAACTTCATGTGGAAAAAGAAACCCAGAATCACTAAAACAATTCTTTACAATAAAAGATCTTCTGGAGGGATCTCCATCCCTGTTGGTAAAATGTTCTTTTGAAATGGGGGGGGGGAACAATGTAGCAATGTATCAGAGCAGATATTAAGACCCGCGATCAAGCCTCTGACAGAGGGGGAGAAGAGTAATGATAGATCTGGGGGAGGTTGTTGAGACTTGGGGAGAACAAGAGCTCCACAAAGACCAAACTGAGCAGGGCACAGGGGTCTTGTATGAGACAGTTTCTACAATCAAGGACCATGTGTGGATGTTGCCTGGAACCCCCGCACAGATGGGGCCCATGATAGCTCGGTGTAGGACTGAAGACCCTACTGAGGGAAACAGGGACTGTTTCAGTCATGATCTTGATGGCTGAATCTTTGACCCTCCCCCATACAAGCCAGGGAGTGACAGACTGGCTAGATCCCAGGGGAGGACATTGCAACCAGCCCTGAGGAGACAGGATAAGCTGGGGTTGAATGGAAGGGAGGGAGGTCCTCCCCTGTTAGTGGACTTGGAGGGGGTGGGGAGGAGGGAGATGAGGGAGGGAGTGGGAGGGTAGGAGGGACTGAGGGAGGGGGCTAAGCCTGGGATTCAAAGTACCTAACCTGTGATTGAGATAAAAATAAATAAATTAAAAAAAAAAAAGAAATGTATACACCTTACCCTTGTTCATTCAATTGCTGATTTCTCCCCCCCCCCCCACACCTCTGGTTTCAATCTGGATATTGCATTGTGATACTCATTCTAAGTATCCTGTCTCAATGTTATATAAAAAGACAAAATAAAGTAACTAGCCACAATATTGAGTGATGGGAGGAGCCAGAGGACAGGAAAGAGGGGAGGAGCCAAAGGGCAGGAAATGAGTGGGAGGAGAAAAGACTAGAGAGAGCTAGGGGAAGGAAGAGCTGGAGGAAAGATTTGGAACTACATGGAGATGGATTAGACATAATATTTCACAAAAAGCAAGTATAATGTGTAAAATCAAAATGTTAGGAAACTATAAGGGCTTGGAAGTTTAGGAGGGCGTAATTACTGCCAGCATTCTGTTTTAGGTTAACTCAATAAACCCAGTCTCTGTGTAGTGATTTGTTTATACAGCAATTTAGGGTTAAAAGCAAGTTTTACCAGAAGATATATCAATAGTAAATATTAATCGCAACCTATAATACATCCCTGATCTCATGCTGAAATATAGAGCAATAATAATAAAAAACTGCATGGTACTGGCATAGAAACAGCATGGTAGATCAATGGAAACAAATAGAAGACCCAGAAATAAACCCACACACTTATGGACACCTGATTTTTTATCAAAACGGCAAAACCATACAATGGAAAAAGGATAGCTTCAACAAATGGTGCTGGTCTAACTGGACGTCTACATGTAGAAAAATGCAAATAGATCCATACTTATTGCCATGCACGGAACTAAAGTCCAATTGGATCAAAGACCTCAACATAAAACCAGACACACTAAATATGTTAGAATAAAAAGTGGGAAAAACCTTAAGCTCATTGATAGAGGAGACAACTCTCTGAACAGAACACCACAGCCCTGGCTCTAAGATCAACAATCAATAAATTGGACCTCATGAAACTGAAAAGTTTCTGTAAAGCAAAGGACACTGTTGTCAGAACAGAATGACAGCCTACAGATTGGGAAAGGATCTCCACTAACCCCATATCTGAGAGAGAGATAATATCCAGAATATACAATAAACTGAAGAAGTTAAAGAGCAACAAATCAAGAAATCCAATTTAAAAATGGAGTACAGAGCTAAATAGTGAGTTCTCAATAGAGGAACACCAAATGGCACAGACACACTTAGAGAAATGATCAACATTCTTAGTCATTAGGGGAATGCAAATCAAAACAACCCTGAGATTTCACCTTCCACCCATCAGAATGGCTAAGATCAATAACTGAAGTAGTAATACATGCTGGAAAAGATGTGGATAAAGGGCACCCCTCCTCCATTGCTGGTGGGAACATAACTTATAAAACCACTTTGGAAATCAATCTGGCACTTTCTCAGGCAATTAAGAATAGTGCTTCCTCAAGATCCAGCTATACTCTCCTAAGCATATATCCAAAATATGCTCAAGTATTCTACAAGGACATTTGCTCAACCATGTTCATAGCAACTTTATTTGTAATAGCAGGAATCTGGAAAAAAAAAAACTCATATATCCCTCAGTTGAGGAATGGGTATAGAAATTGTGGTACATTCACACAATGGAATACTACTCAGCAATTAAAAAAAAAGGGAAGTCATGAAATTTGTGGGCAAATGGTAGGAACTAGAAAAGATCATCTTGAGTGAGTTATCCCAGAAACATAAAGACACACATGGTATATACTCACTTATAAGTGGATGTTAGACATATATCATACGATATACCTACCAAAAATTGTACACCTAAAGAAGCTGGGCTAGAAGGAGGACCCTGGGTAAGATGATCAATCCTCACTGGGAAAGGCAAATGGGATGGACATTCGAAGAAGGAGAAAACAGGAAACAGGACAGGAGCCTACCACAGAGGGCCTCTAAAAGACTCTCCCCAGCAGCATATCAAAGCTGATACTGAGACTCTTAACCAAACTTTGGGCAGGGTACAGAAAATCTTATGAAAGAGGAGGGAGATAGAAAGACCTAGAAGGATCTGGAGCTCCAAAAGGAGAGCAACAGATCCCCAAAAATTGGGCCCAGGGGTCTTTTTTTGAGAAGGATACTCCAGCCTAGGACCAATAGTAGATATAACCTAGAAGCCCTGCACAGATGTAGCCCTTGGCAGCTCAGTGTCCAAGTGGGTTTCCCAGGTTAGGGAAACAGGGTCTGTGTCTGTCATGAACTCAGTGTCTGTCACTTTGATCGCCTCCACCTGATGGGGGAGCATCCTTACCAGGCCACAGAGGAAGACAATGAGACTATCCTGATTATACCTGATAGGCTAGGTTCAGATGGAAGGGGAGGATGTACTACTCCCCTATCAGTGGACTAGAGAAGGGGCAGGGTAGGAGATGAGGGAGGGAAGGCATGATTGGGAGTGGAGGAGTGTGGGGGATTCAACTTGGATACAAAGTGAATAAATTGTAATAAATTAAAAAATTATACTAAAAATAAAATATATTAATAAAACAAAATATTATAATATCTTTTGGTTTTAAAAAGTAGACCATCAAATGAGATATGAAATGTTAATGAAAAGAAAGCAGTCATAGTTTAGATATGTTTTTAATTACTCATACAATTGGAAAGATAAAATTATATAAAGTACATAATGCAAATTAAATGATTACATACATTTAAATTCCTATATACTCAAGGGTGCTACTTCTGAAAAATTGTTCTAAATGCCAACTTTAATTATAAAACTGAAGAAACTATTAATTATTAATCAATATAATTTTAGAGGCTTTTGAGAATTTGAGAATCTCTCAAATCCTACTCAAATCAATTTTTTTCAACTGTTGATATATCAAGCTCTATTGAGACTCTGAAAAATATATTTACTGACATTTATGTATTCTTTGCAATGCCAACAAATGACTCCTAAAGAATAATGAATATTAACAGTATAGAGATATAAGGATCACTTTCAAAATAACATGACAAAATGTATTTTAAAATGGGTTAAAGTCATTTTACTCAATCAAAAATGAGCAAAAAAAAATACCATATTAATTGTATGTATTAACTGTGTCAGGCTCTGCGATGGATTACTATTACCCGTGGCTTGTAACAACAGCATGTCTGCCATAATGCTTGAAATCCAGTAAGAGGGCAGGACAGAGGTCTGTCTCACCTGGAAGCTTTAATAGAGAAAGATTCCTTTTCTTCTCATATTTTTGGTAGAAGGTGTTTATCGCTTTTGTAGTAAAGAAACACAGGTTAGTTCTTTACATTTTTCCCTAAGAACAGTTGGCAAGCTAGTTTAAGGAGATGTATCTTAAACATATGTAGGTACCACCAGATTTGACAGGATACATAGAATGAGCAAAATGGTAAAAGAAGATTGTTTTGCAGACTCACATACTATTTTCTTTATGACCTTGTAAATCAGCCTTTGAATTTCTTTGACATATAAAGTCAGCAGCTTCTTATACCTTCCATTTAAAATTTTATTTTCTTAAAAATTTGTGTGTGTATGTTGTCATTTGTACATTTGTGTCTATATGTGGTATCTGGTCTGTGAGTCCGTGTATCTATGTTGGTCTCTATTTAATATGAATGTAATGTAGCTATGTGTACCTATGTAAGTGTGCATACATGTATGGTTGTGTGTGTGTGTGTGTGTGTGTGTGAGAGAGAGAGAGAGAGAGAGAGAGAGAGAGAGAGAGAGAGAGAGAGAATCATGTCATGTGTGGAGGTCAGAGAACTTCTGTCTTTCCACAGTGGGTTTTGGAGATTCGAGGGTTTGAATAAGAATGACCCTCATATTCTTTTATATTTAAATGCACAGTCATCAGGGAGCAACACTACTGAGAACAGGAGTTCTGAGTTTGTTGGAGTGTGGTCTTGTGGAGGAAGTGAGTCACTGGGGGCAGCCCTTATGGTTTCAAATAGAGGAGCCAAGCCCCCTCCCTCTCTCTCTTCCTTATTCCAGATGTAAAAGTTTAAACTACATCACAAGCACCACATTTGCCTGCATGTTGATATTATCATTGTCATGATGAAAATAGACTAAACCTAGGAAATTATAAGCAAGCTCCAATTAAATATTTTCCTTTATAGGAGCTGCTAAGGTCATGGCATCTCTTAACAGCAATGAAACACTGGCTAACAGGATTAAATTCAGGTCAACACACTTATCCAGTGAGTATTTCTAGACACTAACTCATTCCCCATGCCTTGCTTCTAGATGTCTGACTTCCTATTTCCAGATGCAAGTCACTACATTGTCTTCCATGGTTCATGCATGTTCTAAACTGGGCTGGGGAACACTATTACTAGCTGTGTGTAACGCAGGTCTGTTGCTGGTCATGATATATGAGCTTTCCCTCAGAGCCTGAGGAGTCTCTCCACAGGGATACGTGAATTACACTGTAGATGAGAATTTCAGAAGAGTAGGAGCGAGGCAAAGTTAGCAAGTACAATGTTTATGACATAAGACTGACATGGTCAAGGAAGGAATGTAAGAAGAAAGCACCTAAGTGATTAAGCTGCACTTAAATGACTTAGTAGAAGGTCTAGGTTTGTTTTTAAATAGCTTGACACTCTATTCATCTTTTTGTCATAAATGTGTTTCCTTAAATCAGTGAAATTGACCTCTGTTTACATGGAGGTAGGATAGAAATATGGCTAAGACAAGTCATGGATCAATAATCTCCACTGTTATGTTGAAATCCATCACTCCTGGGAAATCAGGTTGAAATGAGGAAGAAAGTCTGCTTTTTTTTCTCCCATATATCCTTATGCTTTTCCTATCTAATCTATATCAGTACTACCAAATATTTTAAGATATATTTTATTTTTATTAAATACTGTTTATTCACTTTGTATCCCAGCTGTAGCTCCTTCCCTCATCGCCTCTCAATCCTACTCTTCCTCCCTCTTATCCACCCATGCCCTACCCCAGTCCACTGGTAGGGGAGGTCCTCCTACCTTTCCATCTGATCCTACTCTATCAGGTCTAACCAGGAGTGGCTGCATTGTCTTCCTCTGTGGCCTAGTACTACCAAATTTTGATTCTCTAAGATCCATGCAACCAATCATGTAACTTCTTAACTCCCATACCTTTAAAAATCTATATTGTGTGAATAAAAGTTATAGTTGTGACAAGTTCTGTGTTGATGTTTAGCAACCTGAAACAGAGTTATCAGAGTCTCTGTGTTAAACTTGAGAAAACACTTCACTATTGCCTGTTGCAATATGGCATCATTCTGAATTACCTCCAGTCCAGAAATTTCTTCTGTAAAGCAAAGTCTTTCCTACATAGGGATTCTATTACTGTGCTGAAACACCATGACCAAAAGTAAGTTGGTGAGGAAAGGGTTTATTTGTATCACAAGTCCACATCATACTCCACCACTTAAGGGAGTCAGAAAAGGAACTCAAACAGAGAAGGAACCTAGAGGCAGAAACTGATGTAGAGGTCATGGAGGATTATTGCTTAGTGGTTTAGTGCCCATGGCTTGCTCAGTCTGCTTTTTGTACAACCAGGACCACCAGCCCAGGGTTGACCCCAACCAGCATGGGTTTGGACCTCCCTTATCAATCACTAATTAAGAAAATTCTCTAAATCCAGATCTTATGGAGGCATTTTTTTCAGTTGAGGTTCCCATCTTTAGCTTGTGTCATGGTGACAAAAAACTAGCCAGTGCACTGTCTGTTATATGTACATTTAACTTTGTGAAAGTTCACAAGACATTTGCAGAAGGAAGCCAGAGTCGTGGTCAAATACCATATCAATGACTCAATAGTCTAATTTATGAAATTTTCTTTTTACACTGAGAAACATTATGTCCTCTGTGCATTTCTCTCAATATTACTGTTTTCCAAGCTCACAGAAGATAATCCTAAGAAGCTGTGCTTCTCAAACTCAGTGGATTTTCCAGCTCTAAATACCAAAATACTTCCATATTTTCCCCACAAAAATGTTCCAAATCCTAAAAGCCACATTGACATTCCTAATTTATGTTTTAGTTTTATCTCTCTTTCTACTAAAAAAAAATCTATGTGCAAAGCAATTTTAAAAGAGAAAAGGCTTTATTTGTTTTACAATACCATTTTACAGTCCATTTCTACAGGAAAATTAAGGCAGATCCTTGAAGAAGCTATCAGAACATACATTACATCCATAGCCAAGAACAGAGAGAAGCATTAATGAATATTCAATCACAATCAGTGCTCTCTTTATACACAGATAAGACAAAATATTCTAATTCGGGAAAGACGACACTCCCAGGGGACTAGCTCTTTCCAAATTCATTAATAGAATCAACATAATTCTGAACAGACTTGCCCATAGGTCAACCTATCTAAGCATTCCTCCATCGAGACTCTCTTTCTAGGTGATTCTACATTTTTGTCGAGTTGAAAATTCAAAGGAACTATTATACCACTATAGAAGATGAAGAAAAAAATAAAAGCAAGAGGTTTTCCTTATTAAAATGAAGAGAAATATATTTTCTGCCCTTTATGTACATATAGGAGCATGCAAGCCCACTTACACTGTGATAGTGTATGTATGAAAATATCACATGTATGTTACATTTTAAGGTCTGCTTTTTCACCTAGAGGCATCTATTAGAACAAAATTGGAGGCCATACTATCACATGTAAGCATCAAAGGAAATAGGTCCTCTACCCTCAGCTTTTCTGTGTATAGGAGGCTAATTGCTTATGGAAAAACCTCAGTCTAATCACAAAGGTTTCTATCATAAAGATAAGACATGATTTTCTCCCACATAAAGCTAGTTAACTAAGTCTCAGGGTCACTCTGTCTGCCTCTTGACTCTGGGAAACATTGTATGTTCCTCTATCTTTAGGGGTATTATTTGTGACAAAATAAGTTGTTCCTCCTTGATACATACAAGTTTGAAATTTCTTCCTCCTGGGATGCACATCACATTTTGATATGAGGCTTATTCAATAATAAAAGTGTTTTTCTTTTCTCATATCTTTGTTCAGGATAAATTTAGTTGGAAAATTTTTGTTTTTAATTGCATCTTCCCACAATATTGCCTTAAAGAAAATGTTATGAGTTTGTGAGGCGAAAGAAAGAAAGAATACAATGTTTTTATATATTATAAGTTAATAACAGCACAATATTCAGCACAATGTGTGATTGCATACTGTCTGCCTAGTAGGCAGCATTGATATGAATTTGAGGCAAGGCCAGCATTCATGCTGTTCTGTGCTCAATTCACAAAGGTGGCTGCACTTAAAGGGTGACAGCAAAAAGGCAGAAAATGGTCCAAGCTCTGAATGAAGGCCTGCAGAGTGAGAATACAGGACCATTATATCATAACATTGTAATTATAAAACTGAACTGATTCCCAGACAAAATGGGCAAATATAGAACTCAAGAGAAAACCAACACATTGATTTCTTTAGTGAATTCAAAACCTAATAGGATAAAGTTAGCATACCTTGCAAGAAGCAATACCTTTATAATTTGAGAGAGAGTGCCAAGATTATGTAGGGGAGTGATAAACTTGTTTCTTTATTAGTGTTATGACTAAAATCCTACTCCTATAAGCTGCATGATTGGTATTGCAACAAAAAATTCATATTCTAACTTCCCTACTAGAATAACATTGATCATGGGAGCAAAGTAGGCCAGTTCAGTGAAATTCTCATGATGGTCTTAGGAGTTTTCAAAAAATCACAAAACTAATAACAAAAGGGAAGTTAAATAAGCCCTTTCGGTTGAGGGGTCATAGCAGAAAGGAAGAGTTGCACTTCTTGTTCTTTACAATGAAGTACATCTTGACAGAGCTTAAGTCATGAAGTGAGTTCATTATTTTAATATATTTATTACTTGTTTTTCACTTAATTGCATTGTAACCAGTTACAAAAAAATAATATTGTCAGTGTTTTGATGCCACATTCCTCTGTATAGGTGAATTCTTTTTTTATAACTAATCCATGAGTTTTTGAATATACTGAATTCTCTTGCTTTTTAATACTGTGTTTAAATGAATCAATGAAATAAATTATCTTTACCAAATTTACTAGTGATATGCTAGTCTTTAGGATCTTCTATCTCTAGTATTTAATAGTATTTTAGTTGTAATTGGTACTTATGTTTTTGTGGTTGCTTCTTTTGTATTTAGTTAGTTAAACATGAAATTTTCTGTTTAAATGTATTTCAGTCCACTAATTGTTACAGTCTATTACCATTTCCTTTGGTTGATAGCTCATCAGACAATTGAACTTTGTCTTGTAGGTGGTGCACTATTTTACTTGCAAGATCTTGTCTTTTATTTTTATGTTGTATTGATTTCACATTTCGTGTTTTGGTTGGTTTCCTTTTATTGATTTTGATTACTCTTCATTGGTTTTCCTGATGTGAAGTTACTGCCATTCAAATATTCTAACATTCTCCACTTTGCACTTGGATTTTTATATATGATTCATTTTATATATGATTTCTTAACTCTTAATGAGTGTTTCTACCTTTGTGTCCATTATTTTTCTTCAATATTCATTTTAAAACAGACTTATCCTATTAAGTGAGTTGTATTTGGACTATTTTTAGTAATTCACTTTTGTTCATTGTGTTTAGTGCACTGTGTATTATATAGATTTTGTATGTCATATGAGGTATCAACACAGGCCACATTATTATTATTATGCCTATGTACAATCCTTTGACTACTAGTGTTCATGCTTTTCATGAATTAGCCTGACCCGGATTTTTGTGGGTACTCCCAGTTTTGGTTATTTAGTTTATTAATTCTCAACATGCCATTATGGGAAGTCCAGAAATCACTAAGAGTAATGTCTGGGAAAGCTAATTTGCTATGTGCACTAGAATAGAAGGGCCAAATACTCTCTAAATAAAATACCTGTTTGTTAATGCCTATTCACATGTCTTCCCAACACAAGTTATATAGCTATACCTACATCATCAAGGAAAGACACACCTAGAGACAAATGGAATGAATTTAATATAGGGGGCATTTTAATCTATTATACTCAGGTACCTCAAAAATTGTTTTGAATAGTTATTTTTAATATTACTTCTAACTTTATATCAGCTTGACAATTCATTTTGTCTGACCATTTGTTTGTTGCATATTTGTTTGTTTCATGTTTGTTTATTTTGTTTATATTCTCTTTTCTGGAGGACTGATATCAGGCTCATAAGCATTATATGCATGAAATTTATTGCTGATCTCATAAGGGGACAATGTAAGCCATTCATCACACTTACTTATTATCTGATACAATTAAGTCTTATCTTCAATGACTTAATGCTATTGGGGAGATTCATCTTTGTTGTATGTTTTATAAATATAGTATCTGAACTACATGAATGTATTTCCATGCTGTCTTATTAAATAATTGTTACTTTTATACTTTTTATTCCTTATCTTTTACCTGCAACTTATTTTCCTATGAGGATGGTTTTCCTGGAGTCTTATCTTCATTTAAGGCTATTATTTTAAATACTTTCCATTAAAAAGATTAGTATAAGGAGGGGGCTATGCCTGGGATTCAAAGTACCTAACCTGTGATTGATATAAAATAAACAAATTTTTAAAAAGTTAAAAAAAAAGATTAGTATAAAATATTTTTTTTATTTTCATGAGTAATTTTGCAGAGATAGAGAAAATTTTAATAGAAAAGAAGAGATGGGTTTACTCATTATTCCATCATATTTGGGAACCCTCCTCCATTGCTGGTAGGAGTGTAACCTTGCACAGCAACATTGGAAATTCAATCTGATGCATTCTCAGAAAGTTAAGGATAGTGCTATCTCAAGATTTAGATAAACCACTCCTAGGCATACACCCAAAAGCTGCCCGACCATTCTGTAAGGACATTTCCTCAACTAGAGCAGGTTTATTTGTAATAGCGAGAATCTGGAAACAACCTGGATGCCCCTTATATAATTGTCCACAATTCACTTAATCCATTAAAGTTTTATATTTGCTAACATACATATACACCTAAAATATATACAATTAAGTATAATCCTTATTACATCTCTTTTTGACTTCCTGCAACTATTGTCCTAGAACACCAAAAAAGTGGAATATTTAGCTGAAGCACATATACTTCATTTTATTTTTTCTTCATAATTTTTGGTTTGCTTTGGAGCTTGTTTGGTTTCCCTTTTGCCTATTTTATTGTCTTTTGTAATATTATCCTCTATTTTAATAATCCTAATTACAATAAATAATTTACTTGGTAGCATGAGTTCTTTAAAAATTCATGTATTAAAGTCACTTGGCCCACATAAATTATTCTCTTTTATAAAAGTATACATAGAGAAAAATAACTAAAGGTTGTCTATACAATACCAGACCTTAATGGTTGGTTGCACAGGCCAAAATTTATGCCAATTGTTCATATGAAAATTAGTTGGATTTCTTCTTGAGATCAGTGTCTGAAACATGTGAATCCAACCTTCTGCAGATCATAGAAATGTAGGACTAGCTTTGAAGCAGCTAATGATCAGGGTTTTGAGGTTGAGTGTGAAAGACTGATGTTCAGCTCTCTAATTTCTCTGCTTCTCCCAGCAGACTCTGCTCCTGAACAAGTTATCCTGTTAGCTAAGTCAGTAGTTCTCAACCTTCCTAATGCTAAGTACCTTTAATATGGTTCCTCCTGTTGTGATTACTCACCATGATACAATTATTTTCATTGCTACTTCATAACTCTAATTTTGCTACTGTTATGAATCATAATGCAAATATCTGTGTTCTTTGGAAGTCTCAGGTATCCCTTGTGAAAGGGTCATTCAACCTCTAAAAGACGTCCCCACCAACAGGTTGAGAACCAATCTGTTATACCCACAGTTCCTAAAGTCAACAGCAACACTTCATTCACAAAGTCCTGTGAACCTGTTTTCTGGGAAGCTGCATGATTTTGTTTATATCCACATACGGAGGCCATCTGTGCTATGCTGGTGTGTTGAAAGAGGGAAGAAAGTTTTGTTGTGTCTAGATGCCCTCAGATTTACTTGCTGAAACTTCAGAGGTGCAGCTCATGGACCAAACAAAGCAAAGGAAATAGTCACTGGCTTCTCTCTGGGCAGAAGCATTGCAAAAGAAAATTCACAGGAAAAAGAAAGAAGGAAAGAATTCCTCTGAGTTGTTACTTTGCAGTGATTCCAGTCCGTGGCTGGACTTTGAAATTACCTACAAAATACAAAATATTGATTCATCGGCTTCATCCTGAACAATTGATTCTGAGTTCCCAAAGGTAGATTTCATCTATTGCTATATTTTAGTTTTCAGTTATCCAGAACATTCTAGCACACCCTAGTGTTGAGAGTCACTAATCACTATTGGTTTGTAGTTACAGCTGCTCTTCTTTAAGGAGTCCTGAGATCCATATCAATAATAGCAAATGTTCCATGAAATATATATATATATATATATATATATATATATATATATATATAATTCCCTTTGGGAAAAGCAGATGTATTGTATTGGAGGTTTGTTCATATATATATGTATATATCCACAGTTCCTTAAAGTCAACATATATATATGTTCATAAATGCAGCAAAAGATTATTATTACTCTTTAGGGTGATCTGCTGTGACATCTGTCACCCCATTGATTGCCAGGGTTGATTCAGCTGATCTGACTGGCTAGGCAGGTGCCCCTTTCCTCCATTACCACTGTGTGTGTGTCCCTCCCAAAGCTGCATGCTCAGTTGAAGAGGACAATCTTCCCTAATAGAGGACGACTTGTCTTAGGCCAAGGGTTTAAAAGCAGCTGCTCTCCCCTGCTAGGACCTCCAAACAAGCTCAAGTTCCTAAATCTGTGAAGAGGGACAAATGCTTGAGAAATATACTTTTGCCTTAAGGACCTTCTTTTATTATTATTATTAATTACAGTTTACCCACTTTGTATCCCACCTGTGGCTCCCTCCCTCCTTTGTTCCCAATCCTTCCCTCCCTCCCCTTCTCCACTCATGCCCCACCCCAGTCAACTGATAGGGGATATCCTCCTCCCTTTCTTTCTGTTCCTAGTCTATCAGATCTTGCCAGCACTGCCTGCTTTGTCTTCCTCTGTGGCCTGGTAAGGCTACTCCCCCCTCACTAGGAGGTGATCAAAGAGTAGGCCAATCAGTTCATGTCAGAGATAGTCCCTGTTCCCATTACTATGGAACACAACACTTGGACACTGAACTGCCATGGCTACGTCTGTGCAGGGGTTCTAGGTTATCTCCATGATTGGTCCTCAGAAAAAGACCCCTGTGCCCAGAATTTTTGGTTCTGTTGCTCACCTTGTGGAGCTCCTGTCCTCTCCATATCTTACTATTTCCCATTTCTTTCATAAGATTCCCTGCACTTTTAATAGTAAAAAGAGAAAAGTCAGGAGTCAGGAGCAGATCCTGTTTACCTCAACTCAGTAGTACTATGGTGTCATAATTTACATAATAATAAACTGCTTTATATAATTAATTGCTTTGTAATTAATTACTATAAATAATGCACTGAAACTACCACATCTTTTTATACCTCAGAGAACCAATCAAGCATGTGCATATTTGTGGATGTGGCTTGCATTTTTTTTTCTTTATTTTATGACATGGACCAAATCTTCAAGAATGACAATAAAATCCATCCTATATTATTTTGGCTATATTCTTAGGTATCATTTATAAGTTGAAAATATTTCAACATAAATTGTAACTTGACTTTTTGTTCTTGGCCATTCTGATGCATGTACGGTGAAATCTCAAGATCGTTTTGATTTCCATTTCCCTGGTAACTAAGGACATTGAGCATTTCTTAAAATATTTCTCTGCCATTCAGTATTCCTCTACAGAGAATTCTCTGTTTAGATCTGTACCAATTTTTTAATTGGGTAACTTGATTTGTTGCTTTTTAACTTCTTAAAATTTTTATATCTTCTGGAAATTAGCCCTCTGACAGACTTAGGGTAGGTGAAGATCCTTTCCCAGACTGTAGGCTATCATTTTGTTCTGATGACAGTGTCCTTTGCTTTTCAGAAGCTTTTCCAACCAAGGACCATGCATGGAGATAACCTACAACCCTTGCACAGATGAAGCCCATGGCAGCTCAATATCCAAGTGGGAAACCCTAGTAAGGGGAACAGGGAATGTCTCTGACATGAACTCAGTGCCTAGCTTTTGGATAACCTCACCAGCAGCCTTACCAGGTCACAGAGGAAGACAATGCAGTCATTCCTGATGAGACCTGATAGGCTAGGGTCAGAGGGAAGGGGAGGAGGACCTCACCTCTCAGTGGATATGTAGAGGGGCAGGCAGGTGATGAAAAGAGAAAGGGAAAGTGGGATTGAGAGGGATGGGGTATAGCAAGGATACAAAGTGAATAAATTATAATTAACGTAAATATATTTTTTCTGTGTGCAAACATTTTTATTATTAATTATACTTTATCCACTTTGTATCCCCCCCATAAACCCCTCCCTGCTCCCCTTCCAATCCTACCTTCCCTTCCCCTTCTCCACACATGGCCCTCCCCAAGTCCACTGATACAGGAGGACTTCCTCTCCTTCCTTTTGGTCCTAGTCTATCAGCTTTCATCATGAGTGGTTGCATTTTCTTCCTCTGTGGACTGGTAAGGCTGCTCCCCTCTCAGGGTGAGGTGATCAAAGAGCAGGCAAATCAGTTCATGTTAGAGGCAGTCCCTGTTCCCATTACTATGGAACCCAATTGGACACTGACCTGCCATGGGCTACATCTGTGCAGGGGTTCTAGGTTTTCTCCATGCATGGTGCTTGGTTGGAGTATCTGTCTCAGGATAGACCCCTGTGCTCAGATTTTTTGCTTCTGTTGCTCTCCTTGTGGAGCTCCTGTCCTCTCCCTATCTTAGTATTTCCCACATCTTTCATAAGATTCCCTGCACTCTGCCCAAAGCTTGGTCATAAGTCTCAGCATCTGCTTTGATATTCTGAAGGGCAGAGCCTTTCAGAGGCCCTCTGCGGCAGACTCCTAACTTTTTTCCCTGTTTTATTATTCTTCTGACGTCCATCTACTTTGCCTTTCTGGCAGGGGATTGAGCATTTTAGCCAGAGTCTTCACTCTTGGTTAGTTTATTTAGGTGTACAGATTTTAGTAGGTTTATCCTATTTTATATGTCTATATAAGTGAGTATATACCACGTGTGTCTTTCTGCTTCTGGGATAGCTCACTCAGGATGATCTTTTCCAGTTCCCGTCATTTACCTGCAAAGTTCATGATGTCCTTGTTTTTTTTATTGCTGAGTACTATTCCATTGTGTAGATGTACCACAATTTCTGTATCCATTCCTCAGTTGAGGAGCATCCAGCTTCTGGCTATTACAAATAAAGCTGCTACAAACATGGTTGAGCAAATGTCCTTATTGTATACTTGAGCCTATTTTTGGATATATGCCTAGGAGTGGTATTGCTGGATCTCAAGGAAGTGCTATTCCTAGTTGTCTGAGGAAACATCAGATTGATTTCCAGAGTGGTTGTACAAGTTTAAATTCCCACCAGCAGTGGAAGAGGGTTCCCCTTTCTCAACAACCTCTCCAGCATGTGTTGTCACTTGAGTTTTTTTTATATTGGCCATTCTGATGGGTGTAAGGTAAAATCTCAGGGTTGTTTTGATTTGCATTTCCTTGATGAGTAAGGATGTTGAGGATTTCTTTAAGTGTTCCTCTGCCCTTTGATATTCCTGTATTGAGAATTCTCTGTTTAGCTCTGTACTCCATTTTTGAATTGGATTACTTGATCTGTGGCTGTTTAACTTTTTGAGTCCTTTATATATACTGGATATTACTCCTCCATCAGATATAGGGTTGGTGATGATCCTTTCCCAATCTGTAGGCAGTTTTTTGTTGTTGTTTTTCTGTAGACAGTGTCCTTTGCTTTACAAAAGCTTTTCAGTTTCATGAGGTACCATTTATTGATTGTTGCTCTTAGAGCCTGTGCTGTTGGTGTTCTGTTGAGGAAGTTGTCTCCTGTACCAATGAATTGAAGGCTCTTCCCCACTTTTTCTCCTAAGCGGTTTAGTGTGTCTGGTTTTATATTGAGGTGTTTGATCCACTTGGACTTTAGTTTTGTGCAGGGTGATAAATATGGATCTATTTGCATTTTTCTGCATGTAGACATACAATTAGACCAGCACCATTTGTTGAAGATGCAATCTTTTTTCCATTAATTGGTTTCAGCATCTTTGTCAAAAATCAGGTGTCCATAAGTATGTGGCTTTATTTCTGGGTTTTCTTTTTCCTTTTATTTTTTAAATATTATTTACAATTTATTAAGTTTATATCCCAGATGTATCCTGCTCCCTCATTCTCTCCCAATCCCACTCTCCCTCCATCATCTCCTCCCTGCCCCCTTCCAAGTCCACTAATAAGGGAGGACCTCCTCCCCTTACCTCTGACCCTCCTGTATCAGGTATCTTCAGGACTGGCTTCAAATTCCTCTGTGGCCTGGCAGGGTTGCTCCTTCCTGGGAGAGGGGGTAGGTCAAAGAGCCCGCAATTGAGTTCATGTCAGAGATAGTCCCTGTTCCGCTTAATAGGCCACGCATTTGGATGCTGAGCTACCATGGGCTAGGTCTGAGCAGAGGTTGTAGATTATATCAGTTCATGGTCTTTGGATGGAGAAACAGTATCATAAAAGACTTCTGTGCCCACATATATTTGGTCCTTGTGGAGCTCTTGTCCTCTCCAAATCTTACTAACTCCCCCTTCTTTCATATGATTCCATGCACTCTGCTGAGGATTTGTTTATGAGTCTTAATATCTGCTTTGATACACTGCTGGGTAGTCTTTCAGAGGCCCTCTGTGGTAGGCTCCTTTCCTGTTACTTGTTTTCTCATACATCCAATGTCAATCCCATTTGTCTAAGTGAGGATTGATCTTCTTACCCCGGGTCCTCTTTCTTGTTTATCTTCTTTAGGTGTATAGATTTCAGTATGTTTTCCTATCTTATAGGTCTATATAAGTTAGTATATACCATGTGTGTCTTTCTGCTTCTGGGATACCTCACTCAGGATGACTGTTTCTAGATCCCACCATTTGCCTGCAAATTTCATGATTTCCTGATTTTTAAATGCTGAGTAGTACTCCATTGTGTAAAAGTACCACATATTCTGTATCCATTCCTCAACTGAGGGACATCTGCTTTGTTTCCAGGTTCTGCCTATTATGAATAAAGCTACTATGAACATGATTGAACAGATATCCTTATTGTGTAATTGAGGAACTTTTGGATATATGCCCAGGAGTGGTATAGCTGAGTCTTGAGAAAGCACTATTCCTAATTGTCTGAGAAAGCACCATATTGATTGCCAAAGTGGTTGTACAATTTTGTATTCCCACCAACAATGAGGAGAGTTCCCCTTTCTCCACAACCTCTTCAGCATGTGTTATCACTTGAGTTTTTGATCTTAGCCATTCTGATGGGTGTCAGGTGAAATCTCAGGGTCGTTTTCATTTGCATCTCTCTTATGGCTAAGGACATTGAACATTTCTTTAAGTGTTTCTCTGCCATTAATTCTTTATAGACCTTGAGGGAAAAATTACCAACTTTGTATGGTGAAACAAAACCCAGAATTTCCAAAATGATCCTTTACAACAACAGATAGTCTGGAGGCATCTCCATCCCTGATCTCGAGCTGTACTATAGAGCAATATTAATTAAAACCACATTGTATTGGCATAGAAACAGAAGAGTGGATAAATGGAACTGAATGGAGCACCCAGAAATAAACCCACACATCTATGGATATTTGAATTTTGACAAAGAAGCCAAAACCCTTCAATGGAAAAAAGACAGCATCTTCAACAAATGGTGCTAGTCCATCTGGATGTCTATATGTAGAAAAATTAAAATAAATCTATATTTATCACCCTGCACAAAACTAAAGTCCAAGTGGATCAAAGACCTCAACATAAAACCAGACACACTAAACCAGTTAGAAGAAAAAGTGGGAAGACCCTAGAACTCACTGGCACAGGTGACAACTTCCTGAACAGAACACCAACAGCACAGGCTGTAAGAGCATCAACAAATGGGACCTCATGAAACTGAAAAGCTTCTGTATAGCAAAGGACACCTTTGCCAGAACAAAATGACAGCCGACAACCTGGAAAATAATCTTCACCATCCCTGTATCAGACAAAGGGCTGATATTCAGAATATATAAAGAACTAAAAAAGTTAAAAACAAAAAATCAAGCAACCCAATTAAAAAATGGGGAACAGAGATAAACAGAGAATTCTCAGTATTTCTATGTTTCCTATTTGGTTCCATTTTTCCACCATTCTGTTTCTATGCCAGTACCATGCAGTTTTTGTTGCTGTCACACTATAGTACAGCTTGAGATCAGGAATGGAGTTACCTCTAGATCTTTTGTTGTAGAGGATTGTTTTACCAATTCTGGTTTCTTGTTATTCCATAATAAGTTGAGAATTTTTCTTTCAAGTTCTATAAAGAATTGTGTTGTTAATTTGATGGGAATTGCATTGAATCTGTAGATTGCTTTTGGTAAGATCGCCATTTTTTACTATGTTAATCCTGCCAAGCCATGAGCATGGGAGATCTTTCCATCTTCTGATATCTTCTTCTAATTACTTATTCACAGACTTGAAATTTTTTTCATACAAGTCTTTGACTTCCTTGGTGAGGGTCACACCAAGGTACTTTATGTCTTTTGTGGCTATTGTAAATGGTGTTCTGTCCCTAATTTCTTTCTCAGCCCATTTGTCTTTTGTTTACAGGAGGGCTACTGATTTTTTAAGTTAATTCTGTATCCAACCACTTTGCTGAAGATATTTATTAGCTGTAGGAGCTCCCTGGTAGTATTTTTGGGGTCACTTAGGTATACTATCACATCCTCTGCAAATAGTGATACTTTGACTTCTTCCTTTTTGATCTGTATCTTCTTGATCTCCTTCAATTGTCTTTTTGCTCTAGCAAGGACTTCCAGAACTATGTTGAAGAGATATGGAGAAAGTGGGGAGCATTGCCTTTTCCCTGATTTCAGTGGGATCGCTTTAAGTTTCTCTCCGTTTAATTTGATGTTGGCTATAGGTTTACTGTATATTGTCTTTATTATGTTTAGGTATGTGCCTTGTATCCAGATCTCTCCAATACTTTAAACATGAATGGATGTTGGATTTTGTTGAATGCTTTTTCATCATCTAAGGAAATCATCATGTTTTTTTTTTCTCTTTCAGTTTGTTAATATGATGGACACATTGATGGATTTCCATATATTGAACCACCCCTGCGTATCTCGAGTGAAGCCTACTTAGTCTTAGTGGATGATATCTTTAATTTGTTCTTGTATTCGGTTTGCAAATATTTTGTTGAGTATTTTTTGCATCAATGTTGATAAGGGAGATTAGCCTGAAATTCTCTTTCTTTTTGGGTCTTTGTGAGGAAGGCACAGTCTCCTTGGTACCTAAACCTCACAATAAATAAATAAATAAATAAATAAATAAATAAATAAATAAATAGATAGATAAATAAATAAATAAATCGGAAAATATTTTAGGTCGGTAAGATTCTAAGTAAGAGAGCCAGAATGCATTCATTTATTTTATATATATGCATAAAATAGTATGCACTTTAATAAATATATATATACATAATAAAGTGCGTACTATGTTGAAATGTGCTCTCTCTTGATTTCTAGATCAAATTTTTATCCAGAGATTTTTGTTTATTTCTATAGTTTGTTTTTTTCTATGCTGTCTTAGCAGCCATCACATTCTCACAGAGTGCATTGTAAAGTACCCTTTAATTCTCTTTTTTTAAGCATTTGATGCAAACTCATTATTGTTTATTGTTTAATTGTTGGGACTTTGGGTTTCCTTTATAAGTTTTTTAACTGAAATCTAATTGGAAAGGTATTACTTATAGTTTTCATATTAAGTAACATTGCTCATTTGCATAGTTCATAAAAATCACGTACTTAATTTGAATTATTGATCATTTTGACTGAAAGTTTTAAATAATATTTTCTTTTTCAGGTTTAAATTTCTAGGTGTTGACATTCTATTAGTCTGCTGTCTTTTTTATTGATAATTTTGACTTAATTTTTATTTTGTCTTTTATCAATTTGTTTACAAATTTTTATTTTAAATATAAACTGAAAATAACTTTAAAAAAAAACCAAAATAAGCAAAAATAAATAAATAACTATGACAAATTCCTACTACATGCACCCACATTTCAGACACTAGTCTTTTGTTGTGTTTTTGGAAAAATACTACCTCATGATGTCTTGTGACCAAGGACAAAGCAACATTGTCTGCAAATTTCTGTTTTTCTCACTATTTTAGTCCCTGATTTACATTGTATGCTGTGCAGAAAATACGCACTTTTGGGAAAAGGAATAAAACAAATGTGTGGTTATGAAAAGCTTTTAAGAAAATAATTTGTAGAATCCTTTGCAATCAGCTTGTCTGCTTGTTATTTTCAATTTTTCTGGCCACCAGCTATATGACTGTGTACATGGAATTATGCATCTCAGCATCATCTTCTTCAGTGTTTATTCATCTGTACAAATCTACACAAACCTTTCCTCACATGCTTATAATGTTGACAGGACTCTTCAAATAAATATACTGTGTTTAATCATTTAACACTTAGCATCACCACTTCTGTAAAGTCTTGTTCAGACACCCAATTTAACACTGATAAATACACATAGTATGGTTAGCTTTTCTTTCTTTTCTTTTCTTTTCCTTTCCTTTCCTTCCCTTTCCTTCCCTTCCCTTTCCTCCTTCCTCCCTCCCTCCCTCCCTCCTTCTCTCTCTCTTTCTTTCTTTCTTTCTTTCTTTCTTTCTTTCTTTCTTTCTTTCTTTCTTTTCTTCCTTCCCCTTTCATTCATAGAGCTACAGTTCAGTAGGGTTCATCGAGAATCTTTTGTGGTAGGAGAAACCCCAGGATCAGCCCATGAGATTTTCTGTACTCCACAGTGGGAAGTGTTTGCATTGTACAAACTGGGCAGTTTTGTGGGTGGTTTAGGCATGCTCTCCTTGATCTGGCCCTTCATCATTTGCCTGTAGGGAGTACCAGCAAAAAGATGTGCAGATGTATCAACTTACTTAATTAGAAATATATCCATATGAGTCTTTGTTTCTGGATCTGAAAAACTTTGTTGTATTTATTCGCTTCAAGCACTGTCCATGTTTGCTAATCTGAACAGTGTGTGTGTGTCTGTGTGTGTGTGTTTGCTGTGTGTGGGTGCAACAGTGTTTTTTCATGACTACATATTTTTTCTTAGGTATATTATATTGGTGGTATTTGTTATTTATTTATTATTAGTTAGGACAGTGTTAGTTATTTCCCAAGTCAGAACTGACCATGTGCTACTTGCTAACTCAGTTATTTAAAGCTAACTATTCTGGATAACTGAAGTAGAAACCATCATCACTTAGCAACCATGTCAACATTCCGTCCCTTTTAGCCTAGGGTCAGCAGTAGTGTGGTGCATAAAGAATAGTGGTGTTGGTTACTTTCCTTTCCATAATATGTTTTACAGCAGCTCTCCATGTCCAAGAGTGCTTACAACACTGACGAGCTTGACCCAAGATGTATCACATGAGCTGCAGCAGAGCACATAGGGTCCAGGTGGCTCTGTTGCCTTTCTCTGATCGTCTCTTGAATATTCGCTTCATTTTTATTTCACCACATGATTCTACTTGTTCATAGACTATAAATGTGTCATTGTACATTTACATAAGGTAACTAGAAGACCTTATAAATATTTAACAGTAGGCGTTATAAGAACAGGTCAAGCAATAATATGCCCTGTGGGCTTAATGCAAAATGAAGATGTGACTTTTCCAGCAGGTGTGAGATCCATGTTTTCTTTTCTAATATAATCTTGAGTACTAGAGATGAGAATTATATTATTTTATTTTTCAGAATGAGACCAGGTCTTTCTCCAAGAACTTGAAACAAGATCTCTGATGAGCCTAGAAAGCAAGGAGCACAAAAGTCTTCATTCCTCTGTGGCCTGGCTACTTCCCCTTCAGCAGGAATTCAGTTGTCAGAAGCATTGCTTGGTGATACTTTCTAGTGTTTAGTGCTACAGTCTCTCAGTGAAGCCCCTAGGCACCTGTAACTTCAAAGGGAGTATGATAAATATAAAACTGTAAAATGTAGGAAGCATTAGCTAATATAGTGATTAAGAACAGTAACCTAAAATCACTTTCTAAACTTAATACCATAAAACTATAGAAACAGATATTTAGCAAGCATTATATGACATTAACAAGGTGTATTCATTTCATTTAAGTTTCGACTTTCATCAGTCTATGGGAAAGTATATTGTAAATAGATAAACAACCAAAATATGAGGAAACTGAGAAAGTTACTCATAAAATGGGGTATTTGGAATGCTCAGGTTTTGCTGGTAAATTTTTATCATTCACAAATTGAACATTGAGTAACTTCATGGCCTCATTTTATTAACAAAAAATGATATCACAAATGATAAAAAAGAAAATATACCCTATGGAGAATTATAAATGTAATTTAAGGAATGATTATGCACATGATAGATCGGGAGTGATGGTAGGAATTGTGGTATGGTGGAAAACATGGAACTTGGAAATGTATTACCAAAGACTGAGGAGAAAAAAGTGCAAGAAAAAAATATGGTGTACGAACAAACCACGTTCCATTATAATTTGGGGGATTAAAGGAGTAACTCAGAGTTTAACATAAGAAGGCACCTGAAATAACCACATTTTCAAATGTTAGTGTTCAAAAACAAAAAACCGAAGGCTTCTAAATAACAATAATTCTACCAATTGTTGATAGTTAAATCAGTTTCTTTGTCCTCTTTTACAAGGTGTCTAATACATAATTCATGCTTTAAAATGGAAATTCTACTTGTCTCCCTTATATTTATTCAACAGGCCTGTGGTAAGTATGGCTATGGAAGGGTGAAAGTATAAAAAGATAAATGGTATGCAAATTTTCTTTTTAACATATAGCAAGCAAGTGGCTGTTGTAAGTATGTTTGGAGACACTATTAGCTGGTGCACATAAGAACTAAAAGGATAATTAACTTTGTCTAGAACGATCAAAATATACTTTCCCGGGGGAAATGACATTTGAAATGAGTTTGAGAGGTTCACTGGAAGTTCATGAAAGAGGAAGACAGAAATGTTATTCTAGTAAGAATGCACTTCAAACAAGTTCAGACAGAGGAACAGCAGGACATCACTTATTTCAACTCTTGTCCCTGTCATTATTTGTTAGCCAGCAAAAAGTCTCCAAATTTATTCATGATATTGAGGATGTCCTAGCACCTTAGTCATATGTTAAACATTAATATATTCTTGTTAAGATAGTGCTAATTTACTGTGCTATAAATAAAGTGATTGTCTAATGTACTCACTATGTGCCTAAAAGCTATAATAATATTGACAGACATCCTTTGATTTATAAAGTCTATCACAGATTCAGGACCATGTGAATATCTCTAGTGATGCCTATAAAAGATGGAACTGATTGAGGACAGAGGATGTGACACATAGCCAAGAGAGATCATAAAAAGATCATTGGAAACTGTAGTATGTAAAAGTACAGACTTATTAGGGACAGTAAGTTTCTTATAAGTTTAAGAACAATAGGCAAAGATAACATTAAGGAAAATGCAAAGCACCTATCTTAGGTTATCAGGGATGATGTTCTCATATTCTGCCATCTGTCGTGTCTCTGTTTTGGTCATTCATGTTGTGCTACTTTGTTTGTTTGAATGATTCTGCAAAACACATCCTGACAGTGAAACATCAAAGGCGACTATGCTGTTTCTCTAAGCAGAAAGGACAGCGCTGTGATGGCCAGCCTTTACAAGTGCCAACAGTATTTCTTCCTGCAGCACCTGCTGTTTCACATCAGCTGCAGCAAGCAAAGGACACAGTAATGCCAGCAGTATGTACACGTTTTTTTTTAACTATTTTTTTTTTATTCCTTTAAAGTGTGTGAAAAGAACAGCACTAATTTATGACATACCGACAAGCAATTGATTCCTTAACCTGAAGACCCATGGACCATTTTGTGTGTGTGTGTGTGTGTGTGTGTGTGTGTGTATTGCTGTGGAAGATAAGATAACAAGTAGCTGCGGTAAAAAGTAATTGACAGGCAAAAACCAAAGAAGGACGCAGTTCAGAAGTTTTGATATTATACTACAGTGGATAAGCAGCAGAGAACACCATAAATTAGACAGGCTTGTCAATTCTTTCATCAAAACTTCCCAAATTCTATCATTTGTATATTTTCATTTGTATTATTTGTAAAGATTACATGTTGTTTATTTATATGCTTCATTCTGAAGCAGAGGTATTACTCCCAGGGACCCATAAACTATAACACCCGCAATTCTATCCTCAGATTACTTCTCTTTCATCTTGTGATGATCATTTATCAAAATTCAGAGTTCTATCCTGTTAAACTTTCAGATTTTTAAGGGTTCATACACATCATGGGTCATGTACTACCCCAAAGCCACATCATGGTGACAATATTGTATTGATATCACAAACTTTCTGAGTTTATTTTTTTTCTCTTAAATCAAAGCATCAGATGTTTCCCAACTCTCATACCTTTTATTGATCTATTCCTGCTTTTATCACTGCTCTCATTGGGGAGCTCAGACGTCCTGCCCATGGCCTGAATTACATGCTTCTTTCACAGAGCTGTACTGACTATCCTGCTTCCTATTATTGGGTCCTCATTCTTCCATAAGTCACCCTCAATGGCAATCTTGACGCTCTGTGAATTCTTATATTCGTCCTCTTTTCTCATTTCTGTCTTTCATTTTTCAAAAGAAAACAAAGGGACAAACAAAATTCTCTTAAAAATATCCTTCCCATTCTTTTTAACAATTAGTGTCATAATAATTAAATGATTTTCACCTTCTGAAAGACAGATTTAATTTCCCAGATCTGAAACTAAAGAACTGAATTTGTGTTTGCTTTTATCTGAATGTTGGAACATTAATAAGTGTATTTTTTAATATTCAACATTGTTACTGCTTTAATTGATGAATAAGGATCAGCAGGTCTCTATAGAAATTGATTTCTTTCTTTGATAGGGTGAGAAAGAACTACGGCAGTCCTTGTGTTCCTCTTCAGTTAAGAATCCAGAATCTAAAATGTTTTGGTTATACTGATAGCCTATCTATTTCTCAGAAAGCTTACAACCTTCACTGCTATCCAACTTCTGAAGAAGACTAGGACAGCTCACTAATCCTAAAATAATTAAGGTGCTTTTTCTTTGAAACTTTGAAAGCTAAGAAGGGAACATGCTTGCAAGTTGCTGTTAAATTTGCCTCTGATTAGGAATGGCTCAATAATTTCTTTTTTAAAGCATGCTGTACATCTTACTGTCCCCTCTGTTATCAGTATAATTACTTCTGCCTCCTGTCTTTGTCTTACCTCCTTATCTCAAAATTGGATATTAGATATATAATATAGGATGAACATACTAAAATCTGCACACCTAAAGAAACCAATCAAGAAGGAAGACTCTGTCTAAGATGTTCAATCCCTTTCAGGAAGGCAAAGAGGATGGACATCAGAAAAGGGAGAAAACAGGGAACAGGACAGGAGCCTACCACAGAGGGCCTCTGAAAGTCTCTGCCCTGCAGACTATCAAAGCAGAAGCTGAGACCTATGGTCATCTGCTGGGCAGACTGCAGGGAATCTTATGAAAGAATTGGGATAGAGTAAGATCTGGAGAAGACAGGAGCTCCACAAGGACAGCAACAGATCCAAAAAGTCTAGGCACAGGGGTCTTTTCTGAGACTGATACTCCAACCAAGGACCATTCATGGAAATAACCTAGAACCCCTGCACACATGTAGCTCATGGCAGATCAGTGTCCAAGTTGGCAAGGACTGACTCTGACATGAACTGGTTGGCCTGCTTTTTGATCACCTCCCCTTGAGGGGGGAGCAGCCTTATCCGGCCACAGAAGAAGACAATGCAGTCAGGCTTGATGAGACCTGATAGACTAGGATCAGAAGGAAGGGGAGGAAGAGCTCCCCAATCAGTGGACTAGGGGAGGAGCATGGGTGGAGAAGGGGAAGGAAGGGTGGAGTTGGGAAGGGAGGAGGGACGGAGCTACAGGGGGGACACAGAGTGAATAAATTGTAATTAATAAAAATTAAAATTAAAAAAAGAAAAAATGGCATAGGCTAAGTGATTGTGAACACAGAAAAAATAATTCAAGGCTCAATGAGCTGTGAAGATTCATGGTATTTTGAGTATTCCATACATTCACCCTTGTCTCTCTGTCAAAGTTCTCTCTCCTGGAAATCACCTGATACTTTTCTTTCTACTGATCTCAGGACATAGACATGTATAGTTTGGGGATGGTTAAGCTTGAAAAGCCTGAAGGGAAATTTTCTTTCTGGAGCTTTGCCTTGTCTCTGACTGTGCAGATTTCTAATTTTCATGTCTCAGCAAGAATAGAGAAGAATGTCCAGCCTTGGGTTATCTACACTGAAGGACACAATGTCATCATCACCAGCTTTTCTCTTTGGTTAATGTGTCTGTGCTTTAGAGTGAAATTAAATTCTCATTGGTCCTCTTGTCTCCCCCAGGAACCAGAAGTCTCCTTTATTGAGCTACTCATTGATGGTACTTTATTTCAGTTTCTCACATGCACCTTTACAATACACCTTTCTGCTTCTTTTTATGTGAATAATTAACTTTATACCATTCATCAACAGGGTGAGGAATAAGGTCATTAATGAAATACACAGTACCCATTTAATTGTCACTGACTTACTTTTGAATATAATACCTACCAACAAACTGAATTGAATGATTTTCATGTTACATTTGCTTATATTCTTGACATTATTTTTTTTAATTTTAACCTGCTATCTATAATCCCTCATTGTATATTTCTTTTGTAGTTAACTGTTGAATCTCTGTTACTCAGGTTAGTTATCGTATGTTCTGCTAGTATTTACCTGAATCTTGGCTAGTAGATGTAATTCAACGATCCTGAGGTTCTACTTCAATGGAACTATAACATAGCCATATCAGTTATATCAGAGTTTCCGGTGTACTTGTAGTACAGTAATATACATTTTATTATAAGCACTATAAGTAAATGTTTTTATTTTAAATATTCAATATATTTTCAAACTTTCATAAAATCACCTAAAATAGTAGGACTTCTAATTTTGAAAACACTGATGCTTGAATATCACTTATACCAACTGGCTTCGAAGCCATTCAGCTTAGAACAGACTTTGCTGTTCACTTGTATCATGTAATATCTGGTCACATTCTCTGTGAGTTTTTTATTCTCATGTCCAAGCCTGAAAAATAGTTTATACATAGGATATCCTTTTCTAGTGAGACTGCAAGATTAGTGGGATAAGCTCTAATTAATTAATGTTTCAATTCATTCATGGCTCATTTCTTTTGACTCACATTTCCATTGCCTTGATCAATTCTGTTTACCACAGTAGACAATGATAATTAAGGATGTAACCAATTCTACAGAATGTGTTTATATTCTATGTTTTTTTTTCATATTTACATTGAATTTTTATGGCTATGTGATAATGAATGTATATAAAATGGCTATTTGGATCATAATCTATTATAAGTACTCAGAAGACAACCAAGAAGCACTCGGAAAACCTTTGGCTGTCCCAAGAGTTTCCTCTTTCCCTATGGAACTATGAAAATATAGAGAAAACACTGACAGTTACTTTTCTATCTTTCAATAGACTAGAATTATATTTCTAAAATGGTATTTACCATTCTAGCACACAAATACCAAAAGTGGTGAAAAACAGACATAGACTTGATATCATTTTTTAAATAAGAATGAAGAGTGAATAAGGGAGGAAAAAGAGACATTTGATTTCCAAAGTGGTTGTACCAGTTTACATTCCCACTAGCAGTGGAGGGTTCCTCCTTTCTCCACAACCTCTCCAGCATGTGTTGTCATTTGAATTTTTGATCTTAATCATTTTGATGGGTGTAAGGTGAAATCTCAGGGTCGTTTAGATTTGCATCTCTCTGATGGATAAGGACATTGAGCATCTTTTTAAGTGTTTCTCTGCCATTCTATATTCCTGTACAGAGAAGGACCAAATATATCTGGGCACAGGGGTCTTATATACAACTGTTTCTCCAACCAAGGACCATGTATGGATATAACCTAGAACTTCTGCTCTGATGTAGCCAAGTGGGTACCCTAGTAAGGGGAACAGGAAGTATTTTTGACATGAACTTGATGGCTGGCTGTTTGACCTCTGCACCCTGCAAGTGGGGAGCAGCCCTGCTAGGCCACAGAGGAGGACTTTGCAGCCAGTCCTGAAGTACCTTATAAACCAGGGTCAGAAGAAAGGGGAGGAGGTCCTCCCCTATCAGTGGACTTGGAAAGGGGCAGGGAGTAGATGAGGGAGGGAATGAGGGAGAGGGATACAGCTGGGATACAGGTTAATAAAATAGTTAATAACAAAAAAGAGACATTTGATGTATCTATGTCTTCCTTAGTATGCCTGCTTAATCACCTTTAACTTTTCATCTTATCTGAGTGATTCAGCCTATCTTTTTAATCTTCTCTTCATTCATAAAATACTCCTTTCCTGTTGCTTATGAATTCTGGATTTCTCATTGTCCTTCACTAAGCCTTTTCCTATTTCTTTTAGGGTTATAGAGAGATTAGATGAATGTAAATGGAAATTTTATTGAAAGTGCAACTATTATATGAATATCTCGTGGAACAGAATGAAGTCTATATTTTCATTCCTCTTATCTCTACTACAAAGATTTTTGAATGCCGCAAAATAGCAACAAATGTTAAAATTCCTTTTTGGACCTTTTTTGTACAGGTCTATCCTAAACTGGCAATATATAAGGCTTTATTATACTACCTCTAAACAAAGAGAATAAATGGAAAGAAATGTTATTGACAATTAAAACATAAATCGTATAAGACTAAGTGATACAAATTAACAGTTCCTCAATGCAGCTGTGACACTCTGACCAGCAAATCTTCTATGGATGTATCTGTGGTATTAATGACATGTCTTATTTTCATATGTAACTGTCATTACTTCATCATGTCAAGGCTGGTATGATGTGCTTATAAGAAGACCAGATAACAAAATTTCTTTTTATTAGAGTATACCAAAGCATAAACTCTGACTCCTCTCCCTCTGCTTGCAACCTTAATTTCTCAAAATAGAGATTGTACTACATTCTAGCGATTGAATTGGTTGTTCAATAAATAGTACCCTATATGGGTATCATTATATATTCCAGGTAAACCCAGTGTTTTCCACACCACTGGCCAAACAGATAAGTTGAAGTAAGATGTTCTCAGTGCTAGCTGTCTTGACAGATGATCAAATTTGTCAAGCAGCTCCTTGAGCATATGCTATTCTCTGTACTTTCCTTCTGAGTAGTGAGTTGAGTATTTACATCATCTTTATATTTTTAATTTTTTAATAAATTCGTTATTAATTACACTTTATTTACCTTATATACCCCTATAGTTCCTTCCCTCCTCCTGTCCCAATCCCTCCCTTCCTCCCGCTTCTGCACCCATGTCCCTCCCCAAGACCACTGATAGGGGAGGTCCTCTTTTCCCTCCTTCTGTTCCAAGTCTAGTAGGACTAAACAAGAGTGGCTGCGTTCTCTTCCTCTGTGGCTTGGCAAGGCTACTCCCCTCTCACGGGGAGGTGATTAAAGAGCAGGCCAATCAGTTCATGTCAGAGACAGTCCCCTTTCCCATTACTATGGAACCCACTTTGACACTGAACTGCCATGGACCACATCTGTG
>CM053743.1:59062924-59095520 GCA_028658305.1 Pachyuromys duprasi
GGGGGATACGCCTGGGATTCAAAGTACCCAACCTGTGATTGAGATAAAAATAAATAAATTAAAAAAAAAATTAAAAAAAAAAAAAAAAAAACTCAAGGGATGACACATGATGGAGAGGACATGGAGAAAGGGGAACCCTCCTCAATTGCTGATGGGAATGTAAACTTGTTCAACTAACTTGGAAACCAATCTGGCACTTTCTCAGAAAATTCAAAATAGTGCTATCTCAAGATCCAGCTATACCACTCCTGGGCATATATCTGAAAGATACTAAACCACACAAAAAGATCATTTGCTCAACTATGTTCATAGAAGCTTTATACATAACAGACAGAATCTAGAAACCACCTAGATGTCCCTCAACTAAAGAACGGATATAGAAATTGTGATATATTTATACAATGGAATACTACTCAGCTATTAAAAATAAGGAAATCATGAAATTTGCGGGCAAATAATGGTGGGAACTAGAAAGATCATCCTGAGTGAGGTAACCAGAAGCAGAAAGACACACATGGTATATACTCACTTATGAGTGGACATTAGCCATATGATAGAGGATAAATATACTAAAATATATAGTTCTAAAAAAGCTAAACAACAAGGAGGACCCTACAGTAAAGGCTTAATCCTCATAGGTTAAGACATAATAGACATCAGAAGTAGACAGTGAACAGGACAAGAGCCTTCCAGAAAAAGCTTCTGAAAGATGCTAACCATCAGGATATTGAGGCAGATGCTCATGTTCATAACTGAACTTTGGGTAGAATGGAGGGAATCTTATTGGATAAGGAGGAAACCGAATGACATAGAGGGGATATGAGCTCCACTAGGAGATCAAAAGAGTCAAATATCTGGAATTAGGGGGTCTGCAGAGACTGATGAATCACAAAAAGGACCATGTATGGATAGGACCTAGACCCTCTGCTCACATGTAGCATATAGTCAACTCAGTCTCCATGTGGGCACACGAGTAAGCGCAGCAAGGACTGTCTTTGCCATGGACTCAGTGTCAAGCTCTTTGATCATCTCCCCCTGGCATGGTGGCCTAAGTAGGCCTCCGAGCAATAGTATTCAGATAGTCCTGATGAGACCTGATAGGTTAGGGTTAGATGATAGAGGAGGAGGACCTCCCCTATCAGTGGACTAGGGGAGGAGCATAAGAAGGAGAAGAGAAAGGAAGGGTAGGACTAGGAGGAGACTAGGGAGGGGGCTACAGCTGGGATACAAAATGAATAAACTACAATGCGTAGTAAATAAATAAATGAAATGAAAGAGAGGGATCAAAGATGGTAGAGAAAAGCATGCACCTTATCTGAATGGTAGAGGGTCTGAAATTCTGAAATTTGACAGTGGAGGGGCAGCTGAAGCCAGAACTTTGACATTGAGGCTTCCTAGATGAGAGGAGACAATACGTGAGCTGAGTCCATTTAGATCCAGGTCACCTGTAGAATTCTCTGAGGACTGAGAGTGGCAAACAGTCGATTTACCTGTACTTCCCCTTGTCGGCCTCCCTCCTCCTTGGTGAAGGTAGTCCACAGTGCCTGCAGCTCCTAACACAGAATTCCCTGGTCAGTGACTGACACAGCAGAGGCAGGTCTCCTAGTTCCTCAGCAGAGGCTGCCAGCTGTACCAACCTTCTGGGTACGGGGTTTGCAAGCAGCTGAACAGCCATCCACTGGACTGGCTGCTCGGCCTCTGAGTGGTGGGTACCCAATTGTATGGTCCAACCAGGTCCACAGACCACTGAAGGGGCTCCCCAGGACTTCCCAGCAGGCATCTGTACAAGCCTCCCAATTTTGCTGCTGTGGTTGGACTCCCATTAGACCACTTTACCATGTCCAAGTTCTGTGACAGCAGCATCACTGAGCTGACAGAGTTCCTATACCTGCATTTGGCCCAGCAGGCCCAAATCTGAGAGTAGAGAACAGGGGAAACGCATGGTCTCTCTGATTAGACCTGCTAGAGAATGAGTACACCTGCATAGCCCCAGATCCAGGGTCCCTCTATACTAGCACCCAGACACTGGATATCTCCCACCCATATACCCACTGTGGGCAACACAGGGATTCTTGGGAAAGCATACTCAACATTGAAGCCCCTGGTCTGAGGGTCTAACAGTGGAGTCCAGGAAAACAATTCCTGGAGCCCAGAGAGAGCTGAATACCTGTGGCCTGTAGGCCACTGAGGTATTCAGGGAATTTGTGCATTCACACTGCACCCACAAACACTGCCAGCGTCCACAACTGCTCACATGCCAGTGCCACCCTTTACCCCACATTCCAGGCATCTATACTCTCTAGCACCCTGTCCTTCAAGGCACACTTTCAGGCACATGCACATGGTTGCTCACCCCCATTTGTGCATCTGCATCTGTGCCTGCGGACTTTCCTCCCTCATGTACAGCTGAAACACCAATTCACTCTCTCAAACCAGTGGACCTCTCTCATCTTCCTGAAGAATACTCCAGACAGTATAGAAAGGCTAACCCAGTCTGAAGTACAGACTCCAAGAATAAACAGTGAAGGTTACAGATATACAGACGGCCAGGGATCAGCATAAGAACACATCCAACAAAAATCAGGACTTCATGGCTTCATCAGCAACCACCCAAATCAATGTATACTGCAGTTCATCGGAAACACAGGCAAATTATGCTTATCCACTTATTAGAGGCACACACGGAGGAAATGAACAAATCTCTCAAAGAATTGGCCTCCCAGGTGGAGGCAAAGAAAGAGGAAATTAGCAAAACACGAAAAGAAACACAGGCAAATATAGCCAAATAGAGGGACAAGTAGAGGCAAAATTAGTGGCATAGAGAGAAGAAATGAACAAAAAAACAAAAATAGAGGTCATAATAAGGAGTCAGGAATCCACATTCAAACAGATAAAGGAAATGGTGTGAGTCATGCAAACAGAATTAGATTAAAAAAAGAAAACAAAAACAGAGAAACCCCCTGGAACTGGAGAAATTAGAGAAAAGATCAGATAATACAAAGATAAACATCACCAATCAAATACAAGAAATGGAAGAAAGAATCTCAGGTGCTGAAGATACACTTGCAGAAATTGATACTTTTCTCAAAGAAAAACTAAAATCAGAAAAGTTCCAAACAAAAGCATCCAATACTCAAGGATACTATGAAAAGGTGAAATCTAAGAATAATAGGAATAGATGAATAAGAAGATTACAGGCTCCAAAGCCCAGGAAATATTTTCAAGAAAATCATAGAAGAAAATTTTCCCAACTTAAAGAAAGAGATGTCCACAACATATAAGAGGCCTATAGAACACCAAATAGACTAGACCAGAAAAGAAACTCCACACATCACATCATAGTCAAAACATTAAATCTACAAAACAAAGAAAAGATAGTAAAAGCAGCAAGGGAAAAAAGGCCAAGTAACATATAAAGGTAGACCTAACAGCATCACACCAGATATCTCAACAGAAACTATGAAAGCCAGAAGGGCCTGGGCAGACGTCATGCAGACTTTAAGAGAGCAGAGATGTCAACCTAGACTACTATTCCAAGCAAAGCTTTCAATCAACATAGATGGAGAAAACAAAATATTCTATGACAAAACTAAACTTAACTAAAAACTACACAGCAACCCAGCCCTATGGAAGATACAAGAAAGAAAACTCCAATCCAATGAAAATAACTATATCCAAGAAAATAAAGGATACAGATAAGTTCACAACAAAAAATTAAAGACAACAAGGAATGAATCACAGTAACACCACCAACTACACAATAAAAGTAAATAACATTCATTGGTCACTATTATCTAACAGCACCAATGGACTCAACTCTCCAATAAAAAGACATGGACTAACAGAATGGTTGCAGAAACAGGATCCAACATTCTGCTGCATCCAAGAAACACACCTCTGCAACAAAGATAAACACTACCTCTGAGTAAAGGGCTGGAAAAATGTTTTCCAAGCAAATAATACAGAAAACAAGCTGGGGTAGCTCTAGTATATCTAATAAAATAGCCTTTCAACCAAAATTTCTCAAAAAAAGATGAGGAGGACACTTCATTTTCATCAAAGGAAAAAATCAACAGGAGGACAATTCAGAACATCAATGCCCCAAATAGAATACCATCTACATTTGTAAATGAAACATTATTAAAGCTGAAATCACACATTGATCTCAACACCTTAATAGTGGGACACTTCAACACTCCACTCTCACCAAGGGACAGGTCATCTAGAGAGAAGATAAATAGGGTAATAAAGGTACTTAAAGAGGTCCTAAATCAAATGGAGCTAATAGATGCCTACAGCACCTTTCACCCAAATTCAAAAGAGTAGGTGGAGATTAATATTTACTATTGATATATCTTCTCATAAAGCTTGCTGTTAATCCTAAACAGCTGTATAATCAAATCACCACACAGAGACTGGGTTTATTTAATTAGTCTAGAACACAATGCTGGGCAATATTACTCCCTCTTAAACCTCAAATTTCTTCTGGAAGACACTTAGTGCTATGAATTTTCCTCTTACTAGTGCTTTCATTGTGTCCCATAAGTTTTGGTTTGTTGTGCCTTAATTTTCATCAAATTCTAGGAAATCTTTAATTTCTTTATTTGTTCTCTAACCCAGTTGTTAAGTAGTGAGCTGTTCATTTTCCATGTGCGTGTAGGCTTTTTGCCAAAAAAAAAAAAAAAAAAAAAGTAGGAAAGTGCCTAGAACGCATTGGCACAAGAGACAGCTTCCTGAACAGAATACCAACAGCACAGGCTCTAAGAGCAGCAATCAATAAATGGGACCTCATGAAAGTGAAAACTTCTGTAAAGCAAAGGACACTGTTGTCAGAACAAAACAACAGCCTACAGATTGGAAAAGGATCTTCACCAACCCTATATCTGACAAAGAGCTAATATCTAAAATATATTATGAACTTAAGAAGTTAAAAAGCAAGAAATCAAGTAATGTAATGTAAAAATGGGCTACAGGGTTAAACAGAGAATTCTCTGTAGAGGAATATGTAATGGCAGTGAAACACTTAAAGAAATGCTCAACATCCTTAGTCATCAGGGAGATGCAAATGAAAACGACTATGAGATTTCACCTTACACCCATACAGAATGGCTAGGATCAAAAACATAACTGAAAACACATACTGTAGAGGATGTGGAAAAAGAGGAACCCTCCTCCATTACTGGTGGGAATACAAACTTGTGCAACCACTTTGGAAATCAATCTGGTGCTTTCTCAGACAATTAGTAATACTACTTCCTTTAGGTTCAGCTATACCACTCCTAGGCAAATATACAAAAATATGCTTACATACACAACAAGGACATTTGTTCAACCATGTTTGTAGCAACTTAATTTGTAATAGCCAGAAGATGGAAACAACTCAAATATCCCTCAGTTGAGGAATGGCTACAGAAATTGTGGTACATTTACATAATGGAATACTACTCAGCATTAAAAATGAGGAAATCGTGAAATTTGCATGTAAATGGTGGGATCTAGAAAAGATCATCCTGAGTGAGGTATCCCAGAAGCAGAAAGATACATAAGTTATACACTCACTTATAAGTGAATAATATACACATAATATAGGATAAACATATTAAAATCTGTACACCTAAATACACTAAGCAAAAAGGAGTTCCCCGGGTAAGACGATCAATCCTCACTCAGAAAGACAATTTGGATGGACATTGGAAGTAGGAGAAAATGGAAACAGGACAGAAGTCTACCACAGAGAGTATCTGAAAGACTCTACTAAGCAGGGTATCAAAGCAAATGCGACTCATAACCAAACTTTGGGCAGAGTGCATGGATTCTTATGAGAGAAGGGGGGTGGGGATAATAAGATCTGGGGAGGACAGGAGCTCCACAAGGAGAGCAACAGAATCAAAATATCTGGGCACAGGGGTCTTTTCTGAGACTGATACTCCAACTAAGGTCTGTTCATGGATATAACCTAGAACCTCTCTCAGATATAGCTCATGGCTGCTCAGTATCCAAGTGGGTACCCTAATAAGGGGAATAGGCACTGTCTCTAACATAAACTCAGTGGTTGGTCTTTGGCCACCTTCCCCCCACCTGATGGAGGAGCAGCTTTGCCAGTCCACAGAGGAGGACAATGCAGCCAGTCCTTCTAAGACCGGATAAGCTTGGGACAGATAGAATGGGAGGGGGACCTCCCCTATCAGTCGACTTGGAGAGAGTCTTGGGAGGAGATGAGTTAGGAAGGGTAGGATTGGGAGGGAATCAGGGAAGTGGCAACAGCTGATATACAATGTGAATAAACTCTAATTAATATACAAATAAACATTTAATTAAAAAAGAAAAAGAAAGAAGGAAGTTTAACAAATGAGAAAGGAAACAAAACAAAAGCCATCCTCGGTAGAATATACAAATACTAAATACCGAATTCTCATTTATTCTGTTTTCATAACTCCCCAAATGCTAGAGAAAATTTAAGGAGAAGCATGCATGCTGTGCTCATAAGGAATATGTTTCGCTATGGAACAGACTAAATCTTCCTCCATTTCGGGGCAACCAACTTAAAATATTTCTTCAGCAATTCAGTCTAGTGCAACAAAACCCAAACTCATCATCTTCCTCCCAGTAGTTGTGATCCGTTTTCACGCTTCCTGTTTTGTTTAATGGCACCATCAGTCATCCAATCAACAGTTTGGGTAACTAGATCCTGGGCTCCTCATTAATTTTACTTCTTTCTCTTCTTGTCAGCAAATGCTTTCACCTTCACCTTTACAAAGTGTTTTTACTTAATCTTCCTGTTAAAACAGCAATATTTGGAAAGTGTGAAAGTGTGTTCATCTTACAATTTCATGAGCAACCTTGACAAAATAACTAGAAAATATCTTTTAAAAGTATGTGTTTATCTTGTTACTGGCTATTCTTACAGACCAACTTGTTTTTAAAATCCATTTTGATCATTTATCTTAACTGTTGCTGTCTCAGCAAAAGTTTGACAGTTTTGTGGTTGTGTGACTGTATTACTTAAGGCAGAAATCCATCTGCAAGTACCAGGCACATCTACGATAACAACTTGCTTTAAAGAGTACAGGAGAGCCTTTTTCTCCCCTAACTGCTGACAGTGTAGGAAGTTCTGTTTCCCAAGGGGCCTGATGCCTTTTCTCCACTATCACTGCTGTTCAAAGGCTCACTCTGAGGAGCTTGCTACTATGTATATGTCTGTGATACTTCACAATTAGAGTCTTAGAACACCTGATCAAGTATTTGAAACCATCTGCTTTGATACACTGCTAGGTAGAGTCTTTCAGAGGCCCTCTGTGGTAGGCTCCTGTCCTGTTACTTGTTTTCTCCTACATCCAATGTCCCTTCTATTTGTCTTTCTAAGTGTGGATTGATCAACTTACCCCAGAACCTCCTTCTTGTTTAGCTTCTTTAGGTGTACAAATTTTAGTATGTTTATCCTATGTTATAGGTCTAGCATCCACTTATAAGTGAGTATATACCATGTGAGTTTTTCTGCTTCTGGGTACCTCGCTCAGAATGATATTTTCTAGATCCCACCATTTACCTGCAAATTTCATGATTTCCTTGTTTTCAATTGCTGAGTATTATTCCATTGTGTAAATGCACCACAGTTTCTGTGTCCATTCCTCCATGGAGGGACATCTGGGTTGTTTTTAGGTTCTGACTCTTACGAATAAAGATGCTACAAATATAGTTGAGCAAATGTCCTTGTTGTGTACTTGAGCATATTTTGGATATATGCCTAAGAGTGGTTATAGCTCAGTCTTAAGGAATCACTATTCCTAATTGTCTAAGAAAGCACCAAATTGATTTCCAGAGTGGTTGTACAAGTTTGCATTCCTACCAGCAATCAAGGAGGGTTCTCCTTTCTCCACAACCTCTCCAGCATGTATTGTGACTTGAGATTTTGATCTTAGCTATTCATGCTGAGACTCACAACCAAAGCTTGGGCAGAGTGCAAGGAATCATATGAAAAAAAGAGTGAGTTAGTAAGAGGACAGGAGTGCCACAAGGACCAAATATATCTGGACACAGAGGTCTTTTCTGAGGCTGATTCTTCAACCAAGTACCATGCATAGATGTAGCTTAGAACCCTGGCTCACACATAGCCCATGGCAGCTCAGCATCCAAGTATGTTTCCCTAGTAAGGGGAACAGGGACTGTCTCTGACATGAATTCAGAAGCTGGCTCTCTGACCTCCCCTAACCCCCACCCCCAAAGGAGGAGCAGCCTTTCTAGGCCACAGAGGAGGACATTGCACCCAGTCCTGATGAGACTTGATAAACTAGGGTCAGATGGAAAGTTAGGAGGACCCCCTTATTAGTGGACATAGAGAAGGTCACGGAGGGGATGAAGGTGGGAGGGTCAGATTGGGAGGAATAATAGAGGGGGCTACAGTTAGGATACAAAGTAAATAAATACAAAGTAATTAATATAAAAATGAAAATTAAAAAAATTAATTTGAAAGCAATGGTGATGTAGTTGGGATGATGATTTCAGAGGTTATGATACATAATCCCTTGACCCTTAGCTTTCAGTCTGTGGTGAGGTAGCAAATTTGGCAGATATTTCTTGGTGACCTCACTCATTCCCACCAATCCTCACCTTTAAGTGCCTCTATCAACATGAAACAAACTCAGTGTTAGCTATGGAAGTTTTTTGTGTTAATAAAGTTCTGTCAGGGCACTGTTTTTGTTTAACCTTACAGGTCCTTTGTGTGCCTATTATCACTTCAGCTTCCAGGTTTTTGTTTATTTGATTGTTTTAATGGGGTTCCTGTGTTTGTGAAGAGGAATATTTTGTATCTCTTTGTGTACGTGTATATTTCTTATGTTTTTTCTTTGGCTCTTTTTTTAATGTTTTTTGCTTCTTTTGTCCTGTTTGCTGTTGATGATATTTAGTTTTGTTTTATCATATTAAATTTTAGTATTATTTAGATGTGTGCTTGCCTTCTGAGGAATGATAGAATGGAATTGTTTTCAGATAGGGTTGGGAAAGGGAGGAGGATCTTTGAGGAATTGGAATAAGTAAAACCATAATCAGAATATATTGCATTAAAAAATCTATATTCAATAAGAAAAAAATAAAGGGGGAAAAGTTTCTGCTACTTCCCATGGTGCCATTAGAGGAGTATCTTACCCACAGGCTATTCACCATCTGGTGATCATGCAAGCTGTCACGAAAGAAATGGTTGAAGGGCCCAGATATGCATTCAGCCCAGTTATTAAACCCGCGGTTAAACCTACAAACAACTGGGTCATTCTTATCAGAAACCACAGGGCATTCAAACATTTCCTTTTGTACTTTCTTGTCACTGATCTCAAACCCGAGTCTGAACCGAAGGCTCTCAGCAAATTCTATCTCCTTTTAAGCCTTATAGAATACCACTATCAAAAGAAAGAAAGAAAAACAACATCTTATTATTTTGTAGAAAACCCAGTGTCCACACAATAACCAATATCTCTAATATTGAAATACTACAAGGTAAAAGCTTAACAGTGATATTAGCTATGTTTTCAGTCACAAGTCTTTCAAAGTTTTCTGAAACTAACAAAGAGATATTAAGATAGCTTTATACACAGCTAATGACCGATGCAGTATCTATTGGCATTTTAGAAAGAATGATTATCACTAAAACTTTATGATATTGATACATAACTAACTTTACTTTGGGGAACTTCTGAGTGTATACAACATAAAATGAAAAATCCTAAAGTAAATGGATTCTGGCATTAAGTTCAAATGGATCTGAAATTGACTACGTATGAGGTTCTGACTAAGGAGGTAAGTTTCCTTAATAGTGGTTTTAACACATTAGAAAAATGTGTATGAACAGTTTTCTCAATATATTGTCATACAGAATGCTTTAAAATTGAACTGAAAGTTTTTAGTAAGTTATTCGAGAATAAACACTGTTCTTGAATAAGAGTAACACATGGCTCATATCAGTATTTGTTTTTTATATCATGCTGTCATAGAGATGACGTGTCAAATATATTAAACATATCTTGCTGCCTCTTAAATAGCAAAATGTGAAAAGCAAAATTTGAACAAATAATGATAGATATGATATTTCATATGGTGTGTTATCTGATAAGATCATTGATATTTTTTCTTGAAAATTCTCATGGAGGAAAAAACCCTACCTTTCCTTCTAACTGTTATAAGGCTATTTTCCACTGAATGTATTATTGTCACTGTTTTTGCACAACTATATCCTTAGAAAAGTTCTGTACTTACCTTCAGGCTTCAAGGAAGTAAACAATATGGTGCACTACAGAAGTACATTGTATCAATCACTGCAGGACTCATTTGAAAGATTAAACTCCAGAGATGAGGATTTCAAAGAACACTGGAATGAGACACTGGGTTGCTGCAAATGTGTCAGGTTCTTGAGTATAAAAGAAAGGCAAATGAAAGACAAATATTCTCAAACACTGATTCAAAGCCACCTATGCTGTGGAAAATAAATTTCATAGCTCGAGAGAAATCATTTATTTGATAATGTGAAGAGTAATCAGAAAAAAAAAATAACATGGTGTACAAATAAACCAAGAAACAGAAGATGAAAACATGCTCTTTGATTTATTAAAATTGTTTTGGAATGATAAACTGTCAAGATGGACATCATTGAGCTCTCTTTGGGGTGATGGGCATACGCACCACAACAGTGAAGAGAGAGGATGTTATTGATGCTACAAACTGCTCTTTCCCTCAGTGTCTCTATTAATAAGCTTGTTCTGATTTCTTGTACTTGGAATGGGCTTTGCTGGGTTTTAATGTTAATTGAAATGACATGGTATTACTTTGTTCTACAAGTGGAAATTTCAACATTATGTTTGTGAGACATAAAAATACTTATGCATGTACTATGGGCATTCTCAGTGCTATATATTCCATTAGATTGGTGGGGCAAGACTACTCAACTAGGGCTGGAGAGATGGTTCAACTGTTAAAGGCTAGGCTCACAACCAATATTATAAAACTATACAACTATTTCATTGTTAGAGCAGTCTATGCTGTTGTTTTAATGCCTCCTTTTGATAATTTCTGTTAACTATTTAAATTTTATAGCATTTTATCTAGTTATTTACTTACTGTTTGTCTGTTTGTTTATTGTCTGTGCAGGATCATGTATGTATGAGAGAGAATGTCAAGAACAAATGAGTTAAATGAATGTGTGGAGATTCAAGAAAAATTTATGTGTCCTGGACTTTGAACTTGTATCATAAGGCTTTGTGATAGAAGCTTTTAGCTGTGTAACCATATCTTTGGTACCTATAAACATTAATGTGCAGGGCTTTGGACTTCTTTGTGGACTGTATTATTTTTGGAAGCATACATATTCATTTTAGCTTAGAATAGAGTACTTCTAAACACATTTAGAGTTTTGTTTACATTGATTTCCTCTCTGTGAAGAGAAACAAAATTGAAACTGTGAATTGGCAGTTTTCAGAAATAATTCATAATTCATAAATTAAGTATATTTGTCAATAATATTATGTAACAATTGTACTGTCCTGTCTGTGTTGCCTAGGTCATAATTCATATCTCTGTGTAGCAGATTCCTCTTTAGATATTATCCTATTTCATCACAAGAGTCACTAATATATTACAATAAAATATTTGAGGATAAAATGAAAGAGCAATTAATACATTTTCTTGCAGCACATTATAATTATTCTAAACTATCACCATAATTGTTATTGCTTATAAGTGAGTGGATACAATGTGTGTCTTTCTGCTTCTGGGATACTTCACTTGGGATGATCCTTTCTAGTTCCTACCATTTGCCTGCAAATTTCATGATTTCCTTGTTTTTAACTGCTGAGTAGTATTTCATTGTAAAAATGTACCACAATTTGTGTATCCATTGACAGACATCTATGATGTTTCCCAATTCTGGCAACTACGAATAAAGCTGCTACAAATATGGCTGAGCAAATGTCTTTGTTATATAATTGAGCTCATTTCAGATATATGCCTAAGAGTGGTATAGCTGCATCTTGAGGTAGCACTATTCCTAACTGAGAAGGCACTTGATTGATTTCCGAAATGTTTGTACAAGTGTGCATTCCCATCAGCAAGGGAGGAAGGTTCCCTTTTTCCACATCCTCTCAAGCAGGTATTGTCACTTGAGTTTTGATCTTAGTCATCCTGATGGGTGTAAGATGAAATCTTAGGGTCCTTTTGATTAGCATTTCCCTGGTGACTAAGGATATCTAACATTTCTTTAAATGTTTCTGTGACAGTCAATATTGCTCTATGAGAATTCTCTGTTTAGCTCTGTACCCCATTTTTTTTAAATGGATTACTTGATTTGTTGTCAGAATGCAGGGAATCTTATGAATTAACTGGGTGATAGAAAGACCTGGAAGGGAAAGGAGCTCCACAAGGAGAACAAAAGAATCAAAAACTCTGGGCACAGAAGTCTTTTCTAAGACTGATACTCTAACCAAGGGCCATGTATGGAGATAACCTTGAACCCCTGCTCAGATGAAGTCCATGGCAGTTGGGTATCCAAGTGGGTTCCCTAATCATGGGAACAGGGACTCTCTCTGATAAGAACATGGTGGCTCGCTCTTTGATCATCTCTCCTTAAGGAGGGAGCAACCTTACCATGTCACAGAGGAAGACAATGCAGCCAGTCCTGATGAGACCTGATAGGCTAGCATCAGAGGGAAGGGGAGGAGTTCCTCCCCTATCAGTAAACCTGGAGAGGGCATGGAAGGAGTTGAGGAAGGGAGGAAGGGTGAGATTGGGAGGGGATAACGGAGAGGGCTACAGCTGGGATACAAAGTAAATAAACTGTAATTAATAAAAAGTAATTTTTTAAAAAATCCTAGAAATAAAGACAGCAGCAAAAGGAAGATGAAAAAACATAAATATGTATTTAATAAGTTGTCCAAAATCAAATCTAAGACACAAAGAAGAAACCAACTTACCTTCTAAGCATGCCTTACATAATGCATAGAGTCATAAACTAGATTGACAAAATGTGTGTAATATATGTGTTCTATATAGACCAACACCTTGGTTCTAGCATATCTCTCAAAACTAAATTGCAATTTAAATAAGTAACAGCCTGGCTAGATCCCAGGGGAGGACATTGCAGCTAGCCCTGAGGAGACAAGATGATCTGGGGTCAGATGGAAGGGGAGGAGGCCTCCCCATTGGTGGACTTGGCAGGGAGGAGATGAGGGAGGGATGGGGAGAGTGGGAGGGAATGAGAGAGGGGGCTATGTCTGGGATGCAAAGTACCTAACCTGTGATTGATATAAAAATTAAAAAAAATTACATTTAAAAAAATAAAAATAATAAAAATAAAACACTGAAAAAAACACCAAAAATAAATAAATACTTAAATAGATAAATTACATTTAAAAAAACAATTGAAGCAACTGTTTATTGGAAAGGATTTGAAAATGAGCTTTAATTGGATAGGATGTACAAATTTAAATGACAATAAAGTAACACTACTGGAGAAGACAGAGAAGTAGAATTACAAAAAGCAGAGTCAAGTGTTGAAAAGACTATTGAGTGATCAAGAGCACTGGCTACTGACTGTTCCTTGAGAAGATCAATTCCCTAAACCAATCTGTTGGTTCATGAAAAACAAAGCCATTTTGGAATAATAACACAAGATTTTTTGTTTGAATATTAAACAAGCACTTATTGAACAACACAGCAATTTTACTTTGGGGAATATTTTCTCTAGAGAAATAAAACATGTTCCCACAAAAATCTGCTTTAAGTGCCTTTAGGAGTTACAGCCAGACAACAAAAAATGTAAATGGAGAAATGATTGATTAATTCAAGCCCTGAATACCAAAAGATAAAATGCTATACCAACAGAGTAGAATGACAAGTAAAAAAGACAATTAATATACACAGAAATGTGGTACACTTTTCTTAGGGGAAACGTTACAAAGTCTATTACCCCAAATTTTAAATAGGGTGTACTCTTAAATTGGAGCAACAATAATTTTAATTATTTGTTTGAAATTAAAAGCATCATTCCATCACTTTTATCCTTATCCTCCCACACACACTTTCCTTGCACCCCTTCCCTCTCAAATTGATGGCTTTTAATTATTGTAGTTATATAAGTATATTCATAAAATATATAAATACCACCTCCTGAATTATTTTGCTGTAGCTTTGTGGAGGTCATTCTCTTGAATGTAGAAATTGCCAGATATCAATAAAAAAGAGCAATGTTTTGTGGAACAGAATGAACATTATTTAATTTTGTAATATTCTAAACTTCCACTTTAGTACTACATTAGGTTTATATTCAGACTTTTCTTACATCATCATCATCTGGGTAACTCTAACCAAGCAAGTCAAAGACTTGTATGAAAAAAAAAACAAAAACAAAAAAAAAAACAAAACATGAAAACCACTTTCAGTCTCTGAAGAAAGAAATAGAAGAAGATATCAGAAGATAGAAAGATATCCCATGCACATGGCATGACAGGATTAACTTAGTAAAAGTGACCATCTTCCCAAAAGCAATCTACAGGTTCAATACAATTCCCATCAAATTACCAACACAATTCTTTACAGACCTTGAAAGAAAAATTCTCAACTTCATATGGAATAACAGAAACCCAGAATCACTAAAACAATCCTCGACAATAAAAGATCTTCTGGAAGTATCACTGAATCTCAAGATATACTATAGAGCAACAGTAATAAAAATTGCATGGTACTGGCATAGAAAAAGAATGATGGATCAATGGAATAGAATAGAAGACCCAGAAATAACCCCACACACTTATGGACGCCTGATTTTTGACAAAGATGTCCAAACCATACACTGAAAAAAAGATACCATCTTCAACAAGTAGTACTGATCTAATTGGAAATGTACATGTAGAAAAAATTCAAATAGACCCATAGTTACCACACTGGGCAAAACTCAAATCCAAGTGGATCAAAAACCTCAATATAAAAACAAACACAATAAACCTGTTAGAAGAAAAAGTGGGGAAGAACCTTGAACTCATTGGCACAGGAGACAACTTCCTCAACTGAACACCAACAGCACAAGCTCTAAGATCAACAACCAATAAATGAGACCTCATGAAACTGAAAAGCTTCTGTAAAGCAAAGGACAAAGATCTTCACCAACTCTATATTTGGCAGAGGGCTAATATACAGAATATTTAAAGAACTAAAGAAGTTAAACAGCAACAAATACGTTACACAATTTACAAAAATGGGATAAAGAGCTAAACAGAGAATTCTAAATAGAGAAACATCGATTGGCAGAGAAACACTTAAAGTAATGCTCAGTGTCCTTAGTCATCAGGGAAATACAAATCAAAATGACCCTGAGATTTCACCTTACACCCATCAAAATGCCTAAGATCAAAGACTCAAGTGACAACACATGCTGGAGAGGATGTGGAGAAAGAGAAAGCCTACTCTGTTGTTGGTCAGAATGTAACCTTGTACAACCACTTTGGAAATAAGTCTGGTGCTTTTTCAGACAATTAGAAATAGTGCTACCTCAAGACCAGCTATGCCACTCCTAGGCATATGTCCAAAAGATGCTCAAGTAAACAACAAGGACATTTGTTCAATAACGTTTGTAGCCGTTTTCTTTGTAATAGCCAGAACCTGGAAACAACCCAGATGTCCCTCAGTTGAGGAATTGATACAGAAATTGTGGTACATTTACACAATGGAATACTACTCAGCAATTAAAAACAAATGAAATTTGGAGGCAAATGGTGGGACCTAGAAATGATCATCCTGAGTGAGGTATCCCAGAAGCAAAAGACACACATGGTATATACTGATTTATAAGTCGATATTAGACACATAACATAGGATAATCATACTAAAATCTGTACACCTAAGGAAGCTAATCAAGAAGGAGAACCCTGCTAAGAGGCTCATTATTCATTCAGAAAAGCAAATGCGATGGACATCAGAAGAGGGAGCAAACAGGGAACAGGGCAGGAGCCTATCACAGAGGGCCTCTGAAACACTCTACACAGCAGGGTATCAAAGCTTATGCTGAGATTTATAGCTAAACATTTTGCAGAGTGCAGGGAATCTTATGGAAGAAGGAGAAGAGCGAAAGACCTGGAGGGAACAAGAGCTCCACAAGGAGAGCAACAGAATCAAAAAAATCTGGGAACAGGGGTCTTTTCTGAGACTAACACTCCAACCAACTACTGTGGATGGACATAACCTAGAACCCCTACACAGAAGTAACCCATGGCAGCTCAGTGTCGAAGAGGATTTCCCAAGAATAGGAACAGGAACCGTATCTGATATGAACTCACGGGCTGGCTGTTTGATCACCTCCACTTGTTGGGGGAACAGCCTTACCAATCCACAGAGGGTGACAAAGAAGCCAGTCCTCATGAGACCTGATAGGCTATGGTCAGATAGAAGGGGAGGAGGACCTCCTCTATCATTGGTCTGGGGAGGGGCATCAGGAGAAGAAGAGAGATGGAGGGTGGGGTTGGGAGGTGTTGTGTTGGTGGAGGGGGCTACATCTGGGATATAAAGTGAATAAACTGTAATTAATAAAAAAGTTATCACTGTAAAGCTTATATTTTTGTTTATAGCATTTCTTTTTAACTTTATTTATTAATTACAATTTATTCACTTTGTATCTATGCTGAAGCTCCCTCTCTTATCTCCTCTCAGTCCCACTGACCCTTCCTCTTCTCCCATTATGCCCTATCCCTAGTCCCCTGATAGAGGAGAACCTCTTCCCCCTTTATCTGACTCTAGCTTATCAGGTCTCATCAAGGCTGCATTATCTTCCTCTGTGTCATGGTAAGGCTGCACCTCCCAGGGAGGTGAGCAAAGAGCCAGCCATTGAGTTCATATCAGAGATAGCCTCTGTACCCTTTACTAGAAAACCCACTTGGAAACTGAGCAGTCTCTGGGCTTCCTCTGAACAAGGGTCTAGGTCCTCTCCATGCAGGTTCCTTGATTGGAGTATCAGTCCGCAGGCCCCCCTGTGCCCATGTTTTTGGCTCCCTTGTTCTTCTGTCCCCTTGAGATCTTTCTATCTCATTCTTTTTTCAAATGGTTCCCGGTACTAAAGCCTGTATTTTAATGCACAGGATTCACAACAATTTTTCAAAATATTGGAACAATGGCAGTGTGCATCTTTTCTTGATTGTATTTGTATATGTTACTTTCTATGATCCAGAATTATATAACAGGCCTAATTTTTATTTGGTGAATTGACAGCTCATCAATTTGGTGAAAGGATTTATATTTTATCATAAACACCTTGCATCTAAATACACTTTATTTATTTATTTAAAATAAATAGTTGTATCATCTTACACTTTTCAGAATGGCTAAAATCAATAACAGAAGTAACAGTTTATGCTTTTGAGGATGTGGACTAAGAGGAGCATTCATTCATTGGTAGTGAGAGTGCAAACTTGTACATCCACAATGCAAATTTGTATGGTGGTTAATTTGAAAGATGGAATTGACCTAGCTCAAGATCAAGCTATGCGACTCTAGGCATATACTCAAAGGATGATTCATCCTACTACAAGGACACTGGCTCAAACATCTTCTTTGCTGCCCTGTTAGTAATAGACAGAAATTGTAGACAATCTAGATGTCCATCAAGAAAAGCAAGGTTAAAGAAAATGAGATACATTTAAATGATGGAATTTTACTAAAAGTACAACCCTTAAATTCAGAGATGTCAAGTATAGAAGACACTAGGGGAGACAAATGTGTCTCCCAGGAAGGTGGTAATAGAATAGATTTTATCAATGAGCTGGATGCAGCAGGAGGTGGAAAAGGGAGGACCAGGTAGGGAGTGGAAGGAAAGATGTGGTGGAGAGTGAAAAGGCAGGGAGGGGCAGCTTAATTTAAAGGCCATTTAAAGAGTAGTATGGAAACCTAGTGTAGTGAAAACTTCTTAAGATATGTGATGGCAATCATAAAGAAGTCTCAATATAATGATGGGAAAAGACTTCTAAAAGGCCATTTTTTGTCACCAAATGAAGCTTCCAGTATAGGGATTAGGTTACACTCAACTGAATTGTTGATCAACGTGGTTCTGGGGAAATCCTCTCCCCCCCACACACACAAATCTTGACTGTTGCACAGCTCTCCATAGACTGCTATGAAGGACCTGTTGCTTAAGATAACACCAGCACAACTCATTGAACATGGAAAGATCAAGCTGATGCCTACATAGAACCTTAACCACTGCACTCTCTTGTCTTTGGTATGTATTATAGCTTTGAGTTCAGTATCTATATAGGGCTAGTGGGTGTGTGAACATGTGGGTCAGTGATTCTGCCTTTACTTAGGCTCCTTTTCATTTATCCTTTGCCTTGTCCAGCTTTGACGTGATGGTGATTTTTTTTGTTTAATATATATTTGCTCTATATTGTTTTTATCTCTGAGAATACTGTTCTTTACTAATGAGATGTCTCTCATTAGGAGGGGATTGAGGAGTATGGGAGGTGATTTGAGGAGAAACTGGGAGTGGTAGAAGGAAGAAAAACTGCATTTTTTTCTGAGGAAGGAATGTATATCTAATAAAGGGGGAAATATATAATAAACGATAATTAAAAATAAAATATTAGCCTCACACAAAATCCTTAAGACACATTGTCTTCATATTCAGAAGTCCCTCTATTATATAGTACTTTCGGAGATGGCTGCACAATAGCATATATCTGTGGATGTGTTTAGGGTCATTTAATCACTAGAGAATGATGAGTATAAAATTATCTAAAGAGGCACTGACCATTCAGTAGAACTACGTATGAATACTATATGACATCAAAGAAACATGATACTTCTGACTCAACAAATTCATCCATATCAGAGTCATCAATATAAAAATTACTGGTGTGAGATCTTGGTTATAATTATCACAAGTATATGTGCAATTATACCATGAATGGGAGAATTGTAGTAAACTTTATTAAAAGCTTAAATAGAAAGTCCTTAGGTCAATTTTTGTCTTTGCCACATGAATGTCTATGTGGGTTTATTGCTTCCATATTTCTTGAATGGAGGTTAAATAATTTACTTAATTATTTTTATCATCTGCCGTTTCAATATTTATGTGTCAGATTTCAGTGATTTCCACTACCCATTCTGCTTCCTCATCCCCAACCTCTTCCACAACTCCCCTCCTATATTTTAAATATTTTTCTTTATTATTATTTTTATTATAATTTCTTCACTTTGTATCCTGGTTATAGCCCCCTCCCTCATCTCTTCCCAGTCCCACCCTCCTTTTCCTCTTTCTCTCCTATGTCTCTACCCTAGTCCACTGATGGGGGAGGCTCTCCTTCCCTACTATATGACCATAGCCTACCAGGTCTTATGGAAGAAGGGGGAGATAGAAAGACCTGGAGGAAATAGGAGCTCTACAAAGAGAACAACAGAGAAAAAAAATTCTGAACTCAGGGGATCTTGATGAGTCAACCAAGGTCCATTCATGGAGAGGAACTAGATCCACTGCCCAGATGTAGCCCATGGGCAGCTCAGTCTCCATGTTGGTTCCCTAATAAGGGGAGCAAAGATAGTCACTGGCATGAACTCGGTTGCCTCCCCTTTGATCACCTCTTCCTGGAGAGGTGGCCTTACTAGGCCACAGAGAAAGAGGATCCAGCTAATCCTGATAAGAACCCTCCTAATTTTTTTTTGACAAAGTGATAAAAACATTTCTAAAGTCTTAGTGACAATGGCTATGACAAACTTTTCTGTTAAAGTGTATGAAAGTGTAACTTTCTAATTTGTATCCAGTCAACACTTTATATCCTGAGTCACAGGCACATTATCCCACTGTGCTCCTGATGTGCTCTGGAGCACATCAGATAAGATAAATACATAAGATAAATAAGGTTTTTCTGGTTACCTTCAATGTATTGTCTTCCATATAGTTAGTTATAGAGTTAAGCTTCTTAATTAATCCAGAAGTACAGAACAACTTTTGATGATAAGCTTCTTGGAATTGTTTTAGTTCTATAACATTTGTTTCTACAAAAAAAGTAGTTATTTTCTTAGGAGCCTAAAATCCTGAGAAAGGGTCTGTTACAAAATAGATGCATAGTCCGTTTATGTCCAAGAATTGAAAGAAAAAAGTAACCACCAAATCTGGTTATGAGGAGAGCCTGGACTCACTGTATCCTCTAAACTTCTGACTTACCTTGCAAATACTTGGCAGGGTATCATTTCTGCATACATATGATTCATACTGTGATTGCTGGCATCAATTTGTCTGGGCCCCAAACCACTCATCTGAAAGTTCTTTTAGAATGTGGTCAACACATTAACCCTCTATTGCTGAATGACCCTCAAAAATCACTCTAGGCTTTTTGGATGAAGACTGAACATGATATTTCATCAGTGGTATTTTTAGGAAGATTCAAGGTCCTTCTTCAAGTGCACTTAGGAAACTGACTCAGACTTTGTTCTCTTTGTCATTTTGGAGACCCACAATAAAAACTGACATGCGAAATCACAGTCAAGGACAGTTCTTTATTCTGGCTTGGAGACAGTGTGTACAGCAGTGTCTTATCAAAGACTGTGCTTTGAGACATTCTGGAGTTCTATGTAATTTTTATTCAGGAGCTTAGTCACTAATTATAGAGAGAAATGAAATGTTCACATTTCATATACATGCACATTTACTGACTATGTACGACTTATGCAGCCAGGATAAGAAGGAATAAAAAACTTATTAATAAATCATTAATAACTGTATAAATTTTAGATAAGAAATGGAAGGGTTAAGGTTAGAGTTACAGGGTTAGGGCTAGATTAGGGGTGAGGGCTAGGATTAGAATTAGAGTGCACTCTTGCTTATTTCTGTGCTTGAATATGTACATGTTACAATAACAATGAAATAGAAAGATTGGAAAGAGGACAGAACCGGTGAAATCTATGGAATTACATTTTATTTTTAAAACTATTTTTAAAAAGATCACCAAAACGTATGAAAAGCGTTAATTTTATGAGCATGTAACCCACAAATCATTCCTACAAAGTACTGTGTGATAAATGGGGCGTAGCACGATGGCTGTGAAGAAACAGATTCTAAAGCTACCTGAAGAACTGACAAATCACTTGGTAACTGAGAACAAGAGAAAAAGTGGTACTAAAAATGATGTCTATCTACAAATGAATAGGTAAAGATATGGCTTTGTATACATAATGGACTCTCATTCTGATAAAAGGCATATGCAATCACGGTACTTGGAACGGATCTGGGTATCATCATGCTAAACAAAATAAGAGGGATCCAGAATGAAAAAAAATGACGAACATTCTCTCCTGTAGAAACTACATTTAAACTTGTATATATGTGCATGAGCGTGTGAGTGTGTTTTTAGTAGACAGAAAGTATACTTGTTAAATTTTTTATTTTCTATTTTAAATTTTTTATCTTTTTATATTAATCACATTTTATTTGCATTGTATCCCAGCTTTGTATCCCTGATTCCTTCCGAATTCCACCCTCCGTCATATGCTCCCATGTACCTCTCCAAGTCCACTAATAAGGGAGAGGTTTTTTTGTTTGTTTGTTTGTTTGTTTACTTGCTACAAACTGGGGTCCTTGGGGGAGAAAGCTCAACTAAAAAACTGTCCCCATCATATTGGACTATAGTCAAGTCTGTGGGATATTTTCATGATTAGTGATTGTCGAGAAAAGACACAGACTGCTATTGCAGGTTCTATCCCTGGGCAAGTGGTCTTGAGTTACATGAAAATAAAAATAAATAAATAATCCAGGCCATACAAGCCATTGGAACAAGAGAGTAAGCAGCATTCTTTCATGACCTCTTGCCCAAGTCAATTTATATATGTGTGTGGTCGTATTGTGGTGCTGGTGGTATGTGTGTGTGAATGAGCATGTGATCATGAATGTAAGTGTGTATGTATATGTGTGTACATGTGTGTATGTGTGTGAATATGTGTTTTGTATACATGTGTGTACATGTGTGAGTGTGGATGTGCACATGTGTACACACACATATATATACATAAACATATATACATATATATACATATATATATACATATATATACACATATATATACACACACACACATATATATATATATATATATATATATATATATATATATATATATATATATATATAAACTTTCCCCCCTAAGTTGCTTCACATCATGGTATGCAGTTTAAGCAAAATATCAGAAGCAAGCTAGGATGAGAGCAATGAAACTGGCAGAAGAGATCTGGAGAGAAGAGATTTTTCAGGGAGAATAAAGAGAAATTAATAGATTACATGAGGGACAGAAGCAGAAGGACAGATCTGATGTTGGTTTGGAGGAGTAAGAACAGAGAGAGGGGCCCAGAAAATTGCGGACAGGACTGAAAACAGCAACCTTTACCATGATTACATAATCATTCTCAATCCCTGTCTCTAAACAATTTCAAATTGTTTATCTTTGGTCATATATTTCATTGAAAATATTTATACTATAGAACTAGCTTAAATTTATCTGTATTGTCAATGTGGCTCATAATGCTGGCTAACCTTCATCATTGCTATTTTTTTTTCTATAAGAAATGGCACCTCAATAAATTTTTATCAGCAGGAAGACCTCTATAAAAGTGACACAGGGTCCAGAAAAGAATTTTCTATAATGTCTATTTTTTTCATTTTAATTAATTAGTGACTTTACAACATGACCATAGGTCCCATCCCTCCTCTCCTCATAGCCCCACTCTCCTCCCTCTTCCCCCTCCACCTTCCCTACTCCTCACATAAGGGGAGACTCCTACCCACCCACCCACCCACCCCATCTCATCAAGTCTCATCAGGACTAAGTTTCTTCTTCCCCTGCAGCTTGTGAAGGCAGCCCTGCCAGGAGAGAGTGATCAGAAAGCAGGGAACAGAGTTCGTGTCAGAGACTTACTAGAGAGCCCCCATGAAGCCTGGAGCTGCCCATCTGCTACATCTGTAGAGGTGTCGTAGGCGTAGTTAATGCATGGTCCTTGGTTGGTGCTTCTACCTCTCCTGGGCCATGATTAGTTGTCTCTGTTAGTCTTCTTGTGGAGCTCATGGCGCATCTGAATCCTTCTGTCCTTCCTCCTACTTTTCCACAAGACTCCTTACACTTAGCCAAATGTTTGGCTGTGAGTCTCTGCATCTGTTTCTATCTGCTGCTGCTGAAGCCTCTCAGAGGACAACTATTCTAGCCAACTGTCTTGTTCCCTCTTTAGTCACTTCCACTGTCCATTCTATTTCCTCATCTAAGGAGATTTAACTATCCATCCTTGGGTTCTTCTTGTTACTTATCTTCTTGGATCTATGAATTTTAGTATGTCTATCCTGAACTATATGGCTAAAATCTGCTTATAAGCAAGTACATACCATGTGTGTACTTTCATATGTGTACCATCTATTTGCCTGCAAAGTTCATGATTTCCTTATTTTGAATATCTGAGCAACATTCCATTGCATAAATGTACCAAAATTTCTTTATCTATACTTCAGTTGAGGGATATCTAGATTATTTCCAGATTCTGGCTATTACAAATAAAGCCACTATGAACATAGTTCAACAAGTGTTTTTTGTTGTATGGTGGAGCATCTTTTGGATATATGCCCAGGAGTGGAAGAGTTGGGTCTTGACATAGAGCTATTTCTAATTTTCTGAGAAACTGCCAGATTGAATTCCAAAGTGGTTCTACAAGTTTGCAATACCACCAGCAATGGAGGAAGGTTCCCTTTTCTTCTCTACATCCCCACCAGCATATGTTTTCATTTGAGATTTTTGATCTTAGTCATTCTGACAGGTGTAAGATGGAACCTCAGAGTATTTTTGATTTACATTTCCCTGATGATGAAGAACATTGAGAATTTTTTTAAGTCCTCTGCAATTCAGGATTCCTCTGTTAAGAATTCTCTGTTTAGCTCTGTACCCCATTTTTAATTAGGTTATTTTGTTTCTTGGCGTTTAATTTCCTAAGTTCTTTATATAGTTTAGAAATTAGCCCTTTGCTGGATGTAGGATTGGTAAAGACCTTTTCCCAATTTGTAGACTACAGTTTCTGTTCTTAACTATCACATAAACAAAACAAAACAGATGAGGAAAAACTTTAGAGAGAGAAGAACAAAAGTCTACTTGCTTAACACTGTATGAATATCATTCTGCTTAAAGCTGAGACTCACAGCCAAACCTTAAGCAGAGCACAGGGAGTTGTAGGGAAGAGTGAGGATGGGGGAAATAGAAGAACCCAGGAGACAGGAGCTCCACAAGAAGACCAACAAAGCCAACAAATCTGGGCCCCGGGAAGCTTGAAAAGACTGATGTACCAACCAAAGACCATGCATGGAGAGGACCTAGACCCTCTTCCAATAGACAGCTCAGTCTCTATGTGTGCTCTCTTGTAAGGGGAGCATGGGCTGTCTCTGACAAGGACCCTGTTGTCAGCTCTTTGATGGTGGTGCAGTCTTACCGGGCAACAGAAGAACATGATTCAGGCAGTCCTGATGAGACTTGATAGGCTAGGGTCAAATGACAGGGGAGGAGTGCTCCCCTTTTCTGTCTACTAGTGGAAGCAGGTAGGAGGAAAGGGAAAAGTTGGTGGGAACTAGAAGAGACGAGGGAAGGGTCTGCAATTGGCATATAAAGTGAATAAATTTTAAAAAAGAAAAATGAAAATCATTCTGCTGGAGAGGAATGATTTTCCAAACTTTCTGCAAGGATCAGAATATATGATAGATAACTTTAAATGTTCTCTTTGTTCATGTATGAAGGGGACTTTTTATTGTAATTGTTTTCATTACCAAATTGTGTTTATTTGCGTTTAATGGTGCTTTTTGATGTTTTAGTAATGTACAACTTTATCTCTGGCAGCAACATCTGGACACAATCTAGAGGACTTCTCACCGCTCCCAGAGTATGTGCTTCAGGCTAAGTTAGCAATTGCCCTTTAGTTTCCTACCTTTGGGGAGAAATTAGATATATTTCACATAAATGCAAGCATTTAAGAGATACATGTGTAGAATGTGACATGAACACATCTTTGTGAAATAAATTTTTGGAAAGGGAATAAGGGAGGATAAAAATGTGGAAATACAGAAAAAATGGAAGAGGCTCTTTCAGCAGTATTTGATTTTCTTCTTTTTTCTTTAAATAATATTAGCCAATTATCTTTCTAATATTGCCATTTTTTTTACAAAGCTTATACAACTGAGTAGTAACCAAGTGCTTGTGCTTGGTCTAAATCAACCATAGTGCAAACACTGTCACTTTGCAGTCACTAATGGTGCATTTGTACATGGGTTTTTATCAATATAAGACTTGGAAGTCTTCTGAGAACTTCTGAAAAAGTTCTATCTCACTACAGTAAGACTCTTCAGAATCGGGGTCATCCTTTTACAGTGATTGACATGAGCATTTCCATTGTAATCCTGGGGACAATAGTGTTCAGCTGAGGCCACTCCTGAGTAATGAAATGTCAAAAGATAAAACTCTGATAACCTTCTTACAGCATTTACTCAATAAACTTCGAAACTTTCTATCTTCCTACTTTTCCTTCCATTTGTTGATAAATGGGTCTATGGTTTTATCAAATTTAAGTAAAGCTTTGTGTTGTTAAGTCACAAAAATCAAATTGATGTAGTTTTCTCCATTTATTCCTTCCTGGAAACCCAATGGCCCTCGTGAAGAGATATTGCACAAATCAAATTGCTAAGACTGTTGTTACTGTCACCATGCCAGACATCTATCTCAATGGTACGCACTTTTAGAAGGTTGGTGCGCTTTAGTTCATAGACCAATTTTTCTATGAGCTTTTATTTCGAAAGTTGGAATACAGAACCTTGAGTTACATTTTTAAATGCACATATTCTTGGTTATCTGACTGTTAGTTTCAACGAAATTGAAAATGAATATATTATATATTTTTAATTATTAAAAAGATGATTGTGGAAACTCCTTTTTAATTAACTTTTTGTGAAATCATACTCTTTTCTGAAACAACATAAACTATTTTACACATTTTCATCCTAGAAATAGTAATACATTTTTGTTTTATACTTTATTTTCAATTTGAATATTACATTATTTATCTAATTCCAAAGAGATACAGAATTTATTTACTAGATTGAGAAACACATGCTTGATGTTTATGTATTTTATTTGTAAAATACAGATTTATTCTTTTAAAAATATTTACTTATTTAATCATCTAAAATATTGTGATTTTGTTTGATGTATGTTCAGAGTCATGATTATTAATTCCTTTTAAATCATATTTGTATTATTTAAAGCAACTTATAATATATAAATTTAAATATACTTGATCATATATCATTCCCTCTTCCAGTCTATCTAGATTCTCTCCCATTCACCACCCATCCAATTTAAAATTATTTCTCCAAATACCTCAAACAAAACTCAAGTACTGCATCAAATGCCCCTTACATCAAGAAAATAAGACACCCCACCCAACTATAACCAAATAAAAACACAAATACATACACATCTCTAAAACAAAGTAAAACAATAAACTGTGGAGTCTATAGTATGATGGTCACTTACTCCTGACAAAGAGACCTGTTCTGGAGCAGTTGATATATCCAGTGTCATTTTAACACACAATGTGGAACCCTTTTGTTTCAGCCTAAAGCAATGGTTTCCAACATTCCTAATGCTATGATGCTTTAATACAGTTAGTTCTTTATGTTCTAGTGCCCCATAGAATTATTTTCATTGCTACTTCATAACTGCAATTTTGCTACTGTTATGAATAGTAATTTAAATATATGATATGCTGGATATCTGGCATGCAAGCACTGTAAATGAGTTGTTAGACAACCCCCCAAAGATGTAGTGAATGATGGATTGAGAACAAATAGCCTAAAGGATTGTGATAATTTCTGTTTCTTTAGTTTTGACTGTCCCTGAACTACCGCAACCTCCCCAGTAATGGTGAGTTTATGTATGAAATCATAAGATGTAGAACCAGATGAGATGGGTGACAGACCCAGTCTGAAGTACAGACTCCAGGAACAAACATTGAAGGTTACGGATAAGCAGATAACTAGAAGTCAGCATAAGAACACGTACAACAAAAATCAAGACATCATAGCTTTACCAGCAATCCCGAAAATCAATGGATACTTTAATTCATTGGAAACAAAAGAAAATGATCTCAAATCTATGCTTATTCAGTTATTAGAGGCATGTAAAGAAAAAACTAGCAATGCTGATACCTAAACAAAACAAGGCTATATACAACAAGCGTATTGCCAACATCAAATCAAATGGAGAAAAGCTCAAATCAGTTCCACTAAAATCAGGGAAAAGACAAAACTGACTACTCTCTCCTTACTCCTTCAACATAGTTCTGGAAATTCTAGGTGGAGCAATAAGAAAACAAAGCTCTCAAAGAAATACAGGGAAATACAACTACATGAAAGGAGGCATAAGTAGAGGCATTTTGAGAAGAAACAAAAAAAAAATAGAAGCTGAGGCTCCATATTCAAACAAATGAAATATTGTGATTCAATACATGAAAACAGAATAAGAATCAATAAAGAAAACACAAACAGAGAAAGCCCTGGAGCTGGAGAACTTAAAGAAAAGATCAGGAACCACAAAAAGGTAAACATCGCTAACATAATACAAGAGATGAAAAAGAGAACTTCAGGCGCTGAAGATACAATTGCAGAAATTGATATATCTTTCAAAGAAAAAGTAAAATCAGAAAGGTCCTAAACACCAAACATCTAGGAAATCAAGGATGCCAGGAAAAAATGAAATCTAAGAATAATAGGAATAGACAAAAAAGAAGATTCCAGAAGGTCCAGAAAATATTTTCAAGAAAATCATAGAAGAAAATTTCTAACTTAAAGTAAGAGATATCCATAAACATACAAGAGGCCTACAGAACACCAAATAGAATAGACCAGAAAAAAAAAATCCTCAATTCACATCATAGTCAAAATCCTAAATCTACAGAATATATATATATATATATATATATATATATATATATATATATATATATTAAAAGCAGCAAAGGAAAAAAGGTCAAGTAACTTATAAAGGTAGTCCTATCAGAATCACACGAGATTTCTCTAAAGAAACTATGAAAGCCAGAAGGGCCTGGGCAGATGTCATGCAGACTCTGAGACCACAGATACCAACCCAGACTAATATGCCCAGCAAGGCTTTCAATCAACATAGATGGAGAACACAAAATATTCTATGACAAAACTAAACTTAAACAATATCTATACAGCAAACCATTCCTACTGAAGATATTAGAAAGAAAAGTCCAATCTAAAGAAATTAATTACATCCAAGAAAACACAGGATATAGATAACTTTACAATAAAGAATTAAAAGAAAACAAACACTGAAACACAGTAACAGCACCAACTCCACAATAAAAGGAACACACATTCATTGGTCACTATTATCTATCAACATCAATAGACTCAACTTTCCAATAACAAGACACAGACTAACAGAATGGTTGCTGAAACAGGATCCAATATTCTGCTTCATCCAAGAAACACACTTCTGCAACAATGATTGCTACTACCTCAGAGTAAAGGGCTGGAAAAAAGATTTTCTTTTCTTTTCTTTCTTTTTTTTTCATGCAAAGGGACCCAGAAAACAAACTGGAATAGCTATCTAATAAAATAGACTTTCAACCAAAATTAATCAAAAAAGATAAGGAGGGGAATTTCATTCTTATCAAAGGAAAAATCCAACAGGAGGACCCCACAATCCTAACTATCTCTGCCCCAAATACAAGAGCACCGGCATTTCTAAATGAAACATTATTAAAACTTAAATCACACATAGATCCCAATGCCTTAAGTATGGGAGACATCAAAACTCCACTCTTTCCAAGGGCTTCTAGACAGAAGCTAATAGGGAAATAATGGTACTTAGAGGTCCTAAATCAAATGGACCTAATAGATATCTACATAACTCAAACTCAAAAGAGTATACCTTCTTTTCAGCACCTCAAGGAACCTTCTCAAATATTAACCATATAGTCCGGCACAAAGAAAGCCTCAACAGAAATAAGAAGACCAGAATAATCCCTTGTATTTTATCATGCCACCATGGTCTAAAACTAAACCTCAGAAACAACAGAAATAGCAAAAAGTCTATACACATATGTTAACTAAACCACTCTCTACTCATTAACAACTTGGTCAGGGAAGAAATGAAAAAAATAAATTAGAGACTTTCTAAAATTCAGTGAAAGTGAAGGCACAACTTACCCAAAATGGGAAACAGTGAAAGCAGTGCTAAAAGGAAAGAGCACTAAGTGCCTACAGAAAGAAGTTTGATATATCTCACACAAGCAACTTAATGGAACACCTAAAAGCTCTAAGAAAAAAGAGAGAGAGAAGAAGAAGAAAAAGAAAAAGCAGCAGACACAATGAAGAGGAGAGAAGTTTGGAAATAGTCAAACTTAGACCTGAAATCAATGAAACCAAGAAAACAATTTAAAGAATCAATGAAACCAAGAGCTGGTACTTTGAAAAAATCAAAGCTAGAGAAACCCTTAGTCTAACTAAAAGAGAGAGATGAACTATCCAAATCAGCAAAATCAGAAAAGGGGGACATAATAACAGACAATGAGGAAATCCAAAAAACTCAATACGTCTTACTACAAAAGCTTATATGACATAAAATTTGAATTTTTAAAGAAAATGAAGTTTTCTTAATAGATTCCATTTTCCAAAGTTAAGTCAAGATCAGGTAAATATGGTAAATAGTCCTATATCCCCCAAGGAAATAGTCATCAAAAGTTTCTCTTCCAAAAACAACCCAGTTTCAGATGATATCAGTGTAGAATTCTACCAGATCTTCAAAGAAGAGCTAGCTCCAATTCTCTTTAAGCTATTTCACAAAATAACAAAACTGACAGAAAAACTCATAGAAATAAACATTTAAGAATACTTCCTGATGGTGTGCACTCCATCCAATAGCAGACTTTGCAAATGGAGTTCTACAGTCCATATTTAAATTTTTTATGTTTGTAACAAACAAAGTATGCGGAAAAGTGAATGACAAAAAAAAGAAAAAAAAGAAAAGGAAACAGAAGGAACATTACCGGATTCATTCTATGAGGCCCCAGTCACCTTAACACCTAAATTATACAAACACACAACAACAATAAAAAAGACAACTTCAGAACTCTCTCTTATGAACATTGATGCAAAAATACTCAATAAATTACTTGCAAACTAAATCCAAGAACACATAAAATATATTATCAACCATGACCAAGTAGGCTTCATTCCAGGCATGCAGGAGTGGTTCAACATACAGAAATCCATCAATGTGATCCATCATATAAACAAACTGAAGGTGAAAAAACCCACATTATCATTTCCTTAGATTTAGATGCCGAAAAAGCATTTGATAAAATGAAACATCATTCTTATTAAAGGTCTTGGAGAGATCAGGAATACAAGCCACATGTCTAAACATACTGAAGATACTGTAGAGCAAGTCTATAGTTAACAGCTAAAAGGAGAGAAACAAATTAATTCCACTGAAATCAGAGACAAGGCAATGCTTCCACCTCTTTCCATATCTTTTCAACATAGAACTTGAAGTCCTAGATAGAGCAATAAGACAACTAAAATAGACCAAGGGGATACAAATCAGAAAGGAAGAAGTCAAAGTATCAATATTTGCAAATGATATGATAGTATACATGAGTCATCCCAAAAGTAAAACAAGAGAACTCCTTCAGCTAATTAACACCTTTAGAAAAGTAGCTGAACACAAAATTAAATGAAAAAAAGAAAATCAGTAGCTCTCCTGTATACCAAACACAAAGGGGCTAAGAAAGAAATTAGGGAGATCTTTCCATCTTCTGATATCTTCTTCAATTTCTTTCTTTAGAGACTTAAAGTTTTTTTTTTTTTTCAAACAAGTGTTTCACTTACTTGGTTAGAGTACTTTATGTTATTAGTGGCTATTATGAAGGGTCTTGTTTCCCTAATTGCTTTCTCGGCCCTTTTGTCTTTGGTATACAGGAGAGCTTCTGATTTTTTTTTTTTTTTTGAGTTGATTTTGTATCCAGCCACTTTGTTAAAGTTGATTATCAGCTGAAGAAGTTCTCTGAATTTTTGGGGTCGCGCATTTACACTACCATATCATCTGCAAATAGTAACACTTTGACCTCTTCCTTTCTGATTTGCATCCCCCTTGATCTCCTTTAGTTGTCTTATTGCTTTAGCTAGGCCATGAAGTACTATGTTGAAGAGATATGGAGGTAAGGGATCCAAGATGGCTGCCACGAGAGAACACTGTGTCTGAGGAGTAGGAGAGCAGAAACAACGCAGCTACTAGGAGACTGAACTCTGGGACCTAAAACGCCAGCATTGTGAGTGTCAGGTGAGCGGAACTCCTACAGCGAGGAGTGGAAACCCTAGGGACACCCAGTTATTACCTGGAAAAATTTCCCTGTGACCAGCAGCGCACAGCTCTGATCTGGACGAGCTGCCACTCTGGGTGCCCGCACCCGCCATTATAGACTGGATCACACAGTCTCGCGGGCAGTCTCGGGAGGAGCCTGGTGCCTTTTTCGCTGAACTGCACCCTGCGAGCTCACACTGCACCCGGGTTCTGCTTCAACCTGCAGGTGTGCTGCAGGCTCGGACCGATCATCGGAACCACACCAGACTGAGTGGATTGGGGGACCGTTTTGACCAGTCCACACACTGCTGGGGCACGAGCCAAACGCTTCCGCCAGCAAAAACTCAGTCAGTTTGTGAGTCTGCCTGCAGATCTGGGCCAGCAAAAACTCAGTCAGTTTGTGAGTCCGCCTGCAGATCTGAGAGGAACCTGAGTTCTGCCTCAACCAAAGGGTGTGCGGCGGGCACTAACCTATCACCAGAACCACCACAGACTGAGTGGATTGGGGGACCATTTTGACCAGTCCGCACACTGTGGGGGCACTAGCCAAATGCTTCCGCCAGCAAAAACTCAATCAGTGTGTGAGTCCACCAGCGGATCTGGGAAGAACCCGAGTTCTGTCTCAACCCATGGCTGAGAGGATCCTGGGACAATCTTGACCAGACCACACACTGAGGGCAAAAGCTGCACGCATCCGCCAGCAAAAAACCCAGTTCAGGTGTCTGTCCACGGGCCAGACAGAGAAGGCCTCGGGCACCATTTCAGACAGCCCTGCATACAGCAGATGCACACAAACACAAACTCACTGTGTGTGCCCCAAATATCATCTCAGACCGAGGTGCACAGCCCCTGGCACAGAAGGAGGCGCCAAATCTCCATTCCAGGGGATAACCCTTAGCAGCAAGCCCAGGGTGGAGTGCACAGACCCCAGCTGACATCTCAAACCTGGACACTCAGACTCTAGCACAGAGTGAGGACTAAAGACTCCAGACCAGAGGGGTGACCAGCCTGCAGTGCTCACAGCTTCTAGCACAGAGCACGAAGCTGGGCACACAGAGCCCACAACAGAGTTCAACTGAGACAAAACACACACCACAAACCACTGGAAATCCCTGATCTTCTTGAAGAATATTCCTGACACAAGAGATTGACAGATTCAGACTGAAGTACAGCCTTAAAGCAC
>CM053743.1:59108060-59122411 GCA_028658305.1 Pachyuromys duprasi
TAGCCACCATTACAAGATGGTGCTGATATCCGCCTCTGATCCTGGTAAACAAGTGATATACGCATGTGCCAAAAGCGCCTAGTCAAGGCCCGGCCAGGGCTGTCATTTGGGGTAATGAGCCAGCAGCCAATCAGAGAGAGACACACCACTCTGAGGCATATATATAGCCTCGCCTTTTGGGGCTCGGGGTCTTCCTCTTTCCATCACAATAAACGCTTCCTGCAGAAGGATCCTGGTGTCTGCGTGCTTTCTTGCTGGCGAGACGATTGCGCGGGTCACAAGAAAGAAACAAAGAAAAGAATAAATATTTTTTTTAAAATTAAGAAATGGAGCTCCTGTCCACTCCAGGTCAGAGAGGGAGGCACAGCCTTGCTAGGTCACAGAGGAGGACATTGCAGTCAGTCCTGAAGATACCCGATAAGATAAGGTCAGATGGAAGGGGAGGAGGACCTTCCCTAGCAATGGACTTGGAAATGGACAGAAAAAATGGATGAGGGAGGGAGGGTGGGATAAGGAGGGAATGAGGGAGGAGGCTATGGCTGGGATACAAAGTAAATAAACTGTGATTAATATTAAAAAATAAAAATTAGTATAAAAAAATAAAAAATGAAACTGATGTTCAGTAGCCATTGATTGCCTGTAACTCTTCATCCGTGGGTGAAACATATCCTATACACCATTGCCTTTGGAATGATTTCCTACAGGGTCATCGAAAAATTACATGACCAGCAGGTGGCAGTAGAACACAGTGAGTTCATTTGGAAGCCTTTGGCTCTGTCTTAGGAGGGTGACTATCTGTCAGAGCAGTCTTCCTGTCAGAGACCACAGAGCCACACCACAACCTAGAACAGAAAAGAACAAGAGTTTTATGTGGAAAGAGAATTGAAGACTGAGTCTCCAGATGGATCATTTGCTAGACAGAAAATTATGAAGAAAAGATGTTGAGATTTTTAACGATCTCGGAATTTTATCTTTTATTTATTTATTTTTTTGGAAAGAAAATTATTCAATGCAATTTCACTGGGCATGAAAAGCAGACAAGGTCTGGATAGCCAAAGTGTTCTGTTGACTCTTAGTTAAAACAACTGCATGTTGAAGGCTTTGAACTTGGCACCAGCAAGCATGTACACATGTGAGGGTGCATGTGTACTTACCAATCATAGTATTATGTCGGCCATCTCCAGCGATGCACTTGTCCCTGATTTACCAATGCCAGGATCTCAAAGACATGCCCAGTGTTTCACATGGGTGCCGAGGGTACGTCTAAGTGTATGCCAACCTCTTTACTGAATCCCTCTCTCTCCCACTCCTTAGACAGTACATTTATTGAACTTTCTACACTTTTTGGCTTTCTGCCCTTGGGTCTGCTTACTGAAGTTGACATAGTTTAGATATTTTCTAGAATGGGTCATTCTTTTTTTTCATACAGTTCATAGGCTGGGAGTTGACAAGTTGCCAGAAGTCTTAGTTCCTTCTAGAGTCTTTCTCTATGGTGTTTGAAAGTCTTTTTTTTTCTTCTTCTTCTTCTTTCTTCTTCTTCTTCTTCTTCTTCTTCCTTTTTTCTTCTTTCCTATCCTCCTGTAACTACTCCTCTGTGAGTACACATATTTTTCTTTCCTTTTAGGACAGAATTCCTCTTGCTGATACTCTTCAACTTGAGGTAATGTTAACTAAGTACTTAAAGGCCGTTCTCAAAACAGTGTAACACAAAATGTTAAAATATTATAATAATTTACATGTGAATGGTCTATGCTTCCAAAAATTTCTACTCAGATAGGAGGGATGCATTAAAACATTATTTGTGCTATGAAATTTATGCTCCAGCTTCTTGTAGTCTGTAATTTCTGCATTTCAATGAAAGCGTTGAGGCTCACCTGTCATTTGACGTGTCCATTCCCACCACTGCAGTCTGTCTCTAACATCTTCTCCACTATCACAGAGTCATGAACCAAAAGAAATCTTTTTCTTCCAAGTTGCTTCTGTTAGGTATTCTGTCACAGTGATGAGAAAACAAATGGATATAAGGTCCATATGAATTTGCAGGAGCACAATTTAATCCCAAAGAAATTTAACAATGAGTCACCTTTCATTTGGGACTACTAAATGCTGATATAATATAATCTACTCCTGTGTTATTTCACACTTTTAGAATGTATTATATCCTGTATATCTGCCTACACTGAGGAAGAATTCAGTGCTCATTAGCTCTTGGGATTCAGCTCATTTACATCACAGTGCTGCACAAGACTTCAGTCAGGGCTGGAAATTAACTTCCATTTAATTTATTTTAACAGACATTACAGTGTCGGCTGAATACTCATCTCAGTGATGACACTCATAACAAGTGGATTGGCCATGCCATTAAGAGATCCAGATCATGATGAAGACAATGCTTCACTGAAATCAACCAGTTCCATTAAAATATCATTAAAATGAACAACCTAATGAGAGCTTTAAAAAAGCGCTGTGACTATGAGTTACTGAAACTTCATTTCTATGAAAACAGTGTTTTTTTATTATTGTTTTTACTTATTTAACCTAATAGACACCAAGCAAATAGCATTATATTTAAAATAATCTTCTATTAAATATTCTCTTTTGTACCAATGTATTTTTTAATTTAAATCATTATGTTTATATATCTAGCTTTTTTCTGGGAATTCAGACAAAATGATAAAAAAATAAACTTACTGGCTTCTTGAAACTTCATGAAAATTTAACCCAAATATAGATAAAGATTAAATTTCGTTTCACAATTCAGGACTTCTCAGAGTCCTTAAAATATATTTATTAATATTCAACACATAAAAATGCATTTATACTATTGAACATACAAAATACCTATGAATACTACATTTCAATGTCTATCTTAGTATACATAATATTAATGGATAAGAAAATAAAAATAACAACTCAGATGTATTTGCTAAATGTAAGCAAGAACATTAACAAGCCAAGCCAGCAGATATATAATTAAGAAATTAGGCATGTTGGTCCTTTTGCTCACATATGATCACTAGGAGAAAAAAGAATGTTAAATTCATAGGGATTTCTCTTCAAAGAATATACTTGTTCTTACACAGAAGTCTGGGGAAAGACTTAGTTAATAACCTAGTGACATTTGCAATATTTGTGCGGCTAGGTGATACCAGATCTTCCCCCAGTTCATAATCTTGAACAGATTTATCTACAGTGATATCCTATCCCAAGGCTTATTTTTAACGTCTTCTCAGTTATTCTACGGAACCCAATTTTATGAAATATGTCACTTATACTTTAAAAATAATTTCAGTATAGTCCTGTCTTATGCTGTTTTGTGGTACACTCACTCACAAGTGGTTATTAGACATATAATATAGGATAAACATACTAAAATCTATAGTCCTAAAGAAGCTAAACAACAAGGAAGACCCTAGGGAAGATGCTCAGTCCTCATTCAGAAGAGCAAATGCAATAGACATCAGAAGCAGGGCAAGGCAGGGAAAAGGACAGGAACCTGCCACAGAAAGCCTCTAAAAGACTCTACTGATTGTGGTATCAAAGCAGAGGCTGAGACTCCTATCCAAACTTCGGGCAGATTGCATTGAATTTTATGAAGGAAGGGGAGATAGAATGACAGAAAGGGACAGGAGCTCCAAAAGGAGACCAACAGACCCCCCCAAACAAACAAACAAACAAAAAATCCTGGGCCCTGGGTGCCCTGAAGAGACTGATACCCTAATCAAGGACAATGCATGGAGATGACCTACAATACCTACTCAGATATAGCACATAGACTCAGTCTCCAAGTGTGTTCCCTAGTAAGGGAGCAGGAGCTATCTGTGACATGAACTCAGTGGCAGGCTCTCTGATCACCTCCCCCTGGGGGACACAGCCTTGCCAGGCCACAGAGGAAGACAGTGCAGCCAGTACTGATAAGACTTGATAGGGTAGGGTCAGATAGAAGGAGAGGAGGAACTCCCCTACCAGTGGAATAGGGTAGAGACATAGGGGGAAAAGGGGAAGGGAGGGTGGGATTGGGAGAAGAGGAGGAAGGGGCCCACAGCTGGGATATAAATTGAATAAATCGCAACAAATAATTAATTTAAAAAAATCCATGGAAACCAAATTCTTGAAGCCACAGGATAGATGCTGAGGACTTGCAAGTAAAACTAAAACTAATAATAATAAAGCAAAACATTTTGGAAAGAAAGGAAAAAACAATGCAGTTCATGACATTATGAGACAAGGAACCTTCAAAGATGCTCTACAGTTAATTTTCTGTTAGCCATCCACTGCTGAACAGGCAACCTACATGTAAGAAGAGTTTGTTTTCCCTGTGAGACTTCCTTAGAGGAAAGTTTTTTTTTTTTTAATTTTCAAATGATGATGAAATAGAGACAGCTTCTGAATTATGGAAGGAATATATGTCCACTTCTCTTTTTAGTTCTGGTACTCCATTTGGCAGAGATCCATGGTGGCCGTTTGCATTCTGCACCAGACTATGTGAGCGCATGTTTGTAATAGTCATGTTGGCTTAGAACCCTTTGTTTCCTTGTTTTCCTCAGTCCTCTCTTGCTGCTACACTCTTTCCACCTCCTTTTCCATAGCAATCCTAGAAACCTGGATCCATGTAGCTATGGATTTCTCGAAGACATCCTACTTAGGGCTGACTATTCCATAGTTTTTGACTCTCTGTATATTGTCTGGCTGTGGATTCTGTATTGTTCCCATTTGCTGCAGTAGAAAGCTTCTCTGATTATGGTTGAACTTAGGAACTAATCAGTGAATATAGTTAAATACCACTAGGAGTAATTTTATCACTACAATTTTTTTTCTTCTTTTGGTTTGCATGTTTGTATGTTTGTTTGTTTTTGTTTTTATTTTCGTTTCAGACCAGTATTGCTTGACTTTTGCCCTAGACCACTTAGAGTCATTTTATCACTACATTTCTTGGGTACTGCACTAGTATTTGGTTTACCCTAGTTCCTTGGGATGTCCAACCTGAATTTCTTAGTTACTGAAGCTGTTTCAAGTATGGACTCTATCTTGTGAAGAACATATTAAGTCAAACCAGTTATTGCTTGATTATATCACCAACTTTGTGCCACCATTGACCTAGGAGATCAAAGGATTTGTGGCTGGGTTGGTGATTACTTTGCTTTTTCGGTAGCATGCAGAGTACCTTCTGATACAGTGAATAGTAGCTCATAGGTGTAAAGGCTCTAGGTAGTAACCAGCTCAACTGTTCCATGCTCAATGTGTTGTACAGGTTTTGTCTTCAGGAAAATTGTCCTGCCATCAGTTTGTAGAGAGCACCCTACAGTACTGACAAGAAACTAGGTTGTTTTAGGGTTCCCATGGATCCTAATGACTAAAAACTCAATTCAATGTTACTGAAAGCTTCATTTGGCAAAAGACATGTCCATTTGGAGCACTGTCTTCAGTGCTCCAAATTATTAGTTCATTTTATTTAGATCACTTTCATAAATTTATATATTTTAGGAAGCTTGTACTGTATTAGGTTTGACAAATCATTCAAATTTCAGCAGTCTAATTCAATTAATGTTAACTGTCTTTCCTCATATCACCTTCCTTTCCCTACTCCATACTTGATTGTCCTGTATCTACTCATGCTATTGTATGTACATCAAAACATGAGTAATAGGTTAAAAATAGAAATATGTGAGTTTATTGATATTTTAACTCAGTACTAATTTTTTGATTGTTAACAACATAGGCATTGAGTTCTACCTATACAACACTTAGAGATTTTTCTCTGTAAAATTAAGATAATAATAACCTTATTCAACTCCACAGTATCTTGAAATAATGTGGAGCTGATATGTTAAAGTGAACACCAGCTTTAATGGGGAAAATATGACTTTTCCTTTTAAATCATTTCTCTGTGCTGTATAAAATGTCCCATCAGTTTATTCAGCAACATGCTATTCAAGAAACCTTTAGGGCTAGAACTGTAAGTTTATGTATGCATGGCAGAGAACAGCTTAGTGTCTTAGGAGATACCTTCGATATTTATAATTTCTGTGTTATACACTGATATTCCTTCAGTTTGATATGTAATAGTTTTAAAAACAAACAAAAAATATAATACCATTTTGTTTTGACCAACTAAGTTAAGCAATCTGGAAGCAATCATTTTCTGTGAGGTAACCTAGACTCATTGCATTTTTTTTCCTGGTTGTAGATGTTAGATTGTGAGGTTTAGTTATGCATATTTTATTAGAATTTCTATTGAGATTATGTAATTCCTAAAAGAAAGCTATTACATTCCAAGTAAGAGGGAAGAGAATATATATTATATTTAATAAATTTTTAAGTCCAAGTCATATGATTGTTTTTGGAGTTACGATTTACAGATGGTAAAAGAAAAGAGAAGTCTCATGGTCACATTTATGACTTTAAATTGGCAAGATGAGGCCCCTGAAGAAATGATCAAGGGTTCTTTGAAGAAATGTCTGTGAGGCCAAGTAAGAGAACATAACATGGTGACATAGTGGATTACAACATTACTGAAAGTAAGAAAAGGGGAAAACATGAGAGTAAAACATAACAAATCAAAATGCACATTTATGACTGTAGGACTGTGTGTAGCAAAGGGAAAAAGAAGCCTACTGGAAAAATTCCTAATAATAAAACTGGAAACAACTGCAACTCGAGAGTATCATATAATTTATAAGACAAATATAAGTGACTCCATGCTGCCCTGCAGAAGTAATCACAACATGTCAACAATTTGTACAGACATTTCTATCACAAGAATTTGACACATAGATTTTTTTTCCTTACTCATAGGCAATGCAAATACGGGAGTAAACTGTGGAAAGAAAGTGACTCATAAATTTTAAAAGTGCGTAGTGAATACTTATACTTAAAAAGTGTATCCTCAAATCTCTCTCAAATCGGTGGCCACGGTAACACCAGCAATGAATGAGAAATGCTGCTTGCCTATACTGATAATATCACTCTTCAGAAATAAGATTTCAATGCTGTGGTCTTCTTTCCAAAAGAAAAAAAAAAAAGATGATGATTCATTATGAGGGTGAAAACACAGGGTAAATTTTGGCCTAAAGATCACTAACACACAAAATTAAAAGGTCTCCCCTCCCCCCCCAGGGTTAGAGAAGATGCTGTTGAGATGAGTTGCTTGCAATTTGTGTTGGAAGTTTGAGAGTTGGGGGTTTCACATCTCATTAAACATATTGGGATGATCGCTAGAATGAGACCCGCCTATGACTCACCCATTACTCCCAATATCTTATTGTTCCACCAAGGTAACAATTGAGTAGAAACATTGGTGCATTATAATTTCAGTGCCCTGTTTAAGTGAACAAGCATTTGTTCATATACCCCCCCAAAAATCCTACAACACATCTCTACAGTGCTACACTTTTTAGCAATGAAAGTATAAGAATCTGTTATATCTCAGAGGAAATGAAATTCACAAGGGCCTGCATGCAACACTGAATCCTTAATGAAGAAGGAGAAAGGGAAATTAGGTAAAGATTAAGTGACTATATTAAACAACAGAGATGCAGACAAACTTACTATGCTATTTTTTAGAGTTTTAGATAAAGATTTTAACAAGTAATTATTATTTTTATAAACAAATCTTTCATTATTTTGTTGAACTTATTCTAAATAACTGTGTTTTATCCTGTATCAGTATAAATTTTCCTTTACCACTCGTGATAGATTACAATATTTATATGGTTATTAATATACTCATATTAATTTCATTTCAATAGTGTTCATTTTTTGGAGTAGAAAGATCTTTTGTTACTGATGTTTTTTAGATTAATTCAAAGACCATAAAGCTTTTGTTGGCTCCTTGCTATTTTTTATAGAAAACATCATAATCTTTAAAAATAGAAATTAACCTATGTTTATTTCTAGATTCTCCAACACGAGAGTAAATAAAAGTAAAAATAATAAAAATTTTACCATGCTCCTGGGATTAGTAGTGGAAAGGATTTTTTACAGTTGAATATGATATTTCTTATTGGTATTTTCTGAACAACCATTAATAAGTTAGAAAGCTTAGCCTTTGATCTGAGACTGTTATATACTTTCCCTAGGTTTCTTCAATTCTTTCAATTGTTTTCAATCCATCATTTAAAATGATTGAACAGTTTCTCATTTATTAGTTTAATCATGACATTCACTGTCTTATAATGAACTACCATTGTATTACTATTGCAAATTATCTCCCCAGCCCAAAATTTATTTTGCTACTGTCTCAATAATTTTGCAAGTTTGCAAGTTTATTTATGATGCATTTTCTATTCGGCTAACATTGGCATCTTGTAATGAGTTAGCAAATGTTCAACAATAGATAAGGAATGAAAGATTGGTTTTAATTTCTCTCGAATCACTTGATAAATTCATCTCTTACTCCTTCTACACCTAAAGTTTTCTTTACTAAGTTTTTTAATTCTTCACTAATTTTATCCTTATCTGCTGTAAATATAGTCATAGTTTTATTTTTTCTATAATCTATCTTGATATATTTGAATTTGTTTTCTGTTTTGATAACTCCATAATATTATATAATATATTGGCACAGAGCACACAGAATAGTCGCTTAAGAACTATGAAAGCTAAGCAAACATTAAAATAGGGTTAGGTTCTGAGAAAATTGAATATAACATAGAAAGAAGCCTTTATCATCATCCCCTGGTACAATCTTCCTCTTTTAAGATTTGATATTTTTACAGTATTTACTGGAAATTATATAACAATCTTGATAAAGTGTTATTAAAGACAAATGTTTATAGTGAGGGTTTGTATTTTAATTACACTTAGTATTTTAAGAAATATATAATATAGAACCACCATTACAGTACCACAGAAACATTTTACCTTCCAAATTTTCCCTTTGTTTCATTCACTGTTTTCTCTTTTCTCCCAGCCTTTTTCACAAATCTATGCTTTTATTGTCTTTATAGGTTTTTTAGTGTCCATATAGTTTAAATTATAATATGTATCTTTATCAAATAAGTTTATTACAACAAGCAACATGAATTTTAAGTTATTCCACGTTTCATCATGTTTATACAGTATTTTAATTGTTGCATTTTGTGTATCGTCATCATTGTACGTATGTGTGTTGAATACACTTGTATTATGGCACATCAATCTGGGTCACAGGAGTCAGTTTTCTCCTTTCATCGCGTGGATCCCTAGGCCCAAACTATTCCACAGTCTCTGGAGCAGATTCCTCTGCACACAGACATCTGACTGGCCCTAGCACATTTTACTTCACCACTGTATTTATTTCTTGTATTCGAATTTATAGTTTATTACAATTTGCTTCCCAAGGAAAACTCACTTCATTTTTTAATAAAAGTGTTTAATCACTTTTGCAAAACTAACAAAGAAAACTAAGACACAAATCACCAACATAAACATAACAAGATATCACTGTAAATGCAGCAAATATTAGAAGAATAGGGAACATATATTTACTTGGAAAACTAACTTATGAGTGGAAACTATGAATAAAATTAACATGAATATTTCACATGTTGATACATATACAGAATTTTTAAATTAATTTGCACATTTAGTATCATGATTCTTTGGTCATTTACTAAGTCTTTGGGAAGCCTTAAACAGGATAGCCAAAATAATTTCCCATCATCACAGTCAGATACGTGGCAACAAATATTGCCCAACCTACTGACATCTCACTCAGAAATAGCAAATCTCAGGCTTATCCTCAGACACTGATTTCAAGTACCATGGATATGTTTATTTTTCTCAAAGGATGTGAATACTTAACATGAATCGCCTTGCATCCGTAGTTTACAACTTGTCGCTGTCTGGCATTCTAGTTCCCAACATCTGCATTTCTGGCCCATTTCTTTATCTTGGATAATGACAGAGTGATTTCAGTTCTTGTTTTGTGATTATTTCTCATTTTCAAATCCCCAGGTAGCTCTGTTTGATACAAAATATCTGCTCTCATCATGGTACCAGAGTCCAGACTCCTAATCTCTGAGTGGCACAATAAAAATAAAATACTCTCTACTACTGAGTCATATAATAAAGCGATGATGGTGCCACCAAAAGATGAAACTGGTTTTAAAGATTGAGAAAAATGCGAGCTTGTCCTGAAGATATGACTGTTTAATGTCCTTCTAAAGTGATAATCTGGCTCAAATCTTGAAAGTTTCTTACCTTCCCATCACTGTAACATTTCTAAACTGGGTCTGTGCTTGACTTTGCTTCATTTCTGTGCCTCAAGAATCTCTTTTTGTTTCTCTAAAGATTTCTTCCTTTATCAGTTTCTGGAATTCTCTCATTTTCCAATTAGAATTATCTAGTTTTCTTTGTATCCCTACTCATGCCCTCCATTGAGTCACTCAGAGGCAGTTTCTAAAGAAGTGTTTCTGTTTATACAGTGCTGTTCCAATCAGCCATGTCCAACCTGTGACATTAAAACATCATGTCACCAGGTAACAAGTTCACCCTTCAGGTCTACACACTAAAGTAACAAAAAAGCTGCACAGAAAAGCCTCACAATATTTTATATATGTTTATGAATTTGTGTTGAGTCTCATTCATTGATATACTTGCCCTTGGTTGCATGTGACACACACGCCACAAGTTACATGTGCCTGGCAGTGCAGGCCAACTTATAATATGTGACAGAAACTTTGGTCCTTAAACATTTAAATAGTTTTTCAAATCCTGAAAAACTGTGCTGAGATAGAAAATTTTAGATTTTGCTTTGTTATCATAATGAAAATAAGGGTAGAGGATGAAGAAATTTTTGAAGGGCATAACCATGTTCATGCCACAGGTTTGTATTCGTATACAAATTTTTCAGTGTTTATAGTTTGATTTTGAATAGCGAATAAGGTTAGAAGTATTTTTAAGTAGGTCTAAGTTTTGATCTTCTACATAGACAGTTTCTATTAATTTTATTTGCTTGCGGTTCAAAGTGTTGTTTCTCTTATTTTTATTTATACTTAAAATAAGCTTGGCAAAAAATACTTTTTCAGAATTTATAGTATTCTATATTTTTATATATTATTTGTTTTGTGTCTACCAGTAAAGTTTCTATTTGCCAATAATATTGTAGATAGCCTTAAGAACCATTAATAAATAAGTTTCTGAACCTATTTCAATTCTCTCTCACTCTCATGTGTGTTTGTGTGTATATTAGATGTAAGTCAATGCTTCTTCAAGTAGGTTACAGATGTTTAATATTATTTACCTTCTTCTATTTTTACAGTTCCAGAACAGGAAGACCTTAGAAAATGTATTACCTCAATTTTTGTGCATAGAATGATTGATGTTTGTGAAATATATTAGTATCTTCCAATGCCTCCTATGGACATGTCAGCTTCAATTTTGTGTGTATGTGTGTTTTCTTGAATGTCCTTTTTTAAAACTCCAACTGGTAATGTCACCTTAAATAACAGCAACAATAGACAACAGCTACTAATTACTTTTGACAAATTCTCCATGGTTACGACTGTGGTCACACAGGGCACACAGAATCAAGCAAAATAAAGAGACTACTGGGAACAGAAGTTGTCAGCAATGCTCAGTCTGATCTCTTGGTCTAGGATAATTAAATTGAAATAGATATATGAGAAGGAATCTTTAGAGAACTCAGATGGGTGTCTATACCTTCCATCATTTTTAGAGACTAATATTTTTTCGTGTCTGTCTTTTGATTTTCAACTCTTCCATGAAGGCAGATAGAAGAGGAATATGCCAGAACAGTTTGAAACACATCAACATTCCTGCTCATTTCCTTTAATACATCTAAGTTAAATATTTTTCAAGATGTTTAATGTCTGCATGTCAGGTTAATCATTCTTCCTAAAGGAGGAATAAGTTTTCATAAGTCTTTACACAGCTTTTCCAGTAGTTGTTCACCAGATATTGTTTCATGCTTTTGTGAAACTTAGCTTTCTTCAGATGATAGAAAAACAACACTTGACCCAATTATAATTAAAGGTTGTGCTGTTCAGCACTTTTTAGAGATCAAAAGGGAAACATGAGTTTCATATTAGTTTCCCCTTCAGTACAATGCTGTCAGCAGAAATCGACCTACTGGGGGTACACTGTGATAAGTCTTCTGTTACAAGTGTATTACTCAAGGGGGACAGGAGATGAGAAGAAAATACATATGACTTCACCCCCATGAGAATGACAGTAACAGCCAAATCTAAGCTCATCTGAGTCTCAGGAGTGGCAATATTTATAAAGACTTAAAGGAATACAGTTAAATCAGATGATCGAATATATTTTAATATGGTAAAGAGAATTGTTTGCCATCTTAAAATTACAAGTGGAGGAAAAGTTAAAAATTAGTGGTACCCAGTTCTGTAGCCCCTCGTGTCATTTATTTTATAGCACATTTCAAATACACTTTAAATTGTTGGCATAAATAGAATTTGATGGCATGGCTTGTAAGGAAATATTTTAAAAGGATCTCTTTACAATTTTGAGTAAGTATCCGTATCTTAGCATAGTAATAATTTATTTTATGAGAATATTCTGGACATAAATATTTGCAAGTTTCTTAAACTAAAACAACAAACTTAAATAAATTTTAAAAACATTAATAATACCTGTTACATATAAAATTTTAACACTACTTTAAGACATTAAAAATGAATTTCACTGCCTAAAATGGACTTTTCTAACATGCTACTTGTCAAATATCAGAGAAAAAATGTTCAGTGCATATCGTACTTATTGTTTCGTGTTATTTTTAAGCATATTGGTACCAAGAAATTGCTCCATGCTATACTGTAAAATCCCAGGTTGTTGGTCCTAAACATGGGATCTTATGAACAACAATAAATTGTGTTTGTTAAATCTTATATATAGAACAATAATGGTTAAAGAAAAAGTCATCAAATTAAAAAGAGAGAAATGCTGTAGTTATAATATCAAAAAAAGGAAAGAAAAAATGATAGTTAGTACTTAGAAGGCAGAGGCTGCAGATCAGTGGTAAAGAACGTACATGTTTTTTTCATGTGTGTAATGCCTTGGTTTGAATCCCACTACCGTAAAAGCTGTTCTTGAAGTGCTTTTAGGAGGAAGCAGATTTGAGCTTTCCGATACAAGTCAATGCATACTATTGTTATATTTTCATTCAGGAAGAATTATTTTGGTTTTACATAAACATTCGGTAATAATAAAAATACATTTTATACTTTTTGCTGATTGCTTATTATCTATGTATTTACTTATTTATTTGTATTGCTGGGAATTGAATTATGTGCCTCACATAGAGTAGGTAAATATTCTACCAATAAGCCACAGTGCCTAGATCAATGCTATCTCTACAAAATGTAGTCTTAGCAGTGTCATAAAAGCAATGTTTTCTGTCTTACATCCTCAATAAATCACGAATAATATAACATTTTAGTAACAATAGTTAATTTATGTTTCTTGGTACATAACTAGGTTTTTTTATATAGGTCTTAAATTGAAAATCAAAACAACTCTCAGGTTGTTTCATATATTAAAATAGTAAAGACTATTTTAATGGGTTGATATTAGTAATATTTTCTTGTCACAATTAAGGACCTTAGAATTAGAAATCAGTATGAACTATCTCTCTGTGTGGACAAAGGACTTTTAAAAATATTTCTTTTTTATGATTATAATATAATTACATCATTTTTCCCTTCCCTTTAGAACCTTCAAACCATCCTATATACCTCACCGTCCTCTTTTTTCAAATCCGTGACTCCTTTTTTTATTAATGCTTATTACATACATATATGTATATACAGATATAAGCACAATCTGTACAGTCTATATAATATTCTGTTGGTATGCATATTTTCCGGACAGAAAGTTTGGCATTAGAAAGCAAATTGATTTGTTTTTTGCTGGGGAAGACTATTTTTCTGACGCTGAGCATTCCCTAGTTGCCTGTGTTTCTTTTGGTTTTAGTTCTTATTCTCTGTTAGAGTACATCACACCTGCAATTCTCTATAAAGTGTTCCACAAAATAGAAATAGAAGGAAAATTACCGAACTCTTTCAATGAAGCCACAGTCACCTTGATACCTAAACCACACAAAGATCCAACAAAAAAAAGAGAACTTCAGACATATCTCTCTTATGAACATTGATGCAAAAATACTCAATAAAATACTTGCAAACCGAATCCAAGAGCACATAAAAGATATCATCCACCATGACCAAGTAGGCTTCATCCCAGGCATGCAAGGGTGGTTCAATATACACAAATCCATCAATGTGATCCACCACATAAACAAACTGAAGGAGAAAAACCATATGATCATCTCCCTAGATGCCGAAAAAGCATTTAACAAAATCCAACACCCATTCATGTTTAAAGTCCTGGAG
>CM053743.1:59122911-59152494 GCA_028658305.1 Pachyuromys duprasi
GGGCACAGGGGTCTTGTATGAGACGGTTTCTACAATCAAGGACCATGTGTGGATGTGGCCTGAAACCCCCGCACAGATGAGGCCCATGATAGCTCGGTGAAGACCCTATTCAGGGAAACAGGGACTGTTTCAGTCATGATCTTGATGGCTGACTCTTTGACCCTCCCCCATACAAGCCGGGGAGTGACAGACTGGCTAGATCCCAGGGGAGGACATTGCAGCCAGCCCTGAGGAGACAGGATAAGCTGGGGTTGGATGGAATGGAAGGAGGTCCTCCCCTGTTGTTGGACTTGGAGGGGGCGAGGAGGAGGGAGATGAGGGAGGGAGTGGGAGGGTAGGAGGGAATGAGGGAGGGGGCTATGCCTGGGATTCAAAGTACCTAACCTGTGATTGAGATAAATAAATAAATTAAAAAAAGAAAAAAAAAGAATATAATTACATAATTTTTCCCTTCCCTTTTGAACCTTCAAACCATCCTATATACCTCACCGTCCTCTTTTTTCAAATCCGTGACTCCTGCTTATTACATACATATATGTATATACAGATATAAGCACAATCTGTACAGTCTATATAATATTGTTGGGATGCATATTTTCCGGACAGGAAGTTTGGCATTAGAAAGCAAATTGATTTGTTTTTTGCTGGGGAAGACTATTTTTCTGACGCTGAGCATTCCCTAGTTGCCTGTGTTTCTTTTGGTTTTAGTTCTTATTCTCTGTTAGAGTACATCACACCTGCAGCCTCCCTGCCTCCACTCCTTACAGTTCCTCCTGACCTTCCCTCTCATATCCTTCTTTGTGTAGTGCAGAGGCCTAAGGCCTTTCCTGCTATCCACTTTACCACATCTGTTTTTATGATCCTTGTTCAGGACATGTTTCGGCAGTTATGCTGGAAAGACTTCAATGCTACAACATATGATATCTTTAAGAGACACAATCTTAGAGCAAACTCTCTGTTCCTTTGGTTTTTAATATCTTTCAGCCTCCTGTTCTGCTATGTTGCCTGTTTATAAACTATATCCTTGTAAAATAAAGAACAGGGAGAAACAAATACTGTTTGGACTTTAGTATTTTGCTAATGTTATTCATGAGAAGTCTACCAACATGACCTTGTAGAATTGAAACTTCTTTTCTTAAATGTTCGGTGCTTTCACTCTGAGAGCTACAATTTCAAAATAAGGATTTTAAGTAGACTTAAGCATTCAATAAACAAAGAACAATTACTAGTAAAACTACATAGAACACATTACTGATAGAAAACACACACACACACAAAAGAGCTGTGTAGTATTAACAGACACAATAACATATTTAAGTAAATATCAAAAACACCAGTAGTAAAGACAAATGAGCAAATAGCCCACAGGCAACTCAGTCTCCAAGTGTGTATCCTATTAAGGGGAACAGGGGCTGTCTCTGACATGAAATAAGTGGCTGGCTCTTTGATCACCCTCCTCTGGGGGCATAGCCTGGTTAGGCCACAGAGGAAGAGGATGCAGCCAGTCCTGATGGGAGCTGATAAACTAGGTCAGATGGAATTGGAGGAGGACCTTCCTTATCAGGGGACTATGGGAGGGGCATAGGGGAGAAGACGGAGGGAAGGTGGGACTGGGAGGAGATGAGAGAGGGGGCTGCAGAGGAGATACAAAGGAGTAAATTTTAATAAATCATAAATAAATATTGAAAACAATAACAAATAACAAATTCAATTAAAATTGTCATCATAGGACCTAGAAGTTGCATAAACTCACCAAGACTAAATATACCACAGAAGAAGCCACAGAGATAATTCCAATGCATCATTGAATAAAACTCAATAAACATATTAAAGTCTTCAAATTACTTTTGTTCCATAAATCAGAATTTAGACCAGGAACGTATAAGATTTTTTACAAGATGTATGTGTATTTGCATGTATGTTTGTATGTCTGTTTTTTTGTGTGTGTTTGTGTCAGTTTCAGTGTCTGTGTGTGTCAGAGGAAGTGTCAATCTGTTAATCTCTCTGTTCATATATATGTCTGAGCTGCCTCTTATCTTACAGAAAAGAAGAAAACCTTTGCAGTTTAGAAGAGATAGTTACCAGTATGGCCATAAATTGACATCATGACATAAATTAGCATCATGACAACTGTTGCAGCTTCAATGATTTCTGTGATCACAATCCCATTTTTTACACTATGTACCGAATTAAGCAAGCATATAACAGGATGAGAAGAAACAAAATATGATTCAAAAATATGTGTAAACTGCGAAGGTCTTCTTGCTATATGCGGCAAGGCTGGTGTGTTTTATTAGGAATGAAGAAAAGACCAAATATTTTTGGGTAGTTATTGTTTTTTGTGTTTAACTTTAAGAACTTAAGTCCTTAGAGAAAATATGCTTAAAATATCTAGGTAGAACCTCCACTGAAATCCTGAACTTTAATGTAAATATCTTTCCATGTTCATGATTTTTTACTCTCTTTTGAAAGTCTGATTTTATAGGAATATTTCACTCTATTATGAGTGATTGAACAAATAAATCTTAAGGCAACATGCAATTCAACATCTTTCAACAATTGTCTCTCTGGCCACATTGCAAATACCTAGATTTAAGTCAAACCATTAAACATTTGGACTTAATGGTTTTGGTAAGCAAGAGTTTTATTCAAATAATTTACAGAATGATATGACACATGTTGGCAGCAGTTTGGAAGATATAAATGGCACTTACATCAGATAGTTATTTATCAAAGAATAAAAAATAAAATTGGAACAAAATAATTTATTTGCCTAATATTCTCTGGAGGGAAATTATTTCACAAAACAACATAACTCACAAACTAATAAGATAGCTCCCAGAATCACAGTACACCAGTGACCAAGCGGAGAAACATCAAGATGCATGAATTGCCTTGTCAGATGATGGATAAAGGGATTAAAGAGTTCAAAAAAGTGGACTTGCTGGAGTGGATTTAATATGTACAAGTCATAAGGCAAAAAGGATGATGAAGTTTCCTAGGATGGACCTGGGGATATGTGATCCATCAAATACAATGTCCTGATATGAAAGGCAACTGCAACAACCAACTGTTCAAAGACAACTCTCTGGTACAAGGCTTGAGGGAAGAAAGGCTGTTACAGAACTTCTCAGCTTGATTACTGAAAAGGCCAGGCTTAAAAGAACATTGAACATTGCAGTTACAAGTGGTAGCACTTATCCAATAGCAATAAGAAATGTTTAGCCACAGATGGTATAGTAACTTTCAGACTGGGTAGCAGCCTCAAGCACCTAATCAATAAGACATTTTATTGGTGGTTATTTGAACAAGACATCATTGGGTGTATAATATATTGGTGGGAAACTAATTCCCTCTGTAGCTTAAATCAAAAGAAATAATTGTTGTTCTACAAAATTTATGTATGATATGATTTTTAAAAATAGCCAGAGTGGGCACACACCCTTTCAAACTCTCCAGCTTTATCTAAAGATGTCGACAGTTTCAGAAAGCAGTGTGTGCACACAAAAAGCCGCATTATCAAACATATCAAAAAGGTTTCAACACCAGTGCAGGAAGAAGACATTTCCAGCACAGATAATTACTGCGCCCTTCGCTGGCATAATTTGGATCCAGAGCAGTTCTTTAAACAAGATTGTACATTTCGTTGGAAGAAGTTTGTGAGGTCACATCTCACTTTTGTGCCAGTAACTTCAAAGTTCATTTTGCAGTTAATATGATGCTGCTGTTGCTGCTGATGATGATTATTATTATTGCCATCTTCTCTTTCACCATCCTTTTTTAATTTAAATTTAATTTTTATATTAATTACAGTTTATTCACATTGTATTGCAGATGTAGCCCTCTCCCTTATTCCTTCCCAATCCCACCCTCTCTCCCTCATCTCCTCCCATGCCACTCTCAAAGTCCACTGATAGGGAAGGTCCTCTTCCCCTTCCCTGTGATCCTAGACTATCAGGTCTCATCAGGATTGGCTGCATTTTCTTTCTCTGTGGCCTGCTAATGCTGCTCCCACTCCTGGCCTCAGTTTTTAATTAGTTACTTGCTTTGCTAATGTTTAATTCTTGAAGTCTTTATGTATTCTGGATATTAACCCTCTGTCAGAAGTAGGATTGGTAATGATCCTTTCCCAGTCTGTAGGCTGTCGTTTTGTTTTGATGACAGTGTCCTTTGCTTTACAGAAGCCTTTCAGTTTCATGAGATCCCATTGATTGATTGTTGATCTTAGACCTGTGATTTTGATGTTCTCTTCAGAAAGTTGTCTCCTGAGCCAATGAGGTCAAGGTTCTTCCCCACTTTTTATTCTAACTGATTTAATGTGTGTGGTTTTATGTTGAGATCTTTGATCCACTTGGACTTTACTTTTGTGCAGGGTGATAAATATGGGTCAATTTGCATTTTTCTATATGTAGACATCTAATTACCCAGAATCATTTGTTGAAGATGCTGTCTGTTTTCATTGTATGGTTTTGGCTTCTTTATCAAAAATCAACTTTCTGTAGCCATGTGGGTTTATTTCTGGGTCTTCAATTCAATTCTATTTATCCACCAGTCTGTTTCTATGCCAGTACTATGCAGTATTTTATTACTGTTGCTCTATATACAGCTTGAGAAAAGTGATGGAGATACCTCCAAATCACCTTTTATTGTACAAGATGGTTTTAGCTATTCTGGGTTGTTTTTTCCATATGAAATTGAGAATTGTTCTTTGAAGGTCTGTAAGAATTGTGTTGGTATTTTGATGGGAATTGCAGTGAATCTGTAGGTTGCTTTTGGAAGGATATCCACTTTCAGTATGTTAATCCTACTAATCCATAAGTATGGGAGATCTTTGCCACCTCATACCCATCATAATGTCTAAGATCAAAAACTAAAGGATGACCCATGCTGGAAAGGATTTGGAGAAAGGGGAACCCTTCTCCATTGCTGGTGGGGATGTAACCTTGTACAATCACTTTGGAAATCAATCTGGGATGCAAAGTACCTAACCTGTGATTGATAACAAAAAATAAAAAATAAAAAAAAAATTTAAAAAAGCCAAAAAAAATTAGCAATAGTGCTACCTCAAGATCTTGCTATACCACTCCTGGGCATATATCCGAAAAATGCTAAACCATACAACAAGGATATTTGCTCAGCCATGTAGATAGTAGCATTATTCATAATAGCCAGAATCTGGAAACAACCTAGATGTCCCTCAACTGAAGAATGGATGTAGAAATTATGGTACATTTACACAATGGAATATTACTCAACAATTAAAAACAATGAAATCCTGTAATTTTCAGGCAAATAGTGGAAAGTAGAAAAGATCATCCTGAGTGTCATAACTCAGAAGCAGAGAGACACATAATATGGTATACAATCACTTATAAGTGGATATTAGCCACATAATGTGGGATGAACATCCTAAAATCTATACCCCTAAAGAAGCTAAGCAACAAAGAGGACCCTAGAGAAGAGGCTGAAACCTCACACAGAAGGGCAAACAGGACAGACTTTGAAAGCAGAGAAAGACCAGGAACAGGACAGGAGCCTTCAACAGGGAGACTGAAAGACTCTACCTATCACAGTATGGAAGGAGATACTAAGACTCATTTCCAGACTTTGGGCAGAGTGCAGGAAATCTTGTGGAAGATGAGGGAGATAGAAAGACCTGAAATGGACAGGAATTACACGAGGAGACCAACATTGTCAAAACCCTGGGCCCAGGGGGACTTGCAGAAACTGATACTTCTACCAAGGACCATGCATGGACAGGAACTAGACCCTCTGCTTTTAGGAAGCCCATAGGCAGCTGAGTTTCCGTTGGCTCCCTAATAAGGGAGACAGGGGCTGTCTCTGACAGGAACTCAGTGCCTGGCTCACTGATCACCTCCCCATGGGAGGAGGTACAGCCTTGCAGGGCCACAGATTATAATACAGCCACCAATGATGAAAATTGAAAGGGAGGAGGTCTTCACCTCTCAGTGGACTAGGGTAGGGGCATATGGGGAGAAGAGGGAGGGTAGGTGGGGTTCAGAGGATACAGATTGGCCTACAGCTGGTATAGAAAGCAAATAAATTGTAATAAATAAATGAATAAATAAATAAATATTTTTTAAAAAGAAATTACCATACAAAAAAAAGATGATGTCCTTAACATTTTCTCTTAGATTATGTTAGCTTGTCTTCCATCTGCTATAACATAGTACCAAATGGCTTGAAATATCAAGACATTTCAAAGAGCATAATGGGAATCCACTACATTGAGTATAACATGGAGATTTGGTCAAATGACTCACAGCATAATGTTGGGAGGGAGAAGTATTTATACAGCATAGGCAGAGTGGATGTTGGTGGCTTTGCAAGCCAACAGTCTCTCTCGTTTTTCCTTTTTTTTCTTTTTTTTTGATTTTTCTTTTATTATTATTATTACCACTTATTACAAATTATTCAATTTGAATCCCAGCTGTGGCCCCCTCTCTCATCTCCTCCCAAACCCACCCTCACTCCCTCTTCTCTCCTTATGCCCTTCCCCTAGTCCACTGATAGGGGAGGTCCTTCTCCATTTCTATTTGAGCCTAGCCTATCAAGTCTCATCAAGACTGGTTTCATTGTCTTTCTCTATAGACTGATAAGGCTGTATGCTCCTAAAAGGAAGTGATCAGAGAGGCTGCCACTGAGTTCATGCTGGAGAAAGTTCCTGCTCCCCTTTCTAGGAACCCCACTTGGTCACTGAGTCTATGGACTACAACTGAGCTCGTGTTTTAGCTCCTCTCCATGGGTTATCTCTCTATTCAGGGTCCCCAAGGATCACTTTTTATGGCTCTGTTGATTTCCTTTTATAGCTCTTGTAACTTCCAGATCTTTCTATATCTTCCTTCTTTCCTAAGATTCCCTGAACTCTACCCAAAGTTTGGCTATGAGTCTCAGCCTCTATTTTGATATCTCGAATAATAGAGTCTTTCAGAGGCCCTCTGTGGTAAGCTCCTGTCCTGTTTCCTGTCTTCTCCTGTTTCTGATGTCTGTCACATTTAAGCATATATCCAAAATATGTCCAACTATACCACAAGGATATTTGCTCAACCATATTCGTAGCAGCTCTATTCATAATAGACAGAAGCTGGAAACAACTTAGATGTCCCTCAATGAGAGGAATGGATACAGAAATTGTGGTATATTTTTACAATGGAATACTACTTGGCTATTAAAAACAAGGATATCATGAAATTTGCAGGCAAATGTTGAGAACTAGAAAAGATCTTCAGTGAGGGAACCCAGAAGCAGAAAGACAGATATGGTATATACTCACTTATTAGTGGATATTAGCCACATAATATAGTATAAGCATACTAAAACCTACACTCTTAAAGAAGCTAAACAACAAGGAAGACCCTAGGGATGATGCTCATTCCTCATTCAGAAGCCAATAGTCTTTATTCCAACTAACCTTCAAGAGACAGCCAAGTGGGAGTAGGACATATTAAAAAATATACAAGGCTTCAAACACTTACTGTGCTCTTCTGTAAAGACTAGCATATTCAACAACAAAAACATCTGATGAGGTGAGTCTATTCAAAAATAATAATGTACATATCTAGGAATCAAGAACTTGAAAGAACAAGAGCTCTTTACTCACTTCTCACATATAAATTCATAGATAGACATTATATTGTGAACATACAGTGGGAATTCAGAAAAATTAGATCTTGTAATCTCCAAGGAAGTAAAATATTTTTTGTATTTAAATCTGTTTTGACAATAAGAAATACTAAGTATTTGAATATTCATATAGTAAAGTTCCTTACACTGAAAATAAATAGACTTATTTGTGACATTTATTTTTCTTCTGGTATTTTTGTTTAACATTTACATGCAGTCTTTTTTACTGAGTTAACAATGAATTTTTTACTTTTATATTGTGAATTAGTGTACATAAAGCTTTTATAGTGGGAGCAGCTAAATTCATAGTAAAAATAATATAATCTATTTTAAAATTTACTTTTATTTCAGTATTTTGGTATGAAATTCAAGTAAAGTGTTCCTTATTGTATTTAGAATGTATGTATGAATGCATATGTGGCCTTTATAGTGTGAATGAATGCATGTGTGAGTTTCATATTAAGAGTACTTTGATTCACAGATCATCCTGCCAGTGTATTCTTGAATGGTATTATCATTTTAATAAGCAAACAGAGTAAAACAGATAGCTTACCATAATCTCGGAGACATCATACACCAGATGAAGACCTAGCGACTAATACTTTGAAAAACAGAAAAAGAACTTGGGTGACTATCGAGCAGAGCAAACTCTTCTTCTGTCATTTAAATAATTGGAAGATATACGGTTCTCTTCAACTTAATTTAAACCTGTAAAAACTTCATATAGGGGTACTGCATTTACATCATTGCCACTTCTCATCCACCCTCCATATACTACAATATACTCTAACTCAAGTTTATTACTATTACTAATATATTGCACAATATTTAATATACAATAAAATATACAATAATATATCATTGCTGTTTTGTACATGTATACACACACATACAGACATGCCACTAATGTAGAGCCTACTTAATTTCTATGCAGACTGTCCCCATGTAGAGTAGACAGCTTGCTGGAATTTTTAGAAATGTACAAACCTCCATAATGACATGAGTCAATTCCAAATCCATGTGTCATAGATTGCTTTCTATTCTTTTTATAAATACGATGATAACTTGGGAGCAAATGGGTCATTTGGTTTAAAAGTCACAGCTCAAGAGACAAACTGAAGAGAGCCAAGACACAAACTTAAAGCAGGAACATTCAGAGAGGAGCTGAGGCAGAAACCATGAAGAAATGATTCCTACTGGTTTGCTCAGTTTGCTTTCTTATTCAACCCAGGCCCAGCTACTAAGGTGTGGCACCAGCCACAGTTGGTTGCACCGTCCACATAAATCATAAATTGAGAATATTACCCACGTATTTCCTTACCAGCCAATTAGATGGAGACAGTTTTCTCAATGAGAATTCCCTCTTCCAAGATTACCCAAAGTTTGTGTGAAGCTGATGAAAATTAAGCAGCACAGTATGTATCTGAACACATACCTTCATTGGTCTCATCTACCATGTATTTATTTTCTGTTATCTACCTACCTATCAAACATCATTTATATACTATTATTAATCAATGCCATATTTCATTGTTTCAATAATTCTGACACATGCATTAGGTATCAACTGTTCAGGAGAAGACACCCTTTTGTAAAAAGTAGTGTTTAGCTCATTTTCAGAATGGTATTTCTTTATGTTGTCTTAGTTTGGTCTCCAAATCATGGTTTCTTTGTGTAGTTATGGCTCAATGTTTTGGGGAAAAAAAGCCATGCCTGGAATAGAAATTCTAACCAACTACTATTTTATGCCCTTGACTCAAGAAAAATGAACACATGTTTACATATGTGCTGTGAAAAACATTTGCTGAAGAAAGCAAATATGCTGAAGGAAATCTTATAAAATTAATAACCATCACAAATGCTGAAAGTAGGGTTCATAAATTGTTTGATGATCTTTGGTTATTATGTGAGTTAGTTGAGGTCATGAGAAGTCAGTTTAAGCCCTTGTAAATTCTCTTAAAAACTACTTAAGTGTCCTTCAATTTCCCCATGTGATACTTTTTATGCTGTTCAATAAAAGAGAGAGCTAAAGCCTTTGATAAATACAGATGCATACACACATAGAGAAAGAGAGACAAAGACAGAAACAAAGACAGAAAGGGAGATAGATGGGGGAGATAGAGACAACAGAAACAGAACATGCAGGAATGATGGAAGACATGGGAAGAATGAAGTAGAGAATTCAATTATGGGCTGACTCGGTAAAATGACAGCATGGGGAAGTGTTCTGATCTCTATACTAATTTGACACGGCCAAGTTATTAATGGCTCAGAGTTTATTATTAATGTGTTAAAACTGACTATAAATATTAAAATATATATTTTTACAATTGAAAATTTTATATATTTTAAAGCCAGTGACTAAAAGCAATACCTGCGATATACGACTCAAAATAGAAGTCCAAAAGGGAATGCTTGAATCTCACTGAGAATGGGAAATTGACTATATACATGTGACAGATGGAGGAAGGGATCTGGGTGAAGGTGGGGGTTGGACTGAGAATTGGAGGGATGAGGTGGGGGCAGACAACTGGATGGGAGGGTATCTCTGGGATAAGCTAGAAACCTAGGGCAATGAAAATTCTCAGGAACATATGAAGATAATGCTGGCTAAGACTCTTAGCAATGGGGGAATATAAAGCCTGAACCAGCCATCTATTATAACTAGGCATGATTCCCAATGTAAGCATTGGGATACCATCCCAGCCACAAAACATTAGACCCACAATTTGTCCTGCCTGTACGATGTGAAGTGGTAGAAGGTGAAGCAGAATTTGAGGGAAGTGTCAAGCAATGACTGACCCAGCTTGATACCAATACCATGAGAGGGAGCCAACCCCTAACACTATTAAAGATATTCTGCTATACTTGCAGAGAGGGCCCTAGCATAATTGTCATCAGAGCGGCTTCACCCAGCAAAAGATGGAAACTGATGCAGAGATCCACAGCCAAACTGTAAGTGGAGCTTGGGGAATCTGTGGAAGAAGGAGAGGGAGGATCAAAGGAGCAAGAGGGGTTAAGGATACAACAAGAAAACATACAGAATCAACTAAGCTTGGGCCCATAGCAGCTCATAAAAACTAAACTGCCAACCAGTTCAGGGACTGACCTAGGCTCTCTGCTCATATTTAACAGATGTCCAGCTGAGTCTTCATGTAGATACTCCTAAATTGGGAGCAGGGGCTGTCTCTGATTACATTGCCTGCCTTTTGATCCTTTTTTTTTCTTACTTAATTTTGCTTAGCCTCAATAGAAGACTACTAGCCTCCTAGTCTTACTGCTGCTTGGTATGCCAAAGCAGTTGATATCCATGGGAGGCCTCCCCTTCTCTGAAGAAAAGGTGAGGCAGAGTGTATAGGTGGGAGGGTAAGTAAGAGGAAGGGTGTAGGAGGAGAAACTGTAATCAGGATGTAAGTAAATAAATGTAAATGTAACTTTTATTCTCCTGATTTGTCAGCGCTGAGGTTTACTGCCTCTGTTTTTGGCCTCTGAGATATACTGCTGAATAAGCTCACCCTTTCTAACTCTTTCAGAACTCTGGCTGGTTCTACTCACCTGTTCTGGTTCATATGTCTTTCCAAGCTGACTGTTTCAAATGGCTTCTCTAAGCTGTGACTGATTGCTCTGCTTGGCTTCAAACTAACTCTTAACAATCTGTTATAATCTTCTTGCTCTTTTCCTTCTCTGGCTTCACCTGTGTCTAGCTTGTTCTCTACAGCTTGTCTCTGTAAAACTTTCCCTGTAAATCTGCATCCTCTCCCTTTCCATTTGAGCTGCTCTTTCAAGTAGCTTCTCTTTCCTCTCTGTTCTCCTGCGAGTTACACATATCTTATTCTGTCAAATGTTTTTCTCATTCATCACTTTGTCTCTCAATTAGACATAACTTTCAAATATGAATGCTTCCTTCTACAAACTAAATTAACCTTCATTGTTTGGGATTAAAGGTGTGTACTAAGGGTTTGTCTGCATTCCAGGCTGATCAAGAAGACACAGAAGATCTTTGGATGTGATCAGAGCAGCCGTGTTGTTGGATTGAAACTACTCTATGAATAAATAATTTAATAAAAATTTACTGATAAAATTTGAATTGTTATATTGCATAAACATCAATATTTTCTCAATTAACTTTATCATAAGAATTTATCATAAAGCCAAGAAACATGAGCTGAAAAACTGAAGTGTCACTAAATTTTAAATACCTTTTCCCTTGTTAATAGTCTATGTTTCTACAACGTAGGTGTCCCTCAATTGAAGAATGAATAAAGAAACTGTAGCACATTTACACAATTACATACTACTCAGCTATTAAAAACAAAGAAACCATGAAATTTGGAGACCAGTGGATTGAACTAGAAAACATCGTATTGAATGTGGTAATCCAAATCCAGAAAGACACACATGTTATGTACTCACTTATAAGTGGATTTTAGCCATATAGTACAGCATAAGAATACTATGAGTCACAGATGCAAAGAAAATAAGTAACATAGAGGACCCAAGGGAGGATACATACATCTCACTTGGAAGGGGAGGTAGAATAGACAGGGGCAGTGGCTGAAGAGAGGGGACAGAGGGTAGAAAAGGGGAAGCAGAGACTTAAGAGGGACCTGGGGAGAGCAAAAGTGAGAGGACAGATGGACTGTAAAGAAAAGAGAAACTGAAGATGGGGCTTCTCTGTGACAAGCTGGAGACCTAAATCAGGGTAGGCTCCTGGGAGAACATGAAGGGCATTCAAGCAGAGACTCCTAGCAGCAAAGGTCCTGGAGACTGAAGAGGACATCTAACTAGACTAATCTCTTAGCAAAGGGAGGGGAAGACCAAGCCACCCACCAAAACTTCAACCCCACATTTACCCTGCCTACAAGACATGCAGGGTTAAGATAGAACAGAGAGAGCAGAGGAAATACTGAATCAATGCCAAAGAAACACTTTATGGAAGAGTGCTAACCCCTCACACGATGCAAGATGTTCTGCTAAACTTGCAAGACAGAAGCCTGACAGTGTTGCCCTTTCAGAGGCTCTACCAAGCAGTGCCTCTAAACAAATGCTGAGATTCACAGCCAAACATTGAGTGATGCATAGGGTGTCCTGTGGAAAAGAGGAAAGAGAAAAGGATCTGGAGGAGACAAGAGCTCCACAAGAAGACCAACAGAGCCAACTAACCCAGGCGGAGAGGGGCTTTCTGAGACTGAATCATCAATCAAGGTGTATGTATGAATTGAACCTAGGCCCCCTATAAAAATGTAGCAGATGTGCAGCTTAGGCCTCATGTTGGTCCTCTGGTAAGAGAAGTGGGGACTGCATTAAACAAGATTCACTTGCCAGCTTTTTGCTCACCTTCCCCTCATGAGACATCCATGCCATACCACAGGGGAAGAGGTCATGCTCAATACTGGTGCAATTAGATGAACTGGGCTGGATGGAAAAGGGAGTTCCGATTTCCTGAAGAAAAGGGGGGAGGGAGAAAAGGTGTAGAGACTGGAACTAGGAGTGGAGAAGAGATGTAAAGTGAATTTTAAAAACTGATGGGGGCTCAGCCTTGCCACACCACAGAGGAGGACAATACAAGCCAGTTCAGATGAGACTGGATAAGGTAGGGTCAGATGGAAGGGGAGGAGGACCTCCCCTATCTATGGACGTGGAGAGGGGCACAAAAGGAGATGAGGGATGAAGACTGGGATTGGGAAGGGAGGAGGGAAAAGACTACAGATGGGATACAAAGTGAATAAACTGTAATTAATATAAAAATTAAAAATTTAATTTAGAAAAGGAAAAAATTGAAAATTAAAAAAGAAAATAGTCCATGTTTCTCTAGGGCACAGAATACTTTCTTTTTATTTAGACATTGCCCCCAATTATTTCCTGTAAAAATTGCCAGCACCTCCATGGCCTGGCAAGGTAGCATCACCAGGGGTAAATGATCAAAGAGCAGTTAACTGAGGCAGATGGCAATGGTAGAGAACTCCCCTTTCCAGTGGACTAGGGGAAGAGGTTGGGGGAAAGAGGAAAGGATGGTAAGGCTGGGAGGGGGAGGAGGCTTCAATCGGGATATATAATGAATAAATTGTGAAAAAAATTAACATTAATTTTTTTTAAAAATTAAAAAATTTGCCAGCACCATGATCCAAATCCTATTAGTGAAGAACTGATATTCAAATTCCATTTGTTTCTCTTCAGCTGAATGTATATTTATCCAATGTGCAAAAAACTGAACTTTCAGAATTTCTGCAGATTTCCATGTGAATATAATTACCTATTATTTTACAAATTAATATTTCACATTAATATTTACTTGATGAGACCCAGGAATATAGTAATCTAGAATATGACTGAATTATTTAGTTTCATTTAAAAGCATTTTTGAAAACAATTGATTAAGATACTAAACATTTTTAACTTCATATCATCCTCTATCTAATGAAATATCATATTAGCAGTAACTTACTGAATTAAGACTGTTCTGTTAGAAATAACACCTCATTTCTAATATAGTTTCTTTCTCCTTAATTACTACAAATATTTTTTCTTCAATATGTAGTTATCTTTTTTTATTTTTTAAATTTATTTATTTTTATATCAATCACAGGTTAGGTACTTTGCATCCCAGGCGTAGCCCCCTCCCTCATTCCCACCCTTCCCAACCCTCCCTCATCTCTTCCCCGCCCCCTCCAAGTCCACCAACAGGGGAGGACCTCCTCCCCTTCCATCCAACCCCAGCTCATCCTGTCTCCTCAGGGCTGGCTGCAATGTCCTCCCCTGGGATCTAGCCAGTCTGTCACTCCCCAGCTTGTATGGGAGCGGGTCAAAGAGTCAGCCATCAAGTTCGTCCCTGTTTCCCTCACTAGGGTCTTTAGTCCGACACCGAGCTATCATGGGCCCCATCTGAGTGGGGGTTCCAGGCCACATCCACACATGGTCCTTGGTTGTAGAAACCGTCTCATACAAGACCCCTGTGCCCTGCTCAGTTTGGTCTTTGTGGAGCTCTGTTGAAAATTCTGTTTAGGTCTGTACCCTGTTTTTAATTGGATTAGGAAGATGGGGGGGAGATAAATACACAAGAAGGAGGGTAAAAGAAAAAAAAATCAGTAATAATGTATTTAAAAGCTGTAAGAAATAACACTATTAACTACCTAAAAAATAGCTACAGCATATAAATATACATATGTAGTTTAAATGAATACTTCTCAGGAGCCAAAGACTATTTAACAAAAACCCCAACACCAGCATGAGAAACCTTATTTTGAGTTGTTAGCCAGGGTTTTCTGAGAGACAACTAAAACATTATAAGTGATTACCATTGCCCTTTGTTGTCCCCAGAGGTGGAGGGTAAAGCCCTATTGCTGAAGAGACCATGCACTACAGATGCAGGCTCAGAGGCCCTGAGTTGGATCTGAGCTGAAAGCCTATTGCCTGAGGACTTGCTTTCATGCTACCAAAAGGAGTTGGGCAAGCTTCAAAGGGAAAGTAGTAATTAGTAGTTCTGGTCAGTTATGACACCTACGAACCACAACAACCAGTATGGCAATGGTGGTAACCAGCAGCTCTCTAATGAGAATATGTAGTTATCTTAAGCATCAATTTTTCCTGGTATTGTGTAAATATGTTTTCCTAAGAATCTGAAAATTTCTTACCAGATTTACCTCTGTTGGTTTTGAGTATCCATCATACTAGCTAGCTTTTCTCAACATAAATTTATATTATAGCAATTCAGAACGTGCGATATAAATAGTTTTAAATCAGATATTCTTGACAGAATTTGCAATTTTTAGTAAAAGTATGTTTGACATTTATAGATAAAGTTGCAGATGGAATCAAGGCTTTTTCATTCTTTAAATACTAAACTTTAGTATATCTTCAGCAATTTCTTTGATTTTTATTCTCCACTTGTCACAAGCATTCCATTTCTCTTTCACTATGTGCCCTGTGAACCAGCCTCTATTGCCAGTTGAATGGGAGCAGAATTTCCCTGGGTAGCTGTTCCTCTGCTCTTGTTTCCCAGTGCTGTCACTAGAGAGAAATGACTCTGTGTTCTGGTGAAGAAAACACTCTCTGACAAATTGAATCATCCATAGAAACAGACAATTCCCATGCATACCTCATGACATCTATGTCATATATATATATATATATATATATATATATATATATATATATATGACGAGCTAATATTCTAAATGCATATGGGCTTTTATCCAATGTTTTATGTATTTGATTGCATAGATGAATAAATTTATTCTTTATTAAGTAAATTTTAATATAATGAAGTTTTTTTTTATTGACCATCTTTATTTCCAACAAAGTGTATTTGATTTTAGTTACATAGGTGCTACTATGCAATACACAAACTGATAAACAAGGAGACACATTATCTGAGATAATATTTGCTTTTAAACCTTTTGGTTGGGCATGGTGAAATGGCCCAAAACGTAGTGGTGCCACCACCAAGCCTGACAACCTGAGTTCAGCTCTCGAATCCATTAGAAGAAGAGAGCTAAGTTCTTCAAGATGGCCCCCGACCTCCACACAGGTGCCATGAATTAGAGGCATACAGACCTAAAATGCATACAGATTTATGTAAACATATATGCACATACACTCTCTCTCTCACATACACACACACATACAAATCAAGAAGATCTGGAGTTTTGTCTCAACTACTAAAAGCACATGTCACTATTCCCAACACTTTTGTAAGGTAGATAACATCTGCCTTTAACTGCAGCTCCAGAGAATCTGATGCCCTATTCTGGGCTCTGCAGACACACAAACCAAACACACACACACATACAAACATACTAAGTAACTACAAATAACATGAATGAAGTGTAATTTATAAATTTAAAAAATGTGAGTTTGGCTTGTTATTAAAGAAATAAATTCAAAAATCTAAAAATGTTCATTTAAAAAATGTTTTTAATGAAGCTATTCTCTGTCTTTAAGTATTTTGACCATTAGCTACAAATAAATGACTTCAAACACCAACGTAACAGTCTGTAATCATTTACTACTCCTATAAACAATTTGCCCCCAAATTTGTCTCTCTTCATATTTTGTTCCACAATATAGACTTACAGAACTCACCACAAAATCTTGATAATAAACTTTAATTTATAATAACATTAATTATTTAGTATAAATTATTTCATTATTAAAAACTAAATCTCACTTGTGTAAAATATAAATCTCCTAATTTTTCACCATTTTCCCAAAAGGATAGTATTTTGTATATGTGTAATATTAAAGGAATTTATATTAAACATACTTACTTTGAAAATTTAAGAAACAACCAATGTATCCAATACATATTTTTAAAAGTTCCTTTTTATTTTTTTATTTCAATTATTATTATTTATTACAATTTATTCACTTTGTATTCAGGCTGTAGCCCCTTCCCTTGTCTCCTCCCAATCATACCCTCCCTCCCTCTTTTCTCCCTATGCCTCTCCTGATAGGAGAGGTCCTCCTCCCCTTCTATCTGACCCTACCCTATCAGGTCTCATCAGGACTGGCTGCATTGTCTTCCTTTGTGGCCTGGCAAGGCTGCGCCCCCAGGAGAAGGTGATCAGAGAGGCTGCCACTGAGTTCATGCCAACACAGCCCCTGCTCCCCTTACTAGGGAACCCACTTGGAGACTGCATATTTGGGCTACATCTGAGCAGAGGTTTTAGGTCCTCTCCATGTATTGTCCTTGGTTGAGGTATCAGTCTCTGCAAGGCCAGGATAAACATACTAAAATCTATACTCCTAAAAAAGCTAAACAACAAAGAAGACTGAAGGAGGATGCTCAGTCTTCAGTCAGAAGGGCAAATGCAATAGACATTGAAAGCAGGAGAAGATAGGAAACAGGACACGAGCCTACCACAGAGGGCCTCTAAATGACTCTGCTGAATGAGTTATGGGAGCAGAGGCTGAGACTCATAGCCCAGCTTTGGGAAGAATGCATGGATAGAGGAATATTGAATGGCAGAGAAACACTTAAAGAAATGTTCAACGTCCTTAGCCATCAGGGAAATGCAAATCAAAATGACCCTGAGATTTCACCTTACATCCATCAGAATGGCCAAGACCAAAAACTCAAGGGACAACACATGCTGGAGAGGTTGTGGGGACAGGGGAACCCTCCTCCACTGCTGGTGGGAATGTAAACTTGTACAACAACTCTGGAAATCAATCTGGTGCTTCCTCAGACAAACAAACTAGGAATAGTGCTTCCTTATGATCTAGCTATACCACTCCTAGGTATTTATCCAAAAGAGGCGCAAGTACACAATAAGGACATTTGCTCAACCATGTTTGTAGTAGCTTTATTAGTAATAGCCAGAAGCTGGAAACAACCCAGATGCCCCTCAACTGAGGAATGAATACAGAATTTGTGGTACATCCACACAAGGGAATATTACTCAGCAATAAAAAACAAGGATATCATGAAATTTGCAGATAAATGGTGGGAACTGGAAAGGATCATCCTGAGTGAGCTATCCCAGAAGCAGAAAGACACATGATATATACTTACTCATATAATCATATAATATAGGATAAACTTACTAAAATGTGTACACCTATAGAAACTAATCAAAAGGGAGGACTCTGCTAAAATGCTTAATCCCTATCCTGAAAGACAAAGCAGATGGACATCAGAAGAAGCAAACAGGAAACAAGTTAGGAGCCTGTCACAGAGGGCTTCTGAAAGGCTCTGCCCTGCAGAATATCAAAGCTGATACTGAGACTTATGGCCAACTATTGGGCAGAGTGCATGGAATCTTATGAAAGATGTGGGAAATAATAAAATAGGGAGAGGATAGGAGCTCCACAAGGAGATCAACAGAACCAAAAAATCTGAGCACAGGGGTCTTTCCTGAGACTGATTCTCCAACCAAGCATCATGCATGAAGAAAACCTAGAACCCCTTAATAGATGTAGCCCATGGCAGTTCAGTGTCCAAGTGGGTTCCATAGTAATGGGAACATGGACGGCCCCTGAAATGAACTGATTGGCCTGCTCTTTGATCACCTCCCCCTGAGGGGGGAGCAGCCTTACCAGGCCACAGAGGAACACAATGCAACCACTCCTGATGAGTGCTGATGGGCTAGGATCAGAAGGAAGGAGAGGAAGATCTCCCCTATCAGTGGACTTGGGGAGGGATATGTGTGGAGACGGGGGAGAGAAGGTGGGGATGGAAGGGGAGGAGGGGGGGTTTATTAGAGGGATACACATGAATAAAGAGTAATTAATAAAAATTAATATAAATAAATAAAAGAATGGGGAGAGAGAAAGACCTAGAGGTGGCAGGATCTCCAAAGGAGACCAACAGAGCTTAGAAGTTCTTATTTAATATTACATATTTATATTTCTAGCCAGGCAGTGGTTATGTACTCCTACAATCCCAACACTTAGGAGGCAGGGGCAGGAGGATCTCTGTGAGTTCTATTCCATCCTGTTCTACAAAGTAAGTACAAGACAGCCATGGTTACACAGAGAAACTCTGTCTCAAAAAACCAAACAAATCAAACAAACAAAACAAACAACAACAATAAAGAAACAATCTATGTTTCTAAAAGTAAAGATCTTTATATCATTGCTTGGTGTTTCCTACTTAATTTTCTGAATTTGCTTGCTAATTAAGAATGGCTACAAATAGGGGAAATTGCCATTATAATAGGAATATTCTTGAAGCAATGATGCACAGAATTTGGTCAGTGTTCTTTGGCCAGTGTGCTTGAATTCTGTTTTTAATGTTATTCTCAGTTATAAATGTTGCATTGGAAAAGTTACATAATTCCATTAAATGTTAGTTCTCTCTGCTATAAAATGGAGTAAGTTGTGAGCTCCAAGATGGTTTCAAAGGTCAATGTACAAAATATACCAAATTATTGGATTCACTTTAAGTCACTAGAAAATGTACAAAACATATGTCAACCTGTGAAACTGACTATCATTTAATCCATACTTTGATCTGTGTCTGAGATTGTCATAAAATAACACTTGATGCTGTATGTCTTTGCCTCAAAACAATTAAGTTGAACTTTGCTGAAGAGATAATAGCAATGTCTTATATTTCTCACCTTGGCATCACTGCTTTCTCAGAGAATAGTTGATTCTGTCCTACCATGAAGCTAACATATGGTCCCTTCAACCCCACCCCCATTTTTTGCCCTTTTAAAATGTATGTTGCTATTAAACATCAAAAACCAAGTGTAGAGACCTTTCTAGCAGGGTGCGCTGTTAGTGTTGTATCATCTGGTTGCACTATCATTAAGCACAAAAGCTTTGAAGTAAGACCTAAAGCCAAAATTCTCACAGATGTTGCAAGGAAATAAACTTCAAAAAGGATGTACAGCTCTCATTCACAGACAGGTAAGCATCTGTGGGACAAAAAATGGAAAGCAAGGGAGACTGGGAGATGTAAAGGCACAGCCTGGAAAAGAACAGCCTTCAGGGCTTCTATTTCATAGTAATGTCTCTCTTTATACGGCTTCGTGTGTCTTGGGTAACTTCTGAAGTCTTAGATTTTGAAGTAATTTACAATGACCTCTTCCTAAGTTTCCAACAGTTCCTTTCATAATGAGATTTGTTTTCTTTAATGAGGTTCAATTAGGAGTGACCTAAATAAAGGAATCACTTGAGCAAGTCCAATATTAACTTGGGTGGTTATTCATACAAGAAGCAATGTCATGGAAAAATAGAAATTTGCAAGTTCCTTATTGTTGTGCCCAGAAAAAATGAAATGTTCAAACTAGTAACTACTGTATTTGTTAATAAAATACATTTGTTAATAAAACACATTTTAAAGCTTAGGGTACTAAATCATATAAATAGATTCATAGAAAGGATAACTTTCTGTATATTGAACATGTGGCCCAGGTTTCAGTGGTCACTTTAAGAAAAGTACTTTTGCTTTTATTTATCCCTTTGATCTTATCACCAAATTGTGATCACTGGTAACATGAAGTTTGGGTTCTTCATCACAAAATGAAAAACAGAAACAAAACTAAATTTAGAGCAGGTCTGTCTCTGAACATTTCTTTCCCCCTTTCCATGCCCGAAGCTTACTAAAAAAGTCCAAATAATTTCATCAAGCAGTGTTATAACTGAGACAAACAGCCCAACTTCTTTGAGTTTTCAAGCCTGAAGTCTTTTATTATTAGTTTATCATATGATACATGTCTCCAAAAACAGGGATCTATCAAATACCTGACAGTAAATATTTTAGGTCTTTGATCTTCATTTACGCTTTAAGGCTAAACAGCCTATGCCAGGCTAGACTTTTGAAATGCATATTGCTCGCCCTTCATTTACCAGCTGAGCTTCCTTCACCTTCAAGCATTCTAAAACTGATCATTTCCAATCACTGCCTCAAAATGTCTTTTCTCTCACCCTCTGTAAAACGGAGGGAGCAAGAGACAGGAGAGATGAGGGTACTGCTGAAGCCTGGGAGCAAGACTAAACGTTCCTGTGCTCTGCCAATGTTATGTCTGGCTCAGAGTTTCAATTTTCTCATTTCTTTTGTGAATGCCTTTAGGATTCCTCTGACAGTCAGCCTCAGAGGCACATGGTAGAGGGTTTCTTACTTTTTAGATTTCACTTTTACTGGTTCGTGGTTAAGTGTATTAACATATTTGTTCTCAGCTTGAGTGGTCACCAAAGGAAAACAAAAGTATGAATGTATTTGCCTATTAATCAGATGGCAAGAAATGACATTCCTTAGGCAGGATACACTACTTTTATGTTATTGTTTCTATTGTTATTACCAATCTTATTTTCTGCTCTATCTGCTCAAAACTGATAAGATTTTGGCAATGAGAGTGTGACCATACTTGATTTATGAGCATTATGATCAGAGTAGCCCCACATGTCTTCAAAAGTTATTCTATTTGTTTATTACTGAAAATTCCACTATTAATTAAGTAGGGAAATCCTACAGGTTAATAAAGATTTTGTGTTATTTAAATGGTATAATATATATTCTACCACTCAGGAGAGATTTTATTATTATTATTTTTACTCTTTGAATATGTACTAAATAATACAATTTCTTCTCTTTATTAATTAAATATGCTTTCATTGTGTATTGGGAGTCCTATGAGTCCCTTCACTTTTCCCATAGTGATCAGCACTTTATTCTTTGTATTTGTTTCCAAAAATTATGTTTATGCAATAATACTCAAAATTTGTTAGCTTTGCCTTTTGGGCCAAAGTATGAAATTTAATACATGTATATGTATATATGATGAGAACATATTATTTATATTAATTTTCCAGATATGCTCTAAACATAATTGTATCATTCTTGTAAAAGAATTACAAAGCATGTTTTGGCCAATTCCAGACAAACTAAGAGAAACTGAGGAAGTTATGACTAGAATGGAAGGAATTCACCAACTCAGCACCAGCAGGAGAACAACTGAGTGTTCAGACAATGTATGGGGCAGACTCTGATGTAGTTTCCATCAAAATTAAAGTATCTCATTTCAATAATCATTTACAAATGTGCTGTTCCAATATAGTTAGTTTTGTGGAAAATTTGTAAAACTACCAAGGAAAATTGATACATTGTCATTTTTTTCCCTGTGTGTTCTGGCCAAGCCAGTAGACTCTTAGGAAGCCAAAGTGAATTCCATATTTGATTCTTCTGGGATTAGACCCATTATGGAGAACAAAATAATATACACAACAAGGGTGAAAGAAAGCCCACACATAGACATGTGACTACCCAAATCAATAAACTAATATTTCAGATGGTGTTCATAAACATAGTGATTAAGAATAGATTGTTAGAGTCTGAAAATTTGCCTTATAACCCAGAGATACTATGTAGGAGGTATACAATGAGAGGTTTATGCTGTGAAGACTTGTTTTTTCAACTGACAAAGAATCAGTAATTGAAAAGCTAAGAGAACTGACAATCTAAGTAAAGATCTTTATATATTAGGTCAATTTACCTTTTTGGCTTCCTGTATTATGTGTACAAAATTTCACTGTTATTGTTTCTATCCTCATAAGGAGAAAGAGAGTGATCAAACTGAAAATCAGTAACTCTTCATAGAGCCATCATAGGACTTAAGCCATAAGGGAAAATGTCCAACTACACTCGAGAGATAAACAGATAAACATAGAATCTCATAGTTCCTGAAGAGCAGACACCTAGGATTGACTTCCAATGATGTTAGCAAATTTATCAGTCACTAATGTCTTAACCAACTAGTTGCTCTTAGTTTAGTTTAGATTATCTGACAGTTTAAATCTCTTTTCAGCCCTTGCCTTGCTTCAGTCTGACCTCTAGGAACTCCACCATATTTTTGCTGTGAATAATGGAAGAAAGAGTTTATCCTTTTGATATAGAAATGAGAACATCAAAGCAATCTATGAAACAAAACCGTATTGTACTGTTTCCTTAAACACCTGGGGTCTAAAATGGACTGCACTGGCAAAGCTGGATCAGAGCTCTTTAACCTAATGTACATGCTGGAGGGTTAGCATCAAGCTTCAGCTGCCTTCAGGCATTCAGTATCAAGGATACAAACACAGAGCAGAGCAGCACTGAAAAGCTCATATCTCAAGTACAAATGGTCACTAAAACCTGAGATCATCTAGTCAGGAAATAGTGAAACTCTCTCTTGTTTTTCCCATACACTTTGCTACCAATTACAAAAAACTCCCACATAAATGTTAAATTACAGGCTAAATATTAAAGGTCTGAGATACTACTAAGAGTTTAAATTATAGGACTACATGAAAATGAAATATGAGACAAAGGTAAAAATTTCACATACATTTGTTTAAAATTGTACTGGAAATAATAGTCAGAACAAACACAAAAGTGAAAGAAAAAAAGGGCATCTGATTTTCAGAAGCTAAATATAATTGTCTCCATTGGTGAATCACATGAGCTTATATATAGAAAGCTTCATTTATTCCCCCAAAGCTACAACAACTAATATAGTTAGCATTGGTATAGAATACAGAATAAACTTACAAACTTAAGTTAGCCTCTCTTCATATCCGTACTGAATTTTCTAAAAGAATGTCATTTATGCTACTACATTAAAATAAACAAACAAACAAACAAAAAAACCACAAGTAACTTTTAGCTCAGAGGTACAAGATCTTTACAGTAAGACTGGCAAATACTAATGATAGAATTTGAGGAGAGTACATACTGTGAACTAAAGTTCTGTGGGTTGAGGTTGAGAGGAAACTATGTTAACAATTCCACAATACTGCTTAAGTGATTTGAAACTCTGTGAAGGTAGGGAATTGGAATGTTGCAGGGCAAGAGAAAAACTAGCTTGGGCTGTTTTGTCTCCTTGATAGCCATTCATTACTAACTTCTGTGTTTGATCTAACATCCGTTTTTGTGACTACTAGGGAAATACTTTTGGAGTAGACAATCAGACCATTAACTTCCATCATGTCTATTGCTTAGAATGTCATCAGATTATATCTGATGCCTACAATAGAATAACTGGAACATCTCTACATGATGCTCTATGAATGTATTATAAAAGCACATTGATTTGTAACTTTGTCTTCTTCTTTTATTATAAAAACTTCATGAAATTTTTACTACACTGGATTTGGTGTTTTTGTTTGTGCTCCTAGGTCATGACTATTCATATTTGACTCAGAGTAATCTATCTCTTCTTCACTCTGGATTTAGACTTACATATTTTCATTAACAATTTAAATCCCCATAATGTCCAAAGTTATCTACAGACTGAATTCAAGCTCAACTCAAGGAATACTAACGTTACTCCTCAAAGAACCGAAACAAGGAAAACAAAAATAAAAAGCAAATAGCATAAAAACAAGCAAGAATAAGAGTTAAAATTATGGCTGAATTATAATTCACAAAAAAGCCAAGTAGTCAAGAAAATTTTAAATAAAAGAAACAAAGCCAGAGGTATTGCAATATTGGCTTCAAAATATTCTATGAATCTGTAACAACCGAACTGCATAAAGCTGACCTAAGCCAGTCAGATGGTGCAATAAAGGGGGATGTGGAGGTCAACAATAACATGCACACCCAAAGAAAACTGTTATCTTCTCACAAAGATTGAAGACAACCAATGGAGACATTTCTAGGTCATATGGTGAATTATATGCTGTCCCTCTGTGAGCTGGAGGAGAATCAAAAGGGAGATTCTCAAAATTGTAAGACAGGTGTAAAACTGACAGCAGAAAAAACAAAATGGAAAAAAATGTTGAAGCAAAAATGATAAAAAAAAATTTAACACTGTGAAGGACAACTACTAAGTGTGTTATATTCAAATTAAAAAAAAATGAAGGAAAAAAAATGAAAGAAGCTGAGAAATGGGTGATGAACAGCTCACTTCTTAGAACAAAGGAAGAACTGCAATTGGCTTCTTTTCAGACAACAGTAAGAAAGAAAACAAAAGGAAAACATAAAGTGCCAGAGAAATTATCCCTTGAAAATAAAAAGAGACAAAAAGGTTCAGAAAAACAAAAATCTAGGGAATTTGCTTTCAATAAATCTGCATAAGAAAAAGTATTCAAAGACTCTTCCTTACGAATAAAATGATAATGAACCAGAGACTTTGCTTTAAATAAAAACTGGAAGAACAATATCAATGGGACAAATGAAAGAAAACAAAGCACTTCATGTTCATTAGAGGCCTCTGCCATTTTGCAGCAATATGCCAGATTTTATTGAAAAGTGAAAATCCTTAGAGCTATTTGTTTCAAAATCAAGAAAGCTCTTTTACATACAGAAATATAACTGAAAATGGTGCAAACTTATCAGATCATTGTTCCTTTTTAAAAGAATAATTACTGCCCTTCAGAGCAATAGAATTTATTGCAAGAAACAGTTTAAAATAAAAAAACCAGTTGACTCAAGTGATTTATTCATATCATACAAAGTCCAGTTAATACTAATGCTGGAATTTCTATTCTCTTTTTCTCCAGACTCTCTACTGATTGGCAAAAGATCTTCATCCATCCTAAATCTAAAAGTGGGCTAATATCCAAAATAGATAATGAACTTAAGAAATCAAATACCAACACACAAATAACCCAATTAAAAAATGAAGCACACAAGTCTCAGCATCTGCTTTGATACCCTACAAGGTAGAACCTCTCAGAGGCCTTCTGTGGCACATTCTTGTCCTGTTCCCTCTTTTCTCCTTCTTCTGATATCCATCCTCTTTGCCTTTCTGAATGGGGATTGAGCATTTTAGCCAGAGTCCTCCTTCTTGATTAGTTTCTTTAGGTGTACATGTCTTAGTAGGTTTATCCTACATTATATGTTTAATTTCCACTTATGAGTGAGTATATATGCTGTGTGTCTTTCTGCTTTTGGAATACCTCACTCAGGGTGATCTTTTCCAGTTTCTACCATTTACCTGCAAATTTCATGATTCTTTTTTTTTTTTATTGCTGAGTGATATTCCATTGTGTAGATGTACCACAATTTCTGTATCCATTCCTCAACTGAGGGGCATCTGGGTTTTTTCCAGCTTCTGGCTATAAAAATAAATCTCCTACAAACATGGTTGGGCAAACTTCTTGTTGTATACTTGAGCATCTTTTGGATATACGCCTAGGTATAGCTGATTCTTGAGGTAGCACTGTTCCTAATTGTCTGAGAAAATGCCAGATTGATTTCCAAAGTGGTTGTACAAATTTAGATTCCCACCAGCAATAGAGGAGGGTTCCCCTTTCTCCACTCTTGAGGGACACCTAGGTTGTTTCTTGTTTCCGGTTATTATAAATAAAGCTACTATGAACACAGTTGAGCAAATGTCATTGTTTTATGGTAAAACAGCTTTTGGGTATATGCTCAGGAGTAGTATGGCTGGGTCTTAAGATATAGCTATTCCCAATTTTCTGGGAAAGTGCCAGATTGATTTCTAGAGTGGCTGTATATATTTTCACTGTGACCAACAATGGAGGAGTGTACCCCTTTCTCCACACCTTTGTCAGCCTGTGATGTCACTCTGGTTTTTGATCTAAGACTTTCTGACAGGTATAAGATGGAATATCAAAGGTGTTTTGATTTGCATTTTCCTAATGACTGAGCATGTCATTGATTGCATGTTAGCCATTCTAGATTCCTTTGTTGAAAATTCTCTGTTTATTGATGTATTCCATTTTTAATTGAATTATTTAGTTTATCGGTGTTAAATTACTTGAATTCTTTATATTTTTTGGATACTAGCCTTTTTCAGATGTACAGTTGGTGAAAATCTTTTCCCAATCTGTAGGCTGTTATTTTTTTCTGCTGACAGTGAGAAAGACCATTCTGACTGAGGTAACCTTGACCCAAAGAGGAACACATGATAGAACCCTAGCATAACTGTCTGCTGAGAGATTCCACCCAGCAAAAGATTAATACAGATGCTGACAATTACAGCGAAAGACTGGGCTGAGAGCAGCAAACTTTGTGTAAGAGTTGAGGGAAGGATACAAAGACCCAGAAGGGATAAGGAATTCACAAGGAAAACATAGCCATCTAACCAGGGCCCAGGGGGTACCTCCAGTGACAGAAATACCAATCAATGACAGTGCATGGACTGGATCTAGTTCCCTACATATATATACCTGATGGGCAACTTTGTCTTTTTATGGGTTTTCCTAGTAAGGGGAACAGGACTGTTTCTGACATGGACATTTTTGCATGTTTTTCAATTACTTCCCTCTGGTGGAGCTGCCTTACCAGGCCACAGTAGAGAGAATGTGCTCAATCCTGATGGGACTTGAAGTGTTGGGGTGGGTTATTGCCTCCCCTTTCCTAAAGGGTAGAGCAGTGGGGATGGAGAAAGGGGTAGGGAGGGTCTGATCAGGGGGCAAGGAGGATGGGGAGCAAGATTGGGATGTAAAGTGAACAACTAAATAAATAAAGTTAAAAGTTAAAAAAAAAGAAAAGTGTACTAGATTAGAAACTATCTATAAAATAAGAATTCATTAATAGATGCGTATGTGAAAATTTTTTGTGTGTAAGGAATGATATTATCCTCCTACTGACAGATGCTTCACAGGAAAGCCCAGCAATGCACTGCTATACATCAAAACAGTTTAGGTTTTATTTCAGTGTTCAATCTGATCACACAAATCTGTTAATTTAGCAATGTAAATTCATATTAATTTCATCAAAGTGACAGCAACTATATCATAACTCCATTCAAATTAAACATGACATATAGAATAGTTAGGTAAAATAGAAAACTCTCAGATGTTTTTCATTGTTACTGTGATCTATATTTGAGGACCATAAAACACACTTACTTGGAGACCATATTTTCCAAGTATTTCTATTATATGTTAAATATGGTGTTTATAAACAATGAATTTTTATCCCCATCATGGAACATTGTATGGCTTATGGTTTGAGAGAATAATATTCTAATAAAAATATGTGGTATGTTTGTGCTGTGTCATTTATTCTCCAATTGTACAGAAACATGTTTCCAATGCATTAAATATATACAACTATTATTAAATAAATAAATATATTTTAAAATAAATTTGTTACTGTGTTTGAAGCAAATATCACATAAAGTTGGAATGGAATGGTGAGAGTTATAGACAAAAATTGGGAGGAGGCAATGAGGTGTGCTTTTTTATTGATTGATTTAACTAATTTACTTTACATTCTGACTGGAACTTCCCATCCTTACTCTTCTCTAAGACACTCCCTATCACATCACCTCTCCCTATGCCCTCTTCCCTTTCTCCCCAGAGAAAAGATAACCTTCCGTGAATATTAGTCCCCCTTTGCATATTAAGTTACAGTATTTTCTATCAAATTTATTGTATCTGGTTTTCTGTTCAGGTCTTTGACCCACTTGGGTTTAAGTTTTGTGCAGGGTGATAGATATGAATCTATTTGCACTCCTCTATATGTACACATCCAGTTAGACTAGTAAAATTTCAGAAGATGCTTTTTTGTTGTTGTTGTTCCATAGTGTAGTTTTGGATTCTTTGTCAAAAAAAAAAAAAAATCAAGTGACCATATGTATGTGGGTTTATTTCTGATTCTTCAGCGTGATTCCATTGATCAATCTATCTGCTTTCATGCCAATATTATGCTATTTTTATTATTGTTCTGTAGTACAGCTTGATATAAAGGGATGGTGATATCTCCTTCAGATCTTTTATTGCAAATTATTGTTTTAACTATCCTGGATTTTTTCCTTTATTTTTTGTATTTTCTTTTCATATGAAGTTCAGAATTATTCTTTTTTTTTAATTAATTAATTTATTTTTGTATCAATCACATGTTAGGTACTTTGCATCCCAAGCGTAGCCCCCTCCCTCATTCCCTCCTACCCTCCCCCCTCCCTCATCTCCTCTCCACCCCCTCCAAGTCCACCAACACGGGAGGACCTCCTCCCCTTCCATCCAACCCCAGCTCATCCTGTCTCCTCAGGACTGGCTGCAATGTCCTCCCCTAGGATCTAGCCAGTCTGCCACTCCCCAGCATGTATGCGGGAGGGTCAAAGAGTCAGCCATCAAGTTCATGACTGAAACAGTCCCTGTTTCCCTCACTAGCGTCATCAGTCTGACACGGAGCTATCATGGGCCCCATCTGAGCAGGGGTTCAAGGCCACATCCACACGTGGTCCTTGCTTGTAGACAGCATCTCATACAAGACCCCTGTGCCCTGCTCAGTTTAGTCTTTGTGGAGCTCTTGTTCTCCCCAAGTCTCACCAACCTCCTCCATTTCTATCATCACTTTTCGCCCTCTGCCAAAGGCTTGATCGTGAGTCTTAATATCTGCTCTAATACATCGCTACATTGACCCCCCCCCCACAGAGGTCCTCCTTGGCATGCTCCTGTCCTGTTGCTTGTTTTCTCCTCCACTCAATGTCCATCCTATTTGTTCATCCAAACGAGCATTGATCATACCCACCTGGGTCCTCCTTCCTGTATATCCTCCCTAGGTGTGTAGATTTCAGCATGACCTTCCTATCCTATAGG
>CM053743.1:59152594-59201027 GCA_028658305.1 Pachyuromys duprasi
TGTAGATTCTTTTTGGTAAAATGTCCATTTTTGTTATGTTAATCCTACCGATCCAAGAGCATGGGAGATCCTTCCATCTTCTGATATCTTCTTTAATTTGTTTTTCTTCAGAGACTTGAAGTTTTTGTTATACAGGTCTTTCACTTCCTTGAGTAGACTTCAAACAATATATTTTATATTGTTTGTAGCCATTGTGAAGGATGTTATTTCCCTAATTTCTTCTTCAGCTTGTTTATCATTTTTATAAAGAAGTGCTACTGATTTTTCAGTTTTGTTTTTGTTGTTTTTAAATGATTTTGCATCCAACTACTTTTCTGAAGATGTTCGTCAGCTGTAGGAATTCTCTGGTAAAATTTTGGGGGTTACTTATGTATGCTTTCCTGTCATCTGCAAATAGCTACATATTGATTTCTTCCTTCGGCCTTGTTTATCTTTGCTCTACTTTATTTGTCTTATTGTTCTAGCTAAAACTTCAAGTACTGTATTGAATAGATATGGAGAGAGTTCACAGATATGTCTTGTCCCTGATTTTAGTGAGATTGCTTTAATTTTTCTCTTTTTAATTTGATATTGGCTCTTGGCTTGCTCTATATTACCTTTATTGTTTTAGTTATGTGCCTTATTTCCCTGATCTCTCCAAAATTTTTAACATGTTGGGTTTTGTGAAAGGCTTTTGCAGCATCATATGAGATGAACATGCCCTATTTTATTCTTTCAGTTTTTTTTATATGATAGATTACATTGATGGATTTTCATATATTGATTCACCTCTCCCTGCCTGGAATGAATCTTACTATATCATGATGGATAATATATTTTTACGTGTTCTGGGATTCCATTTGTGAATATTTTAATATTTTTGGACCAATGTTCATAAGGGAAATTGTTCTAAAAGTTTATATATTTGTGGGATCTTTCTGTGTTTTAGATATCAGGATGACTGTAGACTCATAAAATAGTTAGGCAATGATCCTTCTGTTTCTATTTTGTGGAATAGTTTAAAGAGTATTGGTATTAACTCTTCTTTGAATGTCTGGTAGAATTCTGTGTTAAAATCACATGCCACTGAGCTTGTTTTTTAACTTTTATTTTATTTTTATTAATTACACTTTATTCACTTTGTAGCTCCCTCCTCCCTCCTCTCCCACTCCTTCCCTTCTTCCCCCTTCTGGTAAGTGGAATCTATCAAGAAAATTGTCCATTTTGTTTCGATTTTCCAATTTTGTGGAATACACATTTTAAATTCAAGACTTAATGATTATTTTGATTGTTTTGATGCCTGTTTTTATATATTCCTTTGCATATCTGATTTTTGTGATTTGGATGTTGTCTCTCCGTCTTTTAGTTAGTTTGACTATGAGTCTGTCTATCTTGTTGATTTTCTCAGAGAACTGGCTCTTGTATCCAAGGATTCTTTGTATTGTTCTCTTTGTTTCTACTTCATTGATTTCAGCCTTGAGTGTAATTACTTCTTTCTGTCTACTCCTCTTGACTATGTTTCCTTTTTTGTTGTTCTAGAGAGTCCAGGTGTTAAGTTGCTAGTATAGGATGTCTCCAATTTCTTTATGAAGGTGCTTAGTGTTAAGAGCATTCCTCTTATTACTACTTGTATTCTGTCCCATAATTTTGGGTATGTTGTGCCTTCATATTCACTGAATGCTAGAAAGCTTTAGTTTGTTTTTTCCCCATGACCCAGTGGTCATTGAGTGGAGATTTGTTCAATTTCCATGAATTTGTAGGCTTTCTGTTTTTTTCTGTTTTTGCTTCAGTCCAGCTGTCTGAAAATATTCCAGGGTTTATTTCAATTTCTGTGTATGTGGTCAATATTGCAGAAGGGCCATTAGGTGCTAAAAGGGAGGTATATAAATTTTGTGTTTGGGTAAAATATTCTGTAAGTATTTGTAAGGACTATTTGGTTCATAACATATTTTAGTTTCATTATTTCTCTCTTTAGTTTCTGTTTGGATGACTTGCCCATTGGTGAGACTGGGGTGTTAAAATTTATCTATGCATGTATGTATTATGTATTATCTATTTATTTATTCACTTTGAAAATGAGGCAACAGAGTCCATGTCAAAGATAGCCCCCACTCCCCTTACTATGAAACCCACATGAAGACTGTAGCTTTTCATAGGCTTCATCTTTTTAGGGGACTTAAGTCCAGCCCATGCATGGTCTTTGGTTGGTGCTTCAGTCTTTGCCTAGGCCCTGGTTAGTTGGCTCTGTTGGTCTTCTTGTGGAGTTGTGCAGGGATAAACATACAGCAGAGATTGAGGGAATGTACAACCAATGCCTGGCCCAACCTGAGACTTTACCTCACAGGAGAGAGCCAGTCCCTGACAGTATGATTGATTCTCTGCTATGCTTACAGAGAAGATCATAGCTGTACTTTGAGACTCTGCTCAGCAGCAGATCAAAACAGAGACTCACAGCCAAACATTGGGCAGAATGCATAGAGACTTGTGAAAAGTAGGTGGAAGGATAGAAGGGAAAGAAAAGGAGCTCCCGAAGAAATCTCTCACTATTAATGTGTGTGGTTCAATGTGAGATTTACTCTTTAGTAAAGTTTCTTTTACAAATGTGGGTGCCCTTGCTTTTGGAGCTTAGATGGGCTTTTGCCATCTGGTTGTCTGTGGTGTTGTCAGGTCTCTGGAAATAGAGGCAGAGATGTGGAACAGAAAATGGATTTCAGGGGAGGAGGTTCAGTTTACTGCTGTTGGGAGTGCTTTAGGGGAAACCAGGGCAAAGGAAATTTTGTGGGAGGGGTCTTAGCAGCTGGTCCTCAGTGGCAGGAGACCTGCAGGAATGTAGACAAAGCTGCAGGCTGGAAGGTGGATCACACAGGGGACAGGGAGGAGGTCACCACTGCTTGGTTCTTCTCAAGAAGACTAGGAGGAACTTACTGTGGCTGGTCTTGCCTGGGTATGTGTCTGGAATTAAGCTGGCAGGGATTTGGGGGGAAGGAGGCTCACCAGGTAGCTCTTGTTGGCAACAAGCTTCTGGGGATGCAGATAGAGCTGTAAGCCAGGTAATGGAGTACACAGAAGACCGAGATGTGGTTTTGAACAGATCATATTCTATACATATATGGAATTATTAAATAATAAAATAATTATTAAAGTTACATCTTAAAATTCCTTAAAAATCAAATTATAGATTTAATATATATCAAGAGAGAAAAGTTTTAGCATTAATGAAAATTGTTAATAGTTTGCTACAGTCTCTAATATTCTTTTTTGCTAAAAACACCATTTGCGAATGAAAGAGCTATCATGTGATGTAAAAAGAAAGTTCATGTAGGTAGTTCCTCTGTAAAATGTGACTAATATAAAAGTAGTTAAAACTTACATCTGCCTTATTTAACAGATTACATCATAATAAAGAAGGAATGGTACTTAGTCATGTGTCATCTTGAAACATCCTGATAGAAATATTATTATATATTTACATTTTGCTCATTTAAATTTTCTTTTATATTTTAATCAAAATCTACCATTTCTCTCTCCCTTACCTTTCTCCAATCCCATTATTTCTTCCCACATTTCTCTTTCACATTGATAATTATTTTCTTTAATTATTGTTACATTTTTGTTAATGGTGAGTAGTGGTAGTTTTTTAAGTTTATTGTGGACAGTAAAAGAGCTATCACACACAAAGTAAAAACACTATAAAATAATCATTATAAGAGAAAGTCCAGAAGAGAGTTAAAATACAAATAAGGACATTTAACTTAGTATGGCATTAAATTTCACACGTGCCACCCTTTAATTACAGATTTCCTGATTGTTCTACTAATTTGTGCATTTGTCATTAAAACTGGTACTTTACTTATTTCATAGCTATTTATATGAGGGTTCAACTTTTTAATAGTTTTATTATGTATATCTTAATATAGGTATATTCTTGCAATTTCAAGTGCTTGTGAAGGCTAGGATAGGGCATTGGCCCCCTGAAGCTGGAATTACAGGTGCCTGGGAAATGTCCAGTGTGGGTGTTGGAAACCAAACTGTGGTCTTCTGAAAGAGTAGTATGCTCTTTTATCTGCTGAGCCATCTCTTCACCACTAGTATTTACTGCTCTGATTTATAGAAAGGATTGCATCCAATGAGGATGAAAAGGAAAACAACAAAAATAAAACAATATTAACCAGTTTTATAAATACACCAAAAATAAAAAAATAAAAAATAAAACATTTCTGTTTTAAATAGTAAAATGAATCTAAACCAGTGCTTTAATTTTTAAATTTATTCTTCTATGGTCTGATTATTTCCATTGATTTTTTTTTCCTATCTTGTTCAAAACTGTTCCTGCTCATGTTTAACACCAACCCATGCTTTCTGATCTTTATGCATATATACGGAACTGGTGAATGGCCATTTGAAGATCTCTTGTTAAAAAATATATTTGTGCTTGATTCCTCAGTATAATAAAGAAGGTGTGACTGTGTGTAAAAATAAGTTCTGTAAACATAACAGAATTATTCATCTAACAGTATTTGTGGGTTTTGAGTTGTCACAATAAGTATTATGACATGATACTTTATTTAATCCATGACTGTATTATTATGCATACGTGCACATATTCAACATTATGACTACACAGCCATATGCTATGTCATTTTGATAGATTATCCACATTATTAAAATTGTTATTTACTCTATTCTCTACTTTTGTTTGTATCTTATAATTTTAAAAGATGTTCAAATATTTAAAAGAAATTTATAGGCAAAGAAGAATCTTTGTAAACATCATTCAAGATTTCTAATATAATTTGCTTCTAGCTCTAAAAACATCTGTCATCTGTTCTAATGTTATATGTTAATTCATAGGGAAAATCGTACATAAAATGAGATATACTTTTATCATAATAAATCATGGAAACTTGGTTTTACTTAAGCAACCATACATATTTAATGGGGTTGCAAACAAGTTTAGGATGATGAATGATATTTTAATGAGGTACTTTCTATTACTCCATTATGAAACTAAATTCTTCATAAACATATCAGAACTCTGGAATTTCATGCAATTTATTTTTCTTGACATAAATCCTGAATCACAAAATAGAATGAATAATTATTATCTACTTTTTAGGACTGTAAAATACCCAGACCATGTTATTTACCTATGTGATGTTTCAAGAACAGTTTAACGATGATCTATAATATGTAGGAGTGAAGTTCTTGCCGGTGGAACAGTGAGGAAATTTTCATGTTTAGTTTGGTTGTAATCAGCTCGCTCAACGTTTAGTGTCAATGAATCCCAAACTGAAATTCAATTAATGTATGTATTTACAATGACATTTTTGTTTGTTTTTACCCATAGTCTCATATAGACAAGAATGCCTCAGAACTCACTTTATCATGCTGCAAGTCTTTCAATTGTAGATTCTTCTGCCTCAACCTACCAAATATTGGGTTATAAACAATGAACATTACCACAGAGACTGACTTAAGAGTTATTACAATGAATCACAGTGTTTAGCTATACATATATCATATTGCATATGTAAGATATGTTGAGAAATTAATACTAATTGGAGAGTATCTGAAACCTGTATGCATTTAACAACAGTTGTCATTCCCAATGTATCTGAAATGTACACTGGAGGGCCCTGCTGCTGAAACATATTATTTAGGGTGACACCCTAACATTAGTTGAAGGTCCTCCTACCCTCTTTTCAGATCTTGCCAACCCAACTGGACATTGGCAACAATGTTTTGTTTTTTACAAATGAAAACCTGGTAACTCAGCAACATGTTAAAAGACTCTGGGGTGGTTTCCAACCTCTGAAATCTATGGGCAAACTGGTATTTGATAGAATGTTTCAATCCCCTGGTGGCATCTTGCCTCAAGAATGTTGAATGTTACTGGTTGCATCTAGACATCATCCAGAGAAATATCCAAATCCATTCCCTTAGGGCCTTACTCAAATCAATAAGACTTAAATTCTCCCAAAAAGAGGTCCTACAATTCTGGAGTGAGGTGTTTCAATTTAACTATGAGTCCTATCAGGAGACATTTTGACCCTGATGTTTGGACTGGTGTTGCCTACCTGGCTCATACAAGGTAAGTTCAGGAAGGCTATCTTCTGCCCCTCTCCTTCCCCATAATAGCTGCCATTAGGCAATGTATAGAAAACACACAAGCCACAGAAGAGACTATGCTGAAGCCCCCAAATGACTCATTAGAATAACACCACAGGTCTTTCTATCTCCCCCTTCTTTCATAAGATTCCCTGCACTCTGCCCAAAGTTTGGTTATGAGTCTCAGCATCTGCTTTGATACACTGCTGGGTAGAGTCTTTGGGAGGCCCTCTGTGGTAGGCTTCTGTCCTGTTTCCTGTTTTCTCCTTTTTTCCAGTGTCCATGCCATTTGTCTTTCTGAGTGAGGAGGAATTGCCCTCTTGCTTAGCTTCTTTAAGTGTAGTATGTTTATCCTATATTACCTGTCTAATATCTACTTATAAATGAGTATATACAGTGTGTGTCTTTCTGCTTCTGGGATACCTCACCAGGATATTTTCTGGATCTCACCATTTGCCTGCAAATTTCATGATTTCTTTGTTTTTAATTGTTGAGTAGTTTTCACCTTGTAGGTGCTCCACAAGGAGAGCAACAGAACCAAAAATTCTGGGCACAAGGCTCTTTTCTGAGACTGAAACTCCAACCAAAGACCATTCATGAATATAATGTAGAATCCCTGCTCCGATGTAGCCCATCCCAACTCAGTATCCAACTGGGCTCCCTAGTAATGAGATTAGAGATTATCTTTGAGATGGACTCAGTTGCTGGCTCTTTGATCACCTCCCCCAGAGGGGGGACAGCCTTGCCAGACCACAGAGGAGGAAAATGCAGCCAGTCTTGATGAGACCTGATAGGCTAAGGTCAGATGAAAGGGAAGGAGGACCGCCCCTATCAGTGGACTTGGAGGGGGCATGGAAGGAGTTGAGGGAGAGACAGATAGGGAGGGAATGAGGGAAGGGGCTACATCTCAGATACAAAATGAATAAACTCTAATTAATATAAAAATTAAAATTAAAATAAAATAATACCATATGAAGACAAAGGGAAAGACTCAAATAAGGAGGACCTTGAAGGCTGTCCAATAGCTGATTTAACTGCTTAGAAAAAAGCAATTGGCTATGAGTCTCGGTATCTCCTTCCATACACTGGTGGGTAGAGTCTTTCAGAGGTCCTCTGTGGAAGGATACTGTCCTGTTCCTTGTCTTCTCCTACTTCAAATGTCTATCCTGTTTGTGCTTCTAAATGAGAATTAAGCATCTTTTCCAGGGTCCTGCTTATTGTTTACCTTGGTACTATAAATTTTAGTATGTTTATCCTATATTATATGACTAATATCTGCTTAAAAGTGAATACATACCAAATAAGTCTTTCTGCTTCTGGGTTACCTCATTCAGTATAATCTTTTCTAGTTCCCACCATTTGCCTGCAAATTTCATGATTTCCTTGTTTTCAGTTGTTGAGTAGTATTCTATTGTGTAAATGTACCACACTTTCTGTATCCATTCCACCATTGAGGAACATCTAGGTTGTTTCCAGATTCTGGCTATTATAAATAAAGCTGCTATGAACATAGTTGAGCAAATGTCTGTAATGAATAAGGGGCATCTTTTGGATATATGCTTCGGAGTGGTATAACTGGATCTTGAGGTAGCACTATTCTTAATTTTCTGAGAAAGTGCCAGGTTGATTTCCAAAGTGCTTGTACAAGGTTACATTTCCACCAACAATGGAGGAGGCTTCCCCTTTCTCCACAAGCTCTCCATCATGTATCATCCTTTGAGTTTTGGATCTTAGCCATCCTGATGGGAGTGAGGTGAAATCTCAGGGTCGTTTTGATTTGCATTTCCTGAATGACTAAGGATGTTGAGCATTTCTGTAGTGTTTCTCTGCTATTTAATACTTTTCCCACCAGGGTATGTAATGAGATACTGAGAATCATAGCCAAACTCTGGGTAGAGTGCCAGAGTCCTTATAGAAGAAGAGGGAGATAGAAAGACCTGGAGGGGACAGGAACTTCATAAGCAGAACAACAGAGTCAAAATACCTGGGCTCAGGGGCTCCAGCACAAACCATGCATGGGGAGGACCTAGAACCTGGGTTCAAAGGAAGCCCATAGGCTGTTCTGTTTCCAAGTGGGTTCCCTAGTAAGTAGTACAGAGGTTGTCTCTGACATGAACTCAGTGGTAAGCTCTTTGATCACCTCCCGCTGGGGGTTGCAACCTTGTCAGACCACAGAGGAAGAGGATGTAGCCAGCCTTGATGAGATCTGATAAGCTAGGGTCAGAGAGAAGGGGAAGATATCCTCTTCTATCAGGAGACTTAGGGAAAAGGCATAGGGGGAGATGAGGGACAGTGGGTGGTATGGGAAGGACACTAGGGAGAGGGCTGCAGAGGAGATACAAAGTGAATGAATTGTAATAAGTAAGAAAAAAATAATTTAAAAAGAGTATGAATAAATATGTTAGGACATTTAAAAAGCTACTGACTTAATTAGACAAAAGTTACTTTCCAGCCCAAACATCCCTTCCCTCTTTACATGTCTCCTCCTGCTTACTAACCTGCTCCAGGCCAAAGACCCTGAGTTCTCATTGGGCAAGAAGGGCAAAGACCTGAGAATTAAGGTGAAGGCTCCTAATGGCATCTCAATAAGCCCTCCCCGATAAGCCATCTATGCTGCCACACTCTATGGCACCTCCTGAAAGGGCTAAGGAGTAGTCTCAGAGGCACTGGGAACAATTTTTCGCAACCTGGAAACAATTATCTCCAGCCTGGGAACAATTATTCTCAGCCCCTTCAGCCTCAATTGCCAGGGAACTCAGAACCTCCACACACAGGTACCTTCCCTGTTAATCTAGACATAATTAGGTCTGTAAAGAATTGTGTTGTTAATTTGATGGGAATTGCATTGAATCTGTAGATTGCTTTTTGGTAAGATGGCCATTTTTACTATGTTAATCTCAACAAGCCATGAGCATGGGAGATCTTTCCATCTTCTGATATTTTCTTTCTTTCCTCAGAGACTGAAAGTTTTTTTCATACAAGTCTTTGACTTGCTTGGTTAGAGTTACACCAAGGTACTTTATGTCTTTTGTGGCTGTTGTGAAGGGTGTTGTTTCCCTAATTCCTTTCTCTGCCCTTTTGTCTTTTGTATACAGGAGGGCTACTGATTTTTTTTTTTTTGAGTTAATTTTGTATCCAGCCACTTTGCTGAAGGTGTTTATCACCTGAAGAATTCCCTGGTAGAATTTTTGAGTCACTCAGGTATACTATCATATCATCTGCAAATAATGATACTTTGACTCCTTCCTTTCCGATTTGTATCCCTTGATCTCCTTTAATTGTCTTATTACTCTAGAAAGGACTTCCAGAACTATGTTGAAGAGATATGGAGAGAGTCGGCAGCCTTGCCTTGTTACTGACTTCAGTGGGATTGATTTAAGTTTCTCTCCATTTAGTTTGATGTTGGCTATAGGCTTGCTGTATATTGCCTTTACAATGTTTAAGTAAGTATTTGGCTCTCTGATCTCTCCAAGTCTTTAAATATAGTATCCCAGAAGCAGAAAGAAACACATGGTATATACTCACTTATAAGTGGATATTAGACGTATAATGTAGGATAATCATACTAAAGTATGTACACCTAAAGAGGCTAAGCAAGAAGGATGACCCTGGGTAAAATGATCAATCTTCATTCATAAAGGAAAACAAGATGGACATCGGAAGAGGGAGGAAACATGGACAGGACAGGAGCCTACCATAGAGGGCCTCTGAAAGACTCTGCCCAGCAGGGTATCAGAGCAGATGCTGAGAATCATAGCCAAACTTTGGGCAGAGTGCAGGGGATCTTATGAAAGAATGGGGGAGATAGAAAGACCTGAAAGGGGACAGGAGCTCCACCAGGAGAGCAATAGAACCAAACAAATTGGGCACAGAGGTCTTTTCTGACACTGATACACCAGCCAAGGACCATGTGTGGAGATAACCTAGAACCCCTGCACAGAAGTTGCTCAAGGCAGCTCATTTTCCAAGTAGGTTCCCTAGTAATGGGGACAGGGACTCTTTCTGACATCAACTCAGGGACTGGCTCTTTGATCACTTTCCGCTGAGGGGAGAACAACCTGACTATGCCACAGAGAATGACAATGCAGCCAGTCCTGATGAAACCTGATAGCTTATGGTCAGATGGAAAGGGTGGAGGACCTCCCATATCAGTGGACTGGGGGTGGGGTAATAGAGAAAAGAGGAAGGGAGGATGGGATTGGGAGGGAATGAGGGAAGGGGCTGCAGCTGGAATACAAAGTAAATAAAGTAGAACTAATTAATTATTAAATCATTTAATTAAATGTCTACAAAGAATAAAAAAAAATGCTTTTGTCCTGGTTTCCTCTCCCAGTAGTAGACTTAAAAGAGCTATGCCAAGCTGTACATGAAGATGGAGTACATGTCCCATGGACCAAATCTATTTTACAAAATTTCAATTTAAAACATCTTCTTAAATCTTAAAGAGGTAAGCTCAATTGTAAGACTAGATCGATGGATGGTAGATGATAGATACATACATATGTACATATATGCATACATACATAGATACAAAGGAAGATACCTGGCTAGCTATCTACATAGACAACACTTTACTTTTTTTCCACCATAGTGTTTTTATTGAACACTTTGGAATTTTCCCTAATGTACCCCAATCACACTGACATCTCAGGTCATTACTCTGAAATTCACCCCCACACTTGTTTAATCATACACACATGCATACACACGTATTAATTACTATATATATTATATATTATGTAGAATATAAAATCTTTTAACTACTATATATAGCATATATAATGCACAATCTTTTAACTACTATATAGTATATAGTAACTAATATAGGTATCTATAATAACATTTTAGCTACTATATACAGTATATATAGTAACTATATATATTATATTTGTGTGTCAGAAAGAATAGAGGTGAACTTGGTAATTTACATATATATAATATATATTATACACATATAATATATATAACATATAATCTTTAAACTACTTTCCCTAATATTGTGGCTTGGTATTATTTCCATCAACTAAGTTTGGTTTCTTATTTTTGTAGTTAATACATCTGCAGCACAGCATAATAGATTCTTATTTACCTAGATGAGTGTAATATATCACTGAGTTTTCATTCATCTTAATGGTAGGGCTTTTAGAATGTAGGCCTCTCTTTGATTTCTCCCTATATTTTGATACGTTTTATTTTTTATTTTTTTTGTGTAACACTCAGTGATTTATTACATAAAATTCTATATTCATCTAGTGTATACACACAGGAATTTAATTCTATGAAATTTTTTCTCACTGATTCAGATAAAGACCTTTGAGACAATTTTCGGTTTTATTGTGTGATGTGAAAGTAAAAAAAAATATTGATAGCTGGGTGTGGTGGTGCATGCCTGTATTCCTAGCACTCAGGGAGGCAGAAACAGGCAAATGCCTGTGAGTTTGAGACCAGCCTGCTCTACACAGTTGGGTACAGGACAACCAAGGCTACACACAGAAACTCTGTGTAAAAAAAGACATAAATAATAATAATAATAATAATAATAATAATAAAATGTATTGAAGTACCATGGCTGGTATAAGAAGATTGAAAAGACAAATTCATGAAAATGGCAAGACATTTATGATTTTGTATTATTCACAATATTGTTGACTGCTCACACACAATAAATTGATGGTATAATACATGAAATATGAACAAATTTTAATATTTGAATGGTTGCTTATTGATGGATTAATGATAGCTGAGAGATGATTGAAAATATGTGATAGATGATACATGATATATTTTATGTGTAGTAAAAACAAAAAAATAAATGAAAAGGCCCTAAAAGATTTATTAACATATTTAGTGATTGCATATTAGTATATAAATAAAATTTCCATTAAAAATTTAAAACCAGACAAAAATACAACATAGAGTCAAAAGGCTAAAATAAATAACAATGGTAATGCTACTTAAGATAAAAAAAATAATTTAGGTACAGAAATCTGAACATACAAAGAAAGAATAGAAAAATAGAATACTTTCTCCACATTTGCCACATACATATGGACTGGACAATGTGAATGTAAATCTTACCTAACGGTTTTTATACTTATTTCATAACTGTTACTATTGTATACTTTTATTATTGAATGAAGAATAGTGAAGTGAAAGTTTCTGGTTTCTTTGAAGACAGTTTTGTCATGTGATGTTTTGCTAGATGCTGGCTTATGAGAGGGCATTTGATGTTTTACCATGTGCTCTTGTGTACAAAGGAGATGACTTTGGCCAGCTGACAACAACCATGGGTAAATTCTGAGGAGAGGAGATACATCGGAGCCCATGGACTGTGTGACATTGCTTTTTGGATCTACATCACTGTGCTGATCTTCATGATTCAACACTTGACTTCTCAGAGGGAAACATTCCAAAGAACTTCTCAGGGCAATGCAACAGAGTCATGCTGCTTTTTCTGACTTGTCCTGATCATCTGAATTGTACTGATCTGTGTTGCTGCTTGGTGTTGGCCTTTGGACTGGACAGATGATATTCTGACAACTGAATTTGGTCATACCCTAAGGACTCATTGAACCTAGTAAGCAGGAAGAAGATAAAAGAGATCAACAGCCCTTTTCCCTACTAATGTCCTACCTAAGGTCAAGAGGTTGGAAGGGAGGTAAAGGTGTTTAAGAACCCTAAGTAAAGTGGGTTTGGTGAAAATCTAACCTACAAAGGAAACTTTTATTGGCCTGAAGGGGGAAATGTTGAGAGAATATCTTATGTATGGTATAGAAGCAACACCGTAAATAAAAATATCTGATGGCCTATAATTTGTGAAGGAAATAGGATGTGGGATATCCAAGAAGCCAAAAGGCATCTAGTAAAGAGACAGGAGAGTGAGGTTCAACCAGCAAGATGTGAGGGTTACAGACTCCTGGTACCTGAGCAGAGGTAAACATCAGTTTGACAAAATGTAGATTAGTATAATGCATTATTTTAAGTTAAGAGTTTGTCAGAGAAGAGCTAGGTATATGGCCTAGGTACTTGTAAAAAACATTTTGAGTCATTATTCTTGGAGCATGGGGCCAGAGGGAAAACTCCTCTCTACAACAATGCAAGAGGATATTTGATAGATCAAAACTTTTTTTCAAGCCTGTTTACTAAGGTTGTGTGCCCAGAACCCACTTGGTGGAAAGAGAGAACCATCTCCTCCTGTAAGAGGTTCTCTGATGTTTCAGTGTTGCCCCGATTCTCACTTTAAAAATATAATAAAATATGGTTCGATGTGGTGGCACATGGCTGCAATCCCAGCATTCTGGGAAGCAGGCAAATCTCTGTGCATTCGAGGGCACCCGTGACTACAGAGTGAGTCTAGAGCAGCCAAAGATACACAGAGAAACCTTATCGCAAAGGAAAAATAATCCTTGGTCAACAGGCTTGAAAAATAAATAATACATTTAAATGTAATAAAAAACATATAATTATCCTTATACCAATAGATGTGGTGTAAGAACCAGTTTTGGAATGTCTCTGAGATGGCTCTCCAGGCAAAAGGAATTGCCAACCAGCCAGATTACCTTAGCTACATCTCCAGAACCTATATAGTACAAGGAGAGAACTGACTGTGTTGTTCACTGAACTACACTCAAGCTCTAGATCACAAGCTCTTTCCTCTTTCACCAATAAACATAAATATTTAAAAAAAAATTGTTAGTGGTCATTAATCTCTCTCAACATCAGTGGAGTCAACTCTCCAATAAAAAGACACATACTAACAGAATGGATACACAAACAGGACCCAGCAATCTGTTGCATACAAGAAACACCTAAGTCACAAATATAGATATTATCTGAGAGTAAAGGACTGGAAGATGGTTTACCAAGCAAATGGACCCAAGAAGCAAGCCATTCTACTATCTGATAAAATAGACTTTCAAGAAGAATTAATAAAAAAAGATGGGGAAGGACATTTGATACTCATGAAGGGAGAATTCCTCCAGGAAAACATCACAATCCTGAACATATATGCCCCAAATACAGGGCACCCACATATGTAATGTAAAAGAAACATTAACAAAACTTAAATCACACATAGATCCCCACACATTAATAGTGGGAGACTTTCAAACCCCACTCTCAACAAAGGACAGGTCAACAAAACAGAAATTAAACAAAGAAACAATGTCTCTAACAAAAGTTATGAATCAAATGGACCTAACAGACATCTACAGAACCTTAGACCCAAACAACAGAATTTACCTTCTTCTCAGTACCTCATGCAACCTTCTCCAAAGTAAACCATATAGTGGTTACAAAGCAAGCCTCAACAGATACAAAAAGATTGAAATAATTACCTGTATTCTATCTGATCACCATGGACTAAAACTAGACCTCATCAACAATAGAAATAGCAAAAAGCCTACACAAATATGGAAACTAAACAACTTGACAGCTGGGTCAGGGAAGAAATAAAGAAAGAAATTAAAGTCTTCTTAGAAGTCAATGAAACCGAAGGTACAACATACCCAAAATTATGGGACACAATGAAAGCAGTGCTAAGAGTAAAGTTCATAGCACTAAGTGCCTTTAAGAAGAAATTAGATCATTTCCAGGTCCCACCATTTGTCTGCAGATTTCATGATTTCCTCCCTTTTAATTGCTTAGTAGTATTCCATTGTCTAAATGTACCACAATTTCTGTATCCATTCCTCAACTGAGGGACATCTGGGTTGTTTCCAGGTTCTGGCTATTACAAATAAAGCTGCTATGAACATAGTTGAACAAATGTCCTTGTTGTGTACTTGACCATCTTTTGGATATATACTTAGGAGTAGTATCACAAACGATCTTGAGGAATCACAAACGATCATCCTGAGTGAGGTATCCCAAAATCAGAAAGACACACATGGTATATACTCAATTATATAGACCTATAAGATAGGATAAACATACCGAAATCTATACACCTAAAAAAGATAAACAAGAAAGAGGACCTGGGGTAAGAGGATTAATCCTCACTTAAAAAGACAAATGGGATGGACATTAGTTGTAGGAGAAAACAAGTAGCAGGAGAAGAGCCTACCACAGAGGGCCTCGGAAAGACTATACCTAGCAGGGTATCAAAGCAAATATTAAGAAACATAACCAACCCTTTGGCAAAGTGCAGGGAATCATATGAAAGAAGGGGAGTTAGTATGACCTGGAGAGGACAGGAGCTCCACAAGGACCAAATATATCAAGGCACAGAGGTCTTTTATGAGACTGTTTCTCCAACCAAGGACCATGTATGGATATAACCTAGAACCTCTGCTTGGATGTAGCAAATGGTAGCTCAATATCCAAGTGGGTACTCTAGAAAGGGGAACAGGGCCTATTTTGGACATGAATTCAATGGCTGGCTCTTCGACAGCTCCCCCACTGCCACCCTAGGGAGGAGCAGCCTTGCTAGGCCACAGAAGAGGACACTGCAGCCAGTCCTGAAGAGACCTCATAAGCTAGAGTTACATGGAATGGGAGAAGGTCCTCCCCTATCAGTGGACTTGGAAAGGAGCAGGGAGGTGATGAGGGAGGGATGGGGGGAATAGGGAGGGAGTGCAGGAGGGGGCTATGGCCGGGATATAAAGTAGATAACCTGTGATTAATATAAAATGAAAATGTTAATAAAAAGGAAGTACAAAAAACGAAGAAATTTGAGAGATCTCATTCAAGCAACTGAATTGCTCACCAAAAAGCCATAGAAAAAAACAGAAGCAGACACCAAAAAGGAGTAGACAGCTGGAAATAATCAATCTCAGAGCTGAAATCAATAAATTAGAAACAAATAAAGCAATTCAAAGAATCAATGAAACCAAGAGCTAGTTCTTTGAGAAAATCAACAAGACCGACAAACCCTTAGTCCAACTAACTAAAAGGCAGAGGGGCACTACCCAAATCAACAAAATCAGAAACGAAAAGGGGGACATAACAGCAGAATCTGAGGAACTCCAAACAATCCTTAGGACTTGCTTCAAATGTCTATATGCCACAAAATTTGAAAATCTAAATGAAATGGACAATTTTCTTGATCAATTCTACTTACCAAAGCTACATCAAGACAGGTATATCAAATAGTCCTATAACCCCTAAGATAATAGAAGCAGTCATCAAATGTCTCGCATCCAAAAAAAAAAAAAAAAAAAAGCCCAGGACCAGATGGTTTCAGTACAGAATAGTACCAGATCTTCAAAGAAGAGCTAACTCCAATTCTCTTCAAACTATTCGACAAAATAGAAACAGAAGGATCACGACCAAACTCATTCTATGAAGTCACAGTCACCTTGGTTTGTATACCTCACAAAGACCCAACAAAGAAAGAGAATTTCAGGCCAATCTCTCTTATGAACATTGACGCAAACATACTCAACAAAATACTTGCAAACCGAATAAAAGAACACATCAAAGATATCATCCACTGTGACCAAGTAGGCTCCATCCCAGTTATGCATGGGTGGTTCAACATATGGAAATCCATCAATGTGATCCACCATATTAACTAACTGAAAGAAAAAAAACATATTATAATCTCCTTAGATGCTGAAAAAGCATTTGACAAAATCCAACATCCATTCATGTTTAAAGTATTGAAGAGATCAGTGATACCAGGCACATACCTAAACTTAGTAAAGGCAGTATACAGCAAGCCTATAGCCAACGTCAAGTTAAGGGAGAGGAAATTTAAATCAATCCCACTGAAATCAGGGACAAGGCAAGGCTGCCCATTCTTTCCATATCTCTTCAACATAGTTCTGGAAGTCCTTGCTAGAGCAATAAGACAATTGAAGGCAATCAAGAGGATACATATCAGAAGGGAAGAAGTCAAAGTATCTATTTGCAGATGATATGATAATATACCTGAGGGACCCAAAAAATTCTACCAGGGAACTCCTTCAGCTGATAAACACCTTCAGCATATGTTGCTGGATACAAAATTAAGTCAAAAAAAATCAGTAACCCTCCTGTATACAAAAGACAAAAGAGCTGAGAAAGAAATTAGGGAAACAACACCCTTCACAACAGCCACAAAAGACATAAAGTACCTTGGTGAGACCCTAACCAAGCAAGTCAAAGACTTGTATGAAAAAAATTTCAAGTCTCTGAGAAAAGAATTAGAAAAAGATATCAGAAAATAGAAAGATCTCCCATGCTCATGGCTTTGCAGCATTAACATAGTAAAAATGGCCATCTTACCAAAAGATTCTACAAATTCAATGCAATTCCCATCAAATTACCAACACAATTCTTTACAGACCTTGAAAGAAAAATTCTCATCATATGGAATAACAAGAAAACCAGAATTACTAATAAAATCCTCTACAATAAAAGATCTTCTGGAGGTGCCTCCATTCCTAATATCAAGCTGTACTCTAGATCAACAGTAATAAAAACTTGCATGGTACTGGCATAGAAACAGAATGGTGGATCAATGAAACCGAATAGAAGACCCAGAAATGAACCCACACACTTATGGATACTTGATTTTTGACAAAGATTCCAATACCATACAATGGAAAAAAGATAGCATCTGCAACAAATGGTGCTGAGCTAACTGGATGTCTATATGTAGAAAAATGCAAATAGAACCATACTTATCAGCCTGCACAAAACTAAAGTCCAAGTGCAGCAAAGACCTCAACATAAAACCAAACACAATAAAACTGTTAGAAGAAAAGTTGGGGAAGAGCCTTGAACTCATTGGCACAGGAAACAACTTCCTCAACAGAACACCAACAGCACAGGCTCTAAGAGCAACAATCAATAAATGGGACCTTATGAAACTGAAAAGTTTCTGTAAGCAAAGGACACTGTTGTCAGAACAAAACGACAGCCTACAGATTGGGAAAGGATCTTCACCAATCCCATTTCTGACAGAGGGCTAATATCCATTATATATAAAGAACTAAAGAAGTTGAAAAGCAACAAATCAAGTAATCCAATTAAAAAATGGGGGAAAGTGCTAAACAGAGAATTCTCCTTAGAGGAATATAGAATGGCAGAAAAACACTTAAAGAAATGTTCAACATCATTAGCCATCAGGGAAATGCAAATCAAAATGACCCTGAGATTTCACTTTACATCCATCAGAATGGCCGAGATCAAAAAATCAAGGGAGAACACATGCTGGAGAGGTTGTGGAGAAAGGGGGACCCTCTTCCACTGGTGGTGGGAATCTAAACTTGTACAACCACTCTGGAAATCAATCTGGTATTTTCTCAGACAATTAGGAGTAGTGCTTCCTCAAGATCCAGCTATACCATGCCTAGGCATTTATCCAAAAGAGGTTCAAGTACACAATAAAGACATTTCCTCAACCATGTTTGCTTGTAATATCCAGAAGCTGGAATCAACCCAGATATCCCTCAACTGAGGAATGGATACAGAAATTGTGGTACATCTACACAATAGAATATTACTCAGCAATAAAAAACAAGAAAATCATGAAATTTGTAGGTAAATGGTGGGAACTGGAAAAGTTCATACTGAGTGAGCTATCCCAGAAGCAGAAAGACACACACGGATTATACTCACTCATATGGAGATATATTATAGGATAAACCTACTAAAAATCTGTACACCTAAAGAAACTAATCAAGAGGGAGGACTCTGGCTAAATTGCTCAATCCCCATCTAGAAAGGCAAAGAGGATTGACATCAGAGGAAAGAGAAAACAGGGAACAAAGTAGGAGTCGGGCACAGAGGGCCTCTGAAAGGCTCTGCCTTGCAGACTATCAAAGCAGATGCTGGACTTATGGCCAAACTTTGGGCAGAGTGCATGGAATCTTATGAAAGATGTAGGAAATGGTAAGATCTGGAAAGGATGGGAGCTCCACAAGGAGAGCAACAGTACCAAGAAATCTGGGCCCAGGGGTCTTTCCTGAGACTGGTACTCCAACCCAGTACCATGCATGGAGATTACCTAGAACTCCTGCACAGATGTATCCCATGGCAGTTCAGTGTCCAAGTGGGTTCCATAGTAATGGGAACAGGGACTGTCTCTGACATAAACTGATTGGACTGCTCTTTGATCACCTCCCCCTGAAGGGGGAGCAGCCTTACCAGGCCACAGAGGAAGACAATGCAACCACTCCTGATGAGTGCTGATAGACTAGAATCAGAAGGAGAGAGAGGAAGACCTCCCCTATCAGTGGACTTTGAGAGAGGCATGAGTGGAGAAGGGGGAGAAAACGCTGGTTTGGGAGGGGAGGAGGAAGGGCACTATAGGGGGGATACAAAGTGAATCAAGTATAATTAATAAAAAAATTAAAAAATGAAACTAATAATGCCTAAGAATCTGCATTGGAGGAAAATATTAAAGTTCCTAAAGGAAAAAAAAAATTTAGAACAAATGTGATTTAAATAGTGTTTTTTTTTTCTTCATTAAGGGTTTCTTGTTGTAACTGAAAATGTAGAATATACACATCTTATATGTGTACTATAATGTAAATTGATACTTTCGTGTGAAGCCATGGGTTTGGTAGGGGAAAGAAAGGCAGAGACATGGATTGCAGGCCCCTCTCTCTTCTTGAAGTTTCTCTTTCAGTTTGTGAGAACATCAGGAAAGGGACCAGCACTCAATCTTATTGACAACAAACCCTAAGCAACCAGCAGTTATTTATGCACTCCTTCCTCAAGAGGGAAAACACTTTCATCAGATAATAAGGAGGCACTCAGATCAGAAAAGGTGTATTCAATGTCCTTTGTGAAAAGGGAAACATCTGATACTACTGGGCTAATAATGGGAAAGGAAGTGAGTCACCAGAAGGAGGTACAGTAGAACACCTCTGTCCTCTTAGAATGGGCCCTTTGAAAGCTCTGGGGCCCCTGCTCTGCTGGAGCCCAATTTTATACCCTTTTCATTCTTTAATCAAGAGAGAATAAGATCTCACCAGCTAGCCAGTAACTCAAATATTGAATGTCTTGACAGATTAAAACAATTTAGAGGAAACAGATCAGGTAAAATTTAGTCTTTTGAGTATACCTAGAATGAATATGTCAGATATGTATCTCGAAAATCTTAGACAAAGCCTGAAGGAATTGAGGATGGCAGGGGTGGCTCCATTTTGTTTCTCAGACTCAATCTTTAGTTCACTATCCTTGGAGTGATTTGGCCCCCACCTTTGGGCTATGAGAAGGGCCACCTGGCCCTCCACACAGCAGGTTGTCGGCTGTCATGGATACCACAGAATGTGTGAACAGATAACTATAATCAGGCTTCCATTCCATAGGTTGTCATGAATACCACAGAACGTGTTAATGGGTCCTCTACCCAGCAGGCTATCATACAGATATCTTAGATATCTTGTATGATATCTTGTAGTTTGGCCAGGTGGCTTGGCACAATTAGCCTAAAGGTCATCTCAGTTGCTTACCCTTCCCTGTAACTCCAAGGGGTGGAATTCCCCTCTTGCAGTTTTTCCCTTTGAAAACTCTGCTCCCCTGAGACCTTTAAAGCCTCACTTTTAACCTGCTACATCAGGGAAGATTGGCTTTGCCAGCTTAGGCTTGAATAAAGATCTTCCTGTGATTTGCAATGAACTAGACTCCTAGTGGTCTTTTGGTGGCCTCTCGAATCTGACACAACAAGCCTTATCAAAGACTCAGATTTTACTATGAAAAATACAAATAATTATTCTGACTACATAAATTTACATTCTCATTTTTGGCAGTTATAGGCTTTAATATTTAATGTTGAAAATTTTACCAGATGAAAAAGTGTACTGAGGGCTGGCGAGATGGCTCAGAGATTAAGAGCAGTGGCTGTTCTTTCACAGGTTCTGAGTTCAGTTCCCAGTATCCACTCATAACCCTCTAGACTGAGGTCTGGTGCCCTCTTTTGTTGCACAGGCACACATGCAAACACTGTTAGTATTCTGCAACAACCTGCTTCTGGTTACCTAGCAACAATGACATCATCTTGTATCTCCCAGCCAGGTGGCCACACCTGGGGGCGTGGTTAATAATTACCTGACCTATAAAAGGACCACCAGACACGTGTTCACTCTCTCTTATTCCTCACTCTCTTACTCCTCTACCCTCTCATTCCTCTCACCCTCTTACTCTCTCTATGGGGCACCCCACCCCTCCTCCCCTTTCCTCCTCTCCTTCTCCCTTCCCCCATCATGGCCCACGCCTGTTCCCCCTTCTCCCCTAATAAACCCCTTTCATAGAAAACCTGCTCTAAGCCTCATCTTATTTTTTATTTCTAATAAACACGATGCTGTATAAATAATAAATAAATAAATCTTTAAAAAAAGGCAACCGGACCTGATAAGACCTGATAGGCTCGGGTCAGAGGAAAGGGGAGGAGGACCTCCCCTATCAGTGGACTTGGAGGGGGGAATGGGAGGAGATGAGGAAGGGAGGGTGGGGTTGGGAGAGGATGAGGGAGGGGGCTACATCTAGATTACAAAGTGAATAAACTGTAATTAATGAAAAAAGAAAGAGTGTAGTAAATAAAATTATCAGCACAAATACTGATTCCAGAACAGTGGTAAGACAAAAAAAGTTAAAATGTAGTTTTAAAATGGAAAATAGAAATATAGAAAATTTCTGTAAATTTTCCTATACATGTATTTGGAGCATATTTAAAAACTACATATAGAATGATGAATACTTCAAACTTATTTAATAGAACAAAGATCTTATTCTTAATATTGAATGTTCACTCACCTTTTGTAATTTTTTTAAAAGTTTGAATTTGAAAAAAAGCAAGGATGGATATATGGGATGATTATGAGGAATTAAAGGTATCTATTAAAGCGGTGTAATTATAATGAAATTGAAATAAAAAATGACAGCCCTTGAGGTGGTAGAGGCAGGCAGATCTTCGCTAGTTTTTATTCTACCGGGTCTACACAGTGAGGATAGCTAAGGCTACACAGAGAAACTCTGTCTCAAAACAAAAAAAATAAACAAATAAAAAATAATGTGAAGATAAACTCAAAGCAGTTGAAGTTACCTCCAAATACCTCCCCAAGCCTGTACCAGCAAAAAGGCAGTGATGAGTCTGGAACTCATTGGATCCTGATCAGCCCAGAGAGGGAAATAATACTTGAGGGTCTGATGTAAAGATTAAGTCATTCTTTTCAGTCATATATCCACTAATAATTATTACATGTGATTCAACACCTAAGAGCATCTCTGATTAAACTTAGAAGACTATAAAGCAAATGAAAAAACAAAACAAAAGCAAGCAAACAAACAAAAACCTAAAACAAACAAAATAAAATTAAACAAAATAAACAAACCAAGAAGTAGGGTGTGGACTTGGGAAGAAAGGTAGTATTTATGAAGGCTGGCAGAGGATAAGAGAGTAGAAGGATTATTTGACAAAAATAAAGTATATTTTATATGGAAGAATTAAAGAATAAATCAATAAAATTTAATAAACAGAGCATCCCTATATTTTCTTCAGAAACTGATGAAAAGTGATTAATTTTTTTCTTTTCAAAAAATATGTTTATTAATTATTTGAGAATGTTCTACATTGCATTTTGATCATATTCATTCCTCTCTGATCTTCTGGACCCAGTTCCATTACATTCTCACCCAAATATATCTCCTCATTTTATTTTAACTTAAATAATTCCACTATTATTGCCTATGTATTCTTCTCTGTGTGTGAGACCAGCAGCTGGAATATGTTAGATCTACCAGGTTCATGCTTAAAGGATTGTTGTTTTGTTTTTATCTTAGCCATTCTAGAAAAAGTATTATGAAATGTAAGGATAATTTTAAATTATTTTTCCCTAATGTCTATGCATGTTTAAAGAAATTCTTTCTAGCCCATTATATTTAATCTCTTCAAAAATCTTTAAGTTCCATGAATCACATTTTATTTATGCTGGTTTGTTAGTATTTAGGCTATTGTTTTTTGTAGATCTTTTTATAATCTAAATAAGTATATTCAGATTTACTAATTTAGATTATATATTATTATATAAATTATATTATTGTATATATTATATAAATAATAGAAACATAATTATATTTTATAAATATTATATAAGTTACAATAATTTATATTTTAAATATAATCTAAAACAACAACAAACAAAACAAAATAAAAATTCTGTATCACCCTCTCCTGGTATCTGTCAGTTTCCCATATACTTTTTTGTGCTTACTTAGGAGTGAAACTGCCTGGCCATATTCATACTTCATGATCTAATTTTATCTGATATAAATTTGTGAAGAAATTGTTCATGCTGTTATAACTATACATATGTTTATATATTCCAATTGACAGATTGAAGATACCATTATTTTATAGTCATCTATCATTGTTGGGTCTTAGAAAGCTTTTGCTAATCTGTGATTTCTATACCTTGGGAAGATAGGATGACAATGGGTAACATATTTACCGCTGAACCCTTTGAGGTCTTTAAATCCTCTGCTTATAGAGCAGCTGTGGGTAGATGTGTTAATTGCCATTTTCCAAAAACTTTTTTTGATTAGAATTCAGAGATGCACTAATGTATAAATAAGTATAATAATAAATCACTATGGTCTGGATTAATACTATGTGCTTTTAGCAAAAACTGTATAGCACTCACTACCAACCTAGGACATAGCTCATTACCTATCTAGTCACAGGTCTAGATTTCTTACTGTGGACAGAGAATTAAATCAAATTTGAAAATGATTGGTTGCTTCCAGGCATCTGTGCCACTATTGCATGCATGAACATGTCTCCTCAGAATACTCCTTATTATAGCTTACAGTGGAGCACATATAAGCTCCTCCTAATACAGCCAGTAGTAGTTGAATTTCTTGATAAATCTCAGATCCATTTCTGCAAGTTCTTTCACTCAAGTGTGTGATGTCTTCAGAAACAGGGTCTTACTGTCACCTTCAGATGGATATGTAAATATCCTGTAATATTTGGAAGTTTATTGGATGTTATTGTCCAGTAGCTGTGACAGAAGTTATCTTTTCCTGACGTTGTGTTTCTTTTTTTCAGCCTGTAATATCTAATAGGGATACTGTCCATTTATATGCAAACACGAACTAAACTCTTTTTATATATGTTAACAATCATATTTCAGGAGCTACATTTGAGTGAAGAGTCAGTCTATAAGATGATAAAAATTTCTGGCCATACATTTGAGAGAAGGTTAGTATTTAGATTATTAAAGGATCTCAAAAAACCTTAAATATCAATAAAACAACAGAACTAAAATACGGTTCCTAGAACTAAACAAAGAATTTTAAAGAGTCTAATTACAAATGGGTTAGAAAAAAATTCTTAAAACATGCTTAGCCATCAGGGAAAATTAATTTAAAATGACCCTGAGATTTCATCTTACTTATCCAGAATGGCTAAGAGAAAAACAGAACCAGAGAAAACAACAACAACAAAATAACTAATGTTGCCATGACACAGATGAAAAGTATGAAGGGGGAAAAAGAATGATTATTAGCTCCCCAAGGGAGTCAAACTTCTGTGTCTATTGTGAAAATCAGTGTCACATTTTGTCAAAAAGCAAAACAAACATTTTTATTTGCTACATGATGTAACTCTGACACTGCTCAGCATATACTTCTAATATACTGTAGAGATACTTCTTCATCCAAGAGGCAGGGCACTGCATTCTCAACATTCAGGTGTAGTCATCTGAATGAAAATGGCCTCCATACTAGCACAGGGAGTGGCATTATTTCAAAGAATTCCAGAATGACCTTGTTGGAGTAGGTGTGGCTTTGTTTGAGAAAGTGTGTCACTGGGGGGTAGGCTTTGGCCTTCCAAAAGACCAAACCAGTCCCAGCAGCTTTCATTTTTCCTGCTGCCTCTGGATCCAAATGTGGACTCTCAACTCTTTCTCCATGATGACAATAGACTTAATCTCTGAAACAAGCTAGCTCCTGTCCTTCTCCTCCTGCGTGGATTCTGTGTCCTGGTAGCCCATGAAGTCAGGAGGGTCAAAAGAGGAGAAGCCTGCCTGGAATGGCTTGCAAGTACTGTACAGGGATCACACACCCGGGAACCACTTCAGAGAGCTAGTCCAACTTTAATTCCAGAGAACAAAGGCTATATACCCCTTGGGGAGGTAGGGGGGTTGCTGCAAGGAAAGGTGTAAATAATCAGTTGGAACCATGCACTCTGAGGATGCTGATTTGCATAAACAGCAAGCACAGATCATATGAATGGAAACATAATGTAATGCCAGGATCACGGGACCCTCAGAGACCACCAGGAGACAACTGGATGCAAGAGCAAGAAAGCTTTATTACGAGAGGAATCGACCTTGGGAATCAAGTCTCACTGAAACAGCAGTAGAGAAGTGGGACCCTGAGCCTTGAGTGAGCAGCTTTTTTAAAAGGAAAGACTGTTAACAGAGGGTTTCCATAATGACAAGCAGGGAGGGTACATGTTTCCATGAGAGAAAGCAGGGGAGTTCATGCCTTGACATTACAGAATTGGGTTAAAGCCATAGGGGAGAGATGACCGTTTTCAATTGCCAGGGAGATTGTCTCTATATTTTACTAAACATTTATTCTGTGATATTTCCTAGAGGTTGTTGCTTGGAGAGCTAACTTTGTTTTCTGCCAGGTGCACATTCTGTGATATTTCCTGGTACGTGAGTTTAGCTCCTGGTCATGATGGCTCCTTATTTCAAACTGGAGTCATCCAGGCTAACTTAAACTCTTCAATAATACCTAGGAGGGAAGAGCTAGCAGGGAGTTGTGTCATATATCAAATGTGGTTAGTGGTCCCTATGTCTAAAGACTCTCCAGATGAAGTCAGGCAGAGAGCAGGAGGCCCTGCTGAGGTGAGGGAGGCCTACACATTAAAGCAGAGCTCAGAATGGCTACCCAGATTGTGAGGATTGCAACTTCAAACTGCAATGCTATTCCAACAAGATCCAATTAGATATTTTTTCTTATAAGAGTTGCTGTGGTCATAGTGTCTCTTCAGAGACACTAAGAAAAAAAAAATGGTACCAGAGAGCAGAGTATGCTTGTGAAAGCCTGGAAAATGTAGCTTCTTGGAGAAATGTGAACTTTGGAATAGAAAAATGATTGAACACTTTAAAAAGCTTAATGGGCCATATGCAGCAGAATGGAAGACAGTGATACTAAAAGCAATGCAAATTATTCTGCCCAACTCAAGAAATTTTTAAAAGAATATCAGTAAGTGGTCTAGAAACTACTCTTAAAATATTTTGGTGAAGAATATGGCTGTTTCCTGCTGTTGTCCAAACAATCTTCCCATGCAATGTGGAAGAGTTTTGGGTGAGTGGTGGCAGCAGAGGAGATCCTAGGGTTGACTGTTGTGTGGTTATTAGTGGTCAGTCTTATGCCTATCTATAATAAACAGGAGCAAGCTAAGCAAGGAACACCCAAAACAAACAGGTTGAGAAAAGGAGTGGCAGGAATTGCAATGAATCTAAGTCCTGTGCTCAAGGAGATAACAAGCTTAATGACAGGCCTGATGCTATATGGAATAAAGAGAATGTTGACCTCAGGGCAAGACACCACCCAACTAAGATTTCGGCTTGTGAAAAGTAATTAACGAGAAGGTATACTGTGAAGGAAACATCAAAAACAGAAAGCTGATAAATATGTAAATGAGCAAGTTCCAGACCCAGCAAGCAGAACTTGGCAGCATCAGACTGTTAGTTTTGGCTTCAGAGTCAAGGATACAAGAAGCAGTGTGTGGAATTTCCCTTCACAACTAAGGAAAGCTACACAAACCAGGCATGTATAAAGGGTGTCCTGACATAGAGGCCCCAAAATGCCATTGCATAAAGTGTTAGGTGAAATCTGTAATTCTTTGGAGATCCCAAGGTGCTGGAAATGTCAAGAAGAGTTTCTAACAGTGAATGGATACAGCTTAAGAGAGAGAAGTGTGTTGCAGTCAACAATTCTGAGAGGAGTTAGAGTTCTGAAGACCACTTTGACATCATGGAGAGGGAGAGTTTGTATTTTTCGTGCTAGTTTTTGGACATACTTTGGTCCAGTTTTTCCTTACTATGTTACCTTTTGGAATTGTAATGTTTATTATACGCTAATTGTATGTTGGAAGTATGTTAGCTGCTTTTGAATTTTTATTTTACAGGTGAGTTGCTGATAAGAGATGGCTATGATTCTCAGAAGAAACTTTGAATGTTGAACCTTTAAAGACTATTGAGATTGTGATAGACGTTAGCCAATTTTGAAGTTAGGCTAAATGCATTTTGCACTATGTTCTATCTTCCTCATTGTTTGGCAATTTAATTTTGATAGACTTCCTAAATTATGTACAAATATGAAAGCCATTTAAATGAAATTGTCAAATAATGAGACAGACAGAACACTATCTATTCATCTCTTGTCACCAAAGAAGCTTTACTACTGGGATTAGGTTGCATCTAATTGAGTTGTTATCCATAGGAATCCCATTTGAATTCCCACACCACTCATCAGGTTGCCAAGACTATAAGTTGCTCTCCACAAACTGAAGGCAAGGGCCTATTTTGCAGAAGGCACCTATACAATTTATTTGAATATGATTTAAAAAGTCTAGCTGATGCCTCCATAGTGACTTTACCCTTATATTCTAGTGTCTTTAGTACAGGAATATATTCTACAGGCTGTCAAAAGAGAAGCATAAATACCAACCCAGACACAAACACTTGATATACATTGATTTCTTTCAAATTATGCTAGAGAAATGATGGCAAAAAAGCTTGTACAAGTGATAAACCAATATCTGATTTGATTTAAAGCTCACTCCACCAGATGGAACCCATGTCTCACAATGCTGAGGAGACCAACAACCTAAAACTAAATAGTCTAGAAACCTAGGATAAAAACCGCAAACCAGATTTTAGTATGTTTATCCTATATTATAGGTGTAATAATGACTTATATAACCCTGTATTAGTGAGTATAAACCCTGTATGTCTTTCTGCTTTTCGAATACCTCACTCAGGATGATCTTTTCCAGTTCCCACCATTTGCCTGCACATTTTTTGATTTCCTTGTTTTTAATTGCTGATTAATATTCCATTGTGTAAATGTACCACAATTTCTATATCCATTCCTCAACTGAGGGACATCTGGGTTGTTTCCAGCTTCTGGCTATTACAAATAAAGCTGCTATAAACATGGTTGAGCAAATGTCCTTGTTGTATACTTGAGCATCTTTTGGATATATATCTAGGAGTGGTATAGCTGGATCTTAAGCGCTATTCCTAATCGTCTGAGAAAGTGCCAGATTGATTTCCAAAGTGGTTGTACCAGTTTACATTCCCACCAGCAATGGAGGGTCCCCTTTCTCCACATGCTCTCCAGCATGTGTTGTCATTTGAGTTATTCATCTTAGCCATTCTGATGGGTGCAAGGTGAAATATCAGGAGAAGACAATGCAGCCACTCCTGATGAGACCTGATAGACTAGGATCAGAGGGAAGGGAAGGAGGATCTCCTTTATTAGTGGACTGGGAAAGGGACATGGGTAGTGAAGAGGGAGGGTGGGATTGGGAGGAGAGGAGAGAGGAAGGGCATGGGGGTTACAAAATGAATAAACTAATTAATAAAAATAAAAATAAATAAAAACATAAGACACTCCAAACCACTGTTATACTAAATTAATATAGCAATAAACTGACTCCTAATCACAGTCATAGTTCAGAGCCTTCCTCAGGAAACATCAGAAAAGTCCTTCTGCTGAAGAGGGGAACAGATACAGAGATCCACCAACAGGTAATATTCAGAGAGTGGGAGGAACACTCAACTATAAATGAGGGGTCTCCATCAATTACCTCTTTTCAGGCCTCAAGGAACTCTGCACAAAAGGAGGCAGAAGGAGTGTAAGAGCAAGAAGGGATAGAGGGTACTAAAAAGCAACATGATCAAAGCATATCTCCAATCAAGAGATTGAGGCTTCATACACGGGCCTGTGCAGGCTGGTCCTTAGCATGTATATTATGACTTCAAGTTTACTGTTTTGATGGGATTCCTGCAGTGAAATGAGTGGGTTTCTGATTCTTCTGCCTTTTTGCAGATGTTTTCACTTTGTTTTCTTTTGTTGTTGTTCTTTCTTTGTTGTTGTTTGTTTTGTTTTTTTTTATCCAATTCCACTGTGCTAGTTTTTGTTTTATCGTATTTTATTTTATTTTTTTTAATTATTATCCCTTGTAAGCCTGTATCTTTTCTAATAAGAGACAGAATTGAATTGGATTTGAATGAGAGGGCTAGTGGGGAGGAACTGGGAGGAGTAGAGGGAGGGAAATGTAATCACGACATAGTATATGAGAAAAAAATCCATTTTTCATAAAAAATAAGAATATTCATTTAGAATATAAAACATTTTTAATATGCTTTACATGATAGTCTTGTTCGGTATGGCATAACAGAGCTTTAATCCTATCACAAAGAAGACAGTTTTAGGAGAGATTGGAGACCTAGTCTAGATGGAGATGAATAGTTGAAGTGCAAGCAAAAAAGTGAGACTATTGTTTTTAATTAGGCCATCTAAATTTAAATAAATTTAGGGAAATCATATCCAACACAGTCACATTCATCACAGTTTAATGTATGTCTCTGGGACAAGAGAATGGGATTAAATGTGTGGCTGCTATTGCTGTGTTCATATTATATAACCCTCCCCCCCCCAAGAAAATAGGGCTTTTATATAGGTCATAAATGTTTTTACTTTTCCAATCTCAGTTTCATGTCATCTACCAATCCTATTTTAGTCCCATATCAATTACTACGAATTATGGAATTAGCAATATTGTCATAACACTTCAAATACAAAAGAACATCCATTACAAGTCCACTTAGTTGAAATTTTATCTCAATATATATTAATTGCTACTTATGAACTCACCATGTATATACAAGGGTCAAATTGGGAATCAGGTCTACAAGCAAATTTTATAAAGAATTAATCACTAGAATATTATTTGCTACTCAAAACTCAAAGTATAGAATACAAATTCATTATTATTTTCACCATCATCAAAATCCATGAAGAACTGTGATGATCAGCAAATATTTGGTAGAGCTCGGGGAATCATGTGGAAGAGGAGTGCAATGATTGGGGGATCCGTAGTGGTTAAGGGAACCACAAGAAAAGCCACAGAATCAACTATCCTTACACCATAGATACCTACAAAGTCTCAATCATCAAACAGAGATCTTGCATGGGATGGAAACAGGGCCTCTGCACATTTGTAAGAGTTACGCAGCTATTTCTTCATGTGGGACTCCTAACATTGGGACCAGGTGCTGTCTTTGACTCTGTTGCCTGACTTTGGATTCCTTTCCCAAAACTGGGCTGCCTTGTCTAGCCACAATAGAAGTTGCACCAACTCAATATGCCAAGGCTGATTGACGAGAGGCTTCCCCTTTTCTGTTGAGAAAGAGAAGGATGCTCAAAGGTGAGGGGAGAGGCAAGGCCTGGGAGGAGAGGAGAGAGGGAAAGTGGCAATTGAGATGTAAAGTAAATAAGTAAATTAATTAATTAAAAACTACAAAAGGGAAACTAACTGTCTTTCTGAATTATTATTAGCTATTATTTCTCAATAAAAATTTCTTCATTGTATATTTAGCCAGTCCTTAAATAAAACTGTATTCAGAGAAAGCATAAAAAAGAACAGTGATGATGATGACCATTTCCATATTTGTATCAATTTCATCAGTTATAACAGAGGCCAGACATCAGCTTTTCCTTCTATATAGCTGAGCTTAGCATGTTTTGATGTGTGTTAGAACTGTTGTGCTGCGTTTTCTTTTACAATAGAGAAAAGAAATAGAGGTAATGAGATTAACTGGGCATTACCCTGCTGTAATGTTTATAAAGTCATTTCTAACAGTTGTGTTCATTTCTACACAAATTTCAGGAAGACAGGTATAATAATGCTCTCATTTCCTTCCCTGTTAGGCTCTTGACAAAGAGCCTGGTACAGGATATTGGCTCATAAAACATTTACTAATGAAGGAATGGGGACAGGAGCTTTGCTGAGAAGGAGGAGCCCGATTGTGAGAACTAAAACAGTGGTGCTTAAATCCATAGATGAGGTGGGATTATGAGAAATGTGTGGTTGATTGAATATGTAGGATAGTAATCGTATAATCTTCAAGGCATAGAAAAACAAGTAGTTAATAGATAATCATTTGTTGTTCTTCGTTTTTATTCTGGCTTAACTTTGTAAATACGTTCTATATTTGTATTGTTAATAATTGACAGATCAATCCTGTCTTGTCCAGAAGACATGGTTTCTTTCCATTTTTCTCTTACCTCTGGCTTTTATAATCTTTCTGCTCCCTCTTTCATAATGCTCCCTGAGCTTTGGGTGGAGAATAATATGGCACATTTATGAGTTATCACTCCACTTATTTTTTGCCCTTTAACTAACTGTGAGTTTCTCTGTTAACTGCCAGACACTGCACAAAGCTGTTTCCTTCTCTGATGGGAACTCAGAACTGCACTTACTTATGAGTGTCGAGAAACAAATTTAGAGGGAAGTTGGGCACTGTGCTCACTTAGCAATCAGTAGTTCTTAGATATTTGCTTAGTTTTTGTGATATTAGTTTTATATCTCAAGTTGTCATCACTTAGAATCATTTAAGAGGAGAGAATCAATAGAAGAATTGTATATACCACATTTGTCTCTGAGTACATCTGTAAAAGATTGTGTGGATCATTAATTACTCTGTGAATGTCCATCCTTTTTGGATTGCATCATTCCCTAGGCATGGCCCCAGAATGTAGAAAAGTGGGACAAGCAAGGAAACAGGGATCCAAGAGTTAACTCTCTGTGCTCTCCACTGAGAGGAAGAGGCTTTGAGGTCCTGTCTTGTTTTTTCCTCAATAATTGATCATAACTTGGAGTCTCCAAGAAAAATAAATGCTTTTCTCATGTTACTCGCTTTGGGAAAACTTATTTTTTTTTAATCAACAGCAATTGATCCATGTTTAAGTTTATTTGTTAAAGCATTTGACTTATGCATGTTTTAAGTAGAATATTTCATTGTAAATCTACAGCCTCTTTGAATATTATAGTTGTTATAAATTTCATTTATCTTGTTAACTATGCAAAGGGATTTCTTTATAACATTTCCTTACATGCACATTATATGTTAGACATACTTAGTCTCTGTTATGGTTTCTTATTTGGCACTTGCCCACCTTCTATCTTTCATATTATGTATCTTTTGTAGTACACAGTTTACCACAATGACCTCTCTTTCCCACTCCTGATTTCCCAAATGAAGACAAACACAAGAACTACATATTTCTGAGTTGGAGTCTATGCTCTTGAAGGAGTACACAGCTCTTCCTTTCCTCAGATATTGATTTAATGTGAAAACACCTCCTGCCCCTATCCTTAGATGTAGGATTATATCCTGAAATGCAAACAGGGTAGGAAGCAGTTTCCATGGTGAATTATTGATCCAAATACAATCCTAAAATTGTGTATTTGCTCTAAAAGTTTACATAAACATAGATCTTGTCTGTATTGAGGAGCAAGGCATTATCTCAGGATTTTAGACTGTAGGAGTGTTACACTACAAGAAGTTACTGCAGGGTACTCAGTTGAATCTACAGAACTGACAGATGTTTTGACATTGTTGCAAGCAGTGAGAGGTAATCTAAGGTCCTAGCAGGCTCTTATTATATCATTTGTTAGAGCATCAATAGGAATCAAAGACAACCACTTGTGCTGTTTAAGCATTGTGTTCTAGAAACATATTCTGTAGGCTTAACCCTAGGACAAATTGGAAAGTCTCTTGACAGCTTCCTCAGGGGGCAGGGTAATGCTTAGGTCATGGTTGGAGAGGTAAGTACCTAGACTAGTGAGGATCAAACTCTACCATTTAGGGCTTAAGAAAGAAGAATCATGCCACCCTGGGCTGTAAAACAGGTCAAACTCTCAGAAAATATACATACAAGTATACATATGTAGATACACACATACATAGTAAAATTTCCTTTGCTTATGAATAAACACCACTACCAAGAAAAATTATACAGGGGGGAATTGATTTTGTTTTACAGTTTCATGGGGATAAGCACAACACCTTATTGAAGAATGACAGCTCACAGAAGGCACAGTGATATGAGCAGAAAGCTGAGCTCAAATCTTCAGAGGGCAAACAGAAAGCAGAGAAAGTAAATTGAATGCTCTCAAAGCCTGCTCTCAATAATATGCTCCATCCAATATTGCTGGGCCACATAAACTTCCCCAAATAGCACCACTAATAAGTCACCAAAATTTTAACTCTCTGAAGCTAAGGGAGATATTATTCTTCCAAATCACCACATATATGTAGACTGAAAAAAGGCTGAATTTAGTATCTCTGACTGTGGCACAGATGAAAGCTTATTACCAAGATCTCTGGGAAGACAGAACTTCTGGAAGATGTTGTTAAAGGTCAGAATTGAATAAAATTGACACTTCACATCATGATCAATGAAAGCTGGAAAGTTAACCTCTGAAAGTGGAGCTGAATCTGATTTTTTCATCTTCCTAAGAAGATGATCTTCATGCTTAACTAAAATGGTGCCTTCTCAGTAGGATCCCCAAAGAAGTGGTTGTTTCTGTGTTATAGGTAAGACCAAACTCATTGAGCTGTCTTTCAGCAAAGCTCTGACATCACAAAGTAGTCATACTTCACTTTGCATTCCACTGGAGTTCTACAAAATTCCCCCTGGATTCCAAAGCCCCCAAGAAGGCTCTCTGTCCATTCATACATGTCAAATTGTTGCTGTTGTGTAATAGTTGGGAATGTTCTACTTCACTGTTTTACTTATTTTCTTTGTCCTATTATTTTTAATCTGTATCTTTTTATATGTTAAAATGGATACACTTAAATAATTGTAGGTACAAGTTTCATTTAATTAAACAACTTTGCTTTTTATCTAGACCGTTGAGACTTCTAATTTTTTAAGTAAGCATTTTTAGCACTTAGTTTACAAACATCTAGCTTCAGTTATCTATTGGACTTCTTTATATTTGTCTTCATCTGTTGCCTTCTGTGGGCAAATGTGTCTATGTGACTCTTACTCAATTTTCTGCTTCTTTCATTATTTCATCAACAGATGTTCCTGGATTTAACATGGTCTTAGACTGGACATAGCATATCCTGCAAATGCAGATGTGGAAATGCATGTTGTTTCCATGTATATCCAGTTGCTTTTTGAAGAGATTAAAAATAGTAATAATCTCTATAATTATGATCATATATGTATGGATTTTGATGTCTAATATTTTCACTCTTTCATATAAAGGAATCTTACTAAAGAAGGGGGAGATAGTAAGACCTGGAGAGGACAGGATCTCCACAAAGAGAGCAACAGAACTGAAATATCTGAGCACAAGGGTCTTTTCTGAGACTGTTACTCCAACCAAGGACCATTCATGGATATAAACTAGAACCCCTGCTCAGATGTAGCACATAGCAGCTCATTATCCAAGTGGGTTCCTCAATAAGGGAACATGGACTGTATCTGACATGAACTCAGTGGATGGCTCTTTGACTACTGCTTCTCCTGAGGGGGTAGCAGCCTTGCCAGGTCACAGAGGAGGCCAATGAAGCCAGTCCGAATGAGACCTGATAAGCTAGTTTTGTATCTTGGGATCATTTTATATGGTGTTAAAAAATTCTATGTTTGTCTGCTATAAGTATTTTTACTTTTTTGTACAATACAGCATGGGTGAATTTAGATCATTCTTCAGAATAAGACCAGTGTAGGTAGCTCTTGCCTCAGGGAAGAGAATAAGAAGGGTTTTGTTGTTGTTGCTTTCCTATTCTGTATAATACATTTTCTTCTCTGGCTATGTTTTTATCTGTGTAAACCCTGAATCCTTTTCTCCATGTACAGAGCATGCTATCCTCTGTAAGTGTTGTTTTCATTTCCTCAGAGGGAGTGATGAGATGAGAGCTGTACCCAAGCTTCACTAACAGATAGCTTGCGCTTGGCTCAGAGTGTTTCTGTCTAAGTATTCCTATGCCTAGGCAGGGAAGCTTTTAGTCTCAGTACAAGGTCTTCAGCAAGCCCAGACCTTGAGGACTTCAGCTTCTGGCCTCCATCTAACAACCTAAGCCTATGATATTTTCAGCCTTTGAAACTTACTGCTGAATAAATTCACCCTTTCTATCTCATTCTGAACTCTGGCTGACTGGTTCATTTCAGATGTTCAGCCTCAAAACTTCTCTCCAAGCTGACTGATTCAAACTGGCTTCCCTTGACTTTTGATTGAATTGTTCTGCTTGGAAAATTGCCTCTGAACTCCAGAAACTGAACTATGAGAACCCAACTGCACTCAGCTGAACTGCACCAAACTGTGCTGTTTTTTGAAACTTTACTGTATTTTCTCCATGAACTTCTAGCTTTATCCCTCCCTCCCTCTCTCCCTCTCCTCTCTTCTGAAATATCTTCTCTTTCCTTCTGTTCTCCTAAGCGTTGCATATATTCTATCTCTGACTCATTCTGTCAGATCTTTCTCTGTTTTGTCACTTTTTCTGCTCCACAATTAGATGTTCATGTGAACTAAAGCAATGTCTATATTTCAGGCAGAGGGATGAAAGATGTTTTTTTCTAGTCAGGGGGAATAAAGGTATATACTACAGACATGTCTGTAATACAGACCTAGGTCTTTGGATGTGATCTCTTGCCAGAGAAGCCATGTTAATAATGCTGATAATATTATTATGATTTTGGCAAAATTATAAACACAACTATAGACACAATTAGTCTAATAAGTGGTTTACCACATGAATAAAATTCCCATAATTTTCATTTTCACTTCAAACATTTATTTTTATTAATTATGTTTAATTAATATAAACATAACTACACAGATGTTAAAATGTAAACCCTTGGTACGGATTTAAAATTTTGTATTCCCATACAATTCCTGTTCTATTTATTTTCTGTGTTTTCAACAATTTCTGTAGAGATTTATTTTACATGTTGAACCTTAAGTGATGCTTTTTCCTCTCTTCCTTTCTCACCGGAATTCTGACATTCACCCTCTTAACTCTCTCCTACCTTGTTCCCTTTCTTCAACCACTACCTCTGGCTATTCCATCTCCCCTACTGAGTGAGATTTATACATTATCCCTTGGATCCTCTATGTTACTTATCTTCTTTGGGTCTGTGCCTCCTAGTATGGTTATCCTGTATTATAAGGCTAAAATTCCCTTATAAGTGAGTACATACCATGTGTATCTTTCTGGGTCTGTAGTACCTCACTCAGGATGACCTTTTCTAGTTCCATCCATTAACCTGCAAATTTCATGATTTCTTTGTTTTTAATGGCTGAGTATTATTCCATTGTGTAAACATGCCACAGTTCCTTTATCAATTCTTTGGTTGATGGACATCAAGGTTTTCTTCAGATTCCAGCAATTAATAATAAAGCTTCTGTGAACATAGTTGAGCAAGTGTTCTTGTATGGTAGAACATATTTTAGGTAATACCCAGGAGTGGTGTAGCTGGGTCTCTAAATATTCCCAATTTTCTGAGAAAGCACCAGATTGATTTCCAAAGTGTGTGTACAAGTTTACACTCCTACAAGCAATGGAAGATTGTTCTCCTTTCTTCACCCTCTCCAGCATGTGCCATCAATTGAGATTTTGATCTGAGCAACTCAGACTCCTGTGAGATAGAATCACAGGGTGGTTTTGATTTGCATTTACCTGATGACTAAGGAAGTTGAGCATTTCTTTAAGTGCTTCTCAGCCAATTGAGATTCTTCTGTTGAAAATTCTCTGTTTATTTTTGTGCCCCATTTTTTATTTGGGTTATTTTGTTTGTTGGTTTTTGATTTCTTGATATCATTATATATTTTAGATATTAGCCCTTTGTTGGATGTAGGACTGGTGAAGATCTTTTCCCAATGGACTGTCTTTTCCATCTATTGACAGTGTCCTTTGCCTTACATAATCTTTTCAGTTTCAAATGGTCCCAATTATTAATTGTTGATCCTAAGACCTGAGCTTTTGGTGTTCTGTTCATGAAGCTATTTCTTGTTCCAAAGAGTTCAAGGATCTTCTATACTTTCTATTCTAATAGACTCAGTGTGTGTGGTGTTATACTTAAGTCTTTGATCCACTTGGATTTGAGTTTTGTGCAGGGAGATAAATATGGATCTACTTGCATATTTTCTACATGTAAACACCAAGTTAGACCAGCACCATTTGTTGAAGATGCTTTCTTTTTTCATTATGTGGTTTTGGCTCCTTTGTAAAAGACCAAGTATCTGTAGGTATATGGTTTTATTTCTGAATCTTCGATTTGGTTCCAATGATCGACCATTCTATTTCTATGCCAGTATCATGAAGTTTTTATTACTGTTGTTGCATAGTACAGCTTGAAGTCAGGGATGGAGAAACCTCCAGACGTTCTTTTATTATATGGAATTGTTTTAGCTATTCTGTTTTTTGTTTGTTTGTTTGTTTTTTCCATATGAAGTTGATACTTTTTATTTCAAGATCTGTAAAGAACTTTGTTGGTATTCTGATGGAGAATGCCTTGAATCTGTATGTAGAGAAAAGAGAAACTGAGGATGAGGTTATCTCTGTGACTAGTTGGAGACCTAAATCAGGGTAGGCTCCTGGGCAGATATCAGGGGGATTCAAGGAGACTCCTAATAGCAGAGGCTACAGAGAACGTATAGGACACCTTCTAACTAGACTTGTCTCCTAGCAAAGTGAGAGGAACATCAACCTACCAACAAAATCTTCAACTTCAAAATTATTCTGCCTACAAGATATGCAGGGATAAAGATAGAGCAGAGATTGAGGGAATGTTCAACCAATGCCTGGCCAAAACAAAGACTCACCCTATAGGAGAGTGCCAACCCCTGACACACTATAAACAATATTCTGCTAATCTTGCAGACAGGAAACAGAGATGTCCTCTGAAAGCTCTGAGCAGTAGAACCTCAAATCAGATGCTGAGACCCACAGCCAAACTTTGGATGATGAGTAGGGAGTCTTATGGAAAAGTGGGAAGAAAGAGAATAGGACCTAGAGGTGACAGGAGCACCACAGGAAGACCAACAGAGCCAACTAATCCAAGGCCCAGAGGGGTTTGTTGAGATGAAGCATCAACCAAGGACCATGCATGAACTGGATCTAAGACAGTTGTAACAAAGATGTAACAAATGGGCAACTTAGGCTTCATGTGGGTCCTCTAGTAAGGAAAGTGGGGAATACATTGGACATAGACTCACCTGATAAATTTTAGATTACTTCCTTCTAGTTAGGACTGCCTTGCCAGGCTAAAGAGGAAGAGTATACGTTCAGTCCTGATGCAAGTTGCTGAGTTGGGGTAGATAGGAAAGGGAGCTCCTTTTTCCTGAGGAGGAGGAAGTGGGGAGAATGGGAAGGAAGGTAAGACTAGGAAGGGAGGGGGGATGGGGTGACAACAAGGATGTAAACGGAATAAAAAATAAATAAAATTTAAAGGATGCTTTTTCCATTCATCTCCCATTAGATAGATATAAATGAAATCAAACTCATAATTTCTGACCCAAGTCTCTCTTTTCCATTCTGTGATCTTTGTCTGGTATGGGCTTCCTTTAGCCTGGTATGTTCTTCCTTGTGATAAGTAAATATTGTACTACTATCATCATTCAACATTATTTTCAAACCTGCTCCTCAGAACAAGTCCCAGAACAAGCTTGCCCTATAAGTTATGGTTAGTTGGGAATGTGAACTTGTTACATTCTAGAAGAGTCTCAGTGAGGGACAGAGAGTTTGCTCAGGTTGTATTGTGGGCATGTCTCTGAGAATTTTTTCTTTGTTTATTAATAGAAGAAGGATTAATAATTCATTATTGATTAATTAGGTGTCCCCCTCCCTGTGAATGTGGGCAGAACCATTTTACTTGCCTTGACCTGAATTGTATAGTAACAATTTATTTTCTGGTCTTGACTAGTTTTTTTTTTACATCCTAGTGGCCTTCACTTTACCATACTGATGGCCCATAACCTGCAATTGTAAACTTAAATATTCTTTCTCAGCAAGGTTGTTTTTTATTTTTATTTTTTTTTAAATTATGGTATCGTCATACAACAGAAATAAAACTAAACACCTACTAAAGCTTCCCCTCTCATTCCTCATTTTCAATTGCCCTACTTATCTTATTGCAAGAGTATTACTCTAATTATATTAACTACCTGCCACTTCGTATTTATTGCATGCATTACTCACTACAGATAATTTTATGAAGAAAATAGTGCACTTGTTGTATCATTTAAAATTGGTGTAAGTGAACACCTGACTAAGGCAAGTAAGGAAGTAAATGTTTATTCTTCTTGGCCATGGTTTGTGGGTATATCTTGATAGCCATGACAAGAACATGAAGTAGTTAGAGAAGTTATGTCTGCAATCAGGAAGTAGAGATGTGCTGGTGCTCAGTTTTATTCCTTTCTTTTTTCTTTTTATTCATTTTGAACAGTTTGATACCCCATCACATAGATTTGTGCTACCAAAATTCAGCATGCATCTTCCAACTTCGTTAAACATATTTGGATGTACTCTTATGATATCCACAGAGATATGTCTCTTAGGTGATTCTAAGTTCACTCAAATTGACAAGACACCCATTGTACTTGCAGTGTGTTTTATTGTTTCTCAAGTACCTGGAAAGGGGTGTGGATAATTCACATCTATCTTAAAACTCAGAGCAAGAAAATGCCAAGGACAAATCAAAACTTGAGAGAGAGAGGAAGAGAGAGCAAGAGACTATTATGAATTTCTGTATACATGAAAGAAAGTTTCCAATTAAGATTTAAATGTGGTTTGAGATGGGTGATTATTTAATGGATAAATACTGTGAAAATTTTCAACGCTTAGTTTACATTCCCAGAAGCCATGCAATGTGAATGTTGTAATTTAGGTCTGTTGACTTGCTCCTGTAGGCAGAAGGTGGAGGAAAATCTTAGTCACCCATACCAACTAATCTGTCATAAAGAACAATAGGAACCCCTGTGCCGAACAGTATTGAGACAAGGGCATAAATGAAAGGATTTCTTTTGACCTTCCCATTTAGTTCATTGTTCACCTATGTTTATACTCAACTCTTAACCACAGGCACACACACACACACACACACACACTGGGAGAGAGAGAGAGAGAGAGGTGGAGATTAAGAGATTTCATTATAACTTTGTAAATCAGTTGTGATGAATGTCTAAGTAAAATGAACTGTTTTCTAATTCACTATTTAATCAGCAGGAAAGAAAAAAGCACTTTAATAAAGGTATATTTAGTAATGGTAAACAAGTTTGGTAAAATATTAAATAGCACCATATATTCAAACTTCAGGTATATAAAAGCAAATAATGTAAATCAAAATGTTGGAGAATGTTATCAATGAAAATAAAAATTGAAAGTTTATTTTTCTAAACAATCACAACTAAAAAAACGTTACATACTTTCAATTTTTTGACGCAGGGTCATCATGAATAATATTTTATAAGTTATCAAGAAATTTATATATATATATATTACAGGTCAACAAATTGAATATCTCAAGGCTTATCTTTGAAATTAAAAAAAAACAATTTAAAAAAATCACAAAGATGCAAACATGATCTTGTAGATCACACACAACACACACACGTACACACACACAATCAAAAGATTCTAGTGAGGACTACAAAATTAAGTCATTTCCATTTTTTTTTAATGTCAGATACTTTTATTTTCAGTTTTAGACTTCCATAGTATTTTTTTTAATTTATTTATTTTTATCTCAATCACAGGTTAGGTACTTTGAATCCCAGGTGTAGCCCCCTCCCCCATTCCCTCCTACCCTCCCACTCCCTCCCTCATCTCCTTCTTCCCCACCCCCTCCAAGGCTAAAGACCCTATTCAGGGAAACAGGGACTGTTTCAGTCATGATCTTGATGGCTGACTCTTTGACCCTCCCCCATATAAGCCGGGGAGTGACAGACTGGTCATTTCCATTTTTATGGTTTACATTAATAATTATTTTCTTTTTTATTAAATGTTTATTTTTATATTAATTAAAGTTTGTTAATTTTGTATCTCAGCTGTAGCACCTTCTCTCATTCTTTCCCAATCCCACCCTTTCTTCCTCATCTCCTCCCTACCCCTATCTAAGTCTGCTGATAGGGGAGATCCTTATCCCCTTCCATCTGACCCAAGCTTAGTCAGCACTGGCTACAATGTCCTCCTCTCTGGCCTAGCAAGGGTGCTCCTCCTCCTTCGTGGGGGAGAGGGGGTAGTCAAAGAGCCAGCCACTGAGTTCATGTCAGAGACAGTCCCTGTTCCTCTTACTGGGGTACCCACCTAGATACTGAGCTGCCATGCGCTACATCTGAGCAGAGGTTCTAGGTTATATCCATGTATGGTCCTTGGTTGGAGAATCAGTATCAGAAAAGATGCCTGTGCCCAGATATTTTTGGTCCTCGTGGAGATCCTGTCTTCTCCAGGTCTTACTAATGACCCGACCCCTTCTTTCATATATTTCCCTGCACTCTGCCAAAGGTTTGGTTATGAGTCTCAGCATCTGCTTTGGTACTCTGCTAGGTAGAGTCTGTCAGAGGCCTTTATGGTAGTCTTCTGTCCTGTTTCTTGTTTTCTCCTACTTCCAATGACCATCCCATTTGTCTTTCTAAGTGAGGATTGATCATCTTACCCAGGGACCTCCTTTGTGATTAGCTTCTTTAGGTGTACAGATTTTAATATGTTTATCCTATCTTTTAGGTATAGTATCCACTTATAAGTGGATATATACCGTGTGTGTCTTTCTGCTTCTGGGATACCTCACTCAGGATGATCTTTTTTACTAGATCCCACCATTTGCCTGCAAATTCTATGATTTCCTTGTTTTTAATTTCTGAGTAGTATTCCATTGTGTAATTTAGTACCCCACTTTCTGTATCCATTCCTCTGCTGAGGGATTTCAATATTGAGAACGTTATCCAAAGAATCTCTGTTTCCTGCAGTGGGTGTGTGGGTAGGAGGAGTCTGATATCTGGCTGCTATCTTAGGTGGATCCTGGGTATGGCACTTTGCAAGCTCTTGAAGGAACACTCACTCTAACAGGTCAACTCCGAAAGCACAGGTGTTCCTCCTTTTCTCTACTCTCAGGTTTGGGCCTGCTGGGGCAAATGTAAGAGCTCTATCAGCTCAGTGGTGTTGCAGGCACCGAAGTCAGGAGTCTAGCTGCAGCTACAGAATCAGGCCTGTCCAGATGCCTCCTGGGAAGTCCTGGGGAGCCACAACAGTGGTCCACAGACTATGTGGCCTGGCAGGCCTCCTGTACCTGGGTGGTTTGGCGGGTCTGGTGATTTTTGTGGCTATACAGCAGGCTGTTTGCCACTGACTGATTGGGTGGCCCTTACAGTCACTGGCTTGGAGGCCCTGCAGAGTCCATACAGCTGCTTATGGACCTGTACAGCTGGCAGCCAAGTTTGATTATTTCCAGCCTTCTACTCCTCTTGGGTGTGTCTGCTTCTTTTTTTTTTTTTTTCCCTAGGACTTTCAGGTGAGTCTTCTAGTTGCTGCTATGAGATGTTTCAAACATCTTTCTGAAGGCACTTAATGCTCTGAACTTCCCTCTTATCACTGCTTTCACTGAGTCCCATAAGTTCAGGTATGTTTTGCCTTCATTTTCATTGAATTCTAGGAATTCTTTACCTTCTTTATTTCTTCCCTGACCCAGTAGTCATTGAGCAAATGTCCTTGTTGTATACTTGAGCATCTTTTGGATATATACCTAGAAGTGTTATAGCAGGATCTTGTGGTAGCACTACTCCTAATTGTCTGAGAAAGTGCGAGATTGATTTCCCAAGGGGTTCTACAAGTTTATGTTCCCACCAGAAATGGAGTAGGGTTCCTCTTTTTCCAAATCCTCTCTAGAATATGTTGTCACTTGAATTTTTGATTTTAGCCATTCTGATGGGCATAAGGGGAAATCTCAGGGTTGTTTTGATTTGCATCTCCCTGATGACTAAGGATGTTGAGTATTTCTTTAAGTGTTTCTCTGCCATTTGATGTTCTTCTGTTGAGAATTCTCTGTTTAGCTCTGTACTCCCTTTTTAAAAGTGGATTACTTGATTTTTTTGGTATTAGTACTTTTACTTTATTTTTAAAATATTAAGTACAGTTTATTAACTTTGAATCCCAGGTGTCACGTGCTCCCTCATTCCCTCCCAATCCCACATTCTTCCCTCATCTCCTCCCTGCCCTTTGCCAAGTCCACAGATATGGGAGGTCTCCTCCCTTTCTGTCTGACCCTAGCTTATCATGTTTCTTCAGGATTGGCTGCAATGTCCACCTCTGTGGCCTATCAAGGATGCTCCTCCCTCAGGGGATGGGGGAGGTCAAAGAGCCAACTACTGAGTTCATGTCTGAGACAGTCCCTGTTCTTAATAGGGAACCCACTTGGAGACTGAGCTGCCATGGGCTACATCTGTGCAAGGGTTCTAGGTTATTTCCATGAATGACCCTTGGTTGGATTATCCGTCTCAGTAAAGACCCCTGTGCACAGTATTTTTGATCTGTTTCTCTCCTTGTGGAGTTTATGTCATCTCCAGGTCTTCCTTTTACACCCTCCCCCCCCCTTTTTTTTCATGAGATTCCCTGTACTCTGCCCATAGTTTGGCTACATATCCCAGCCTCTCCTTTGATACCTTGCTGGATAAAGTCTTTTAACTGCCCTCTCTGCTAGGATCCTGTCCTGTTGCCTGTTTCTCCTTCTTTCAATATCCATCCCCTTTCCCTTTCTGCATGATGATTGATCATCTTACCCAGTGTCCTCCTCCTTGCTTAGCTTCTTTAGGTGTACAGAGTTTAGAATTTTTAACCTATGGTATATGTATAATATCCACTTATAAGTGAGTATATACCATGTGTTTCTTTCTGCTTCTGGGTTAACTCACTCAAGATAACCTTTTCTAGTTATCCTGCAAATTTCATGACTTCCTTGCTTTTAATTGCTGAATAGTAGTCCATTGTGTAAATGTAGCACAATTTCTGTTTCCATTCTTTAGTTGAGGGACATCTAGGTTGTTTATAGATTCTGGCTATAACAAATAAAGCTGTTACAAACATGGTTGAGCCAATGTCCCTATTATATACTTGAGCATGTCTTGGATATATGCCTAGCAGTGCTATAGCTCAGTCTTGAGAAAGAACTATTCTCAGTTGTCTGAGAAAGTGCCAGATTGATTTCCAAAGTGGCTATACAAGTTAACATTCCCATCAGCAATGGAGTAGGTTTTCCCTTTCTTCACATCCTCTCCAGCATCTCACTTGAGTTTTTGATCCTAGCCGTTCTGATGGGAGTAATGTGAAATCTCAGGGTTGTTTTGATTTGCATTTCCCTTATAACTAGGAATGTGGAACATTTCTTTAAGTGTGTCTCTGGCATTCAATATTCCTCTATTTAAAATGCTCTGTTTCGCTCAGAACCCCATTTTTTAAATTGGGTTACTGGATTTTTTGCTTGTTAAATTCTTCAGTTCTTTGTATATTTTGGATATTAGCCCTCTGTCAAATATAGGTTTTCTGAAGAGCTTTCCCCAGTCTGTAGACTGTCATTTTGTTCTGAGTACAGTATCCTGTGCTTTACAGAAGCTTTTCAGTTTCACATGGTTCCATTTATTGATTGTTGACCTTAGAAGCTGTGCTGTTGGTATTTTGTTCAGTAAGTTGTCTCTTGTGCCAATGAGTTCAAGGCTGTTCCTCACTTTTTTCTTCTATGAGGTTTTGTGTGTCTAAAAGCCCTGGCGGGGGCTGGGGGGGAGACACACCCAAGAGAATTTAAGGGCTAGAAATAATCAAACAGAGCTGAAATTAATGAATTAGAAACAAAGGAAATGATTCAAAGGATCACTGAGACCAAGAGCTGGTTCTTTGAGAAAATCTACCAGATTGAAAAACCCTTAGCCAAAGTAACTAAAAGGCAGAGAGAAAGTCTCCAAATCAGCAACATCAGAAAGGAAAAGGGGGTCATAATGAAATACACTGAGGAAATCCAAACAATTGTTGGGTCTTACTAGAAAAGCCTATATGCCCCACAATTTGAAAATCTAAATGAAATGGATAATTTTCTTGATAGAGTCCATCTAACAAAATTAAATCAAGTTCAGGTAAATAGATTAAATAATCTCATATTCCCTAAGGAATTAGAAGTAGTCATCAACAGTCTCCCTTCCAAAGAAGCCTAAGACCAGATGGTTTCAGCACAGAATTTTACCAGACCTTCATAGAAGAGCTAACTCCAATTCTCTTTAAACTTTTCCACAAAATTTAAACAGAAGGAATGTTACCAAACTCATTCTATGAAGCCACAGCCACCTTGATACCTAAACCACGAAGACCCAACAAAAAAGAGAACTTCAGACCTATCTTCCTTATGAACATCGAAGCAAAAATACTCAATAAAATACTTGCAAATGCAATCCAAGAGTACATAAGAGACATCATCCCCCATGACCAAGTAGGCTTCATCCCAGGCATGCAGACGTGGTTCAATATTCGGAAATCCATCAACGTAATCCACCATAAAAACAAACTAGCTCCTTCTTCCTTAGATTTTCACTGTACAGATTTTAGTATGTTTTTCCTATATTATATGTCTAATATGAGTTTCTTAAATTCATCCATCATTCAGTTAATTTCTGAGACTAAAATAAGGCTTTTTTTTCCACACAATATTTTCATTACAACAGAATGCATTTTACCAGATTGTATCATATATTATATTACCTGATAGCTTTTTTAAAATGAAAGAAACTAAATGCTTTCCTATAAAAACAATCATTTTGACAATCAAACTGAACTTAGAAGAACAGAAAAGAAAAGCTCACAAATTACTCTAAAATAAACACTACATAACACTACAGTGAATACATGTTTTTGTGTTACTTTCCACCTATAAAAATTAAGAAATGGATTAATTTTTATTTTTAGGTATATTTAGATCTGAAGATACTTTAATGTCATATTCTTCTAAACTGCCTAATATTTGTAATTAAAAAATAGGTCATTATGAAGTTCACTGTTCAACATTCTTTTATTTTTAGACACCAGAGTATTTTGTTTCATTTATTTGTTTATTTTTCTGTTTTTAGAATCCACATGATTCTATTCACCTGTCAGTTTGTGACAGTGAATTGCGTTTATAACATGTGTAGTTGTTTCATATGTTAGGGAAAACAGATTGACAGGAAGGATCAAATATAAGACAAAATCCTGCCATTTTTACAGAATAAGAATCATTGCTGATGTGTCGTGAACAGGCAATTCAATGCCATTTAAATATACATTACAAAAGAAACAGTGAAATACCACATTAAGATGGGAGAGGGGGTAAAATAGGAAAATAACAGTAACAACAAAAGCACTGCATATGGTTAGGAAAAGGGCTTTTGTATTTTTAAGTGGTTCAATATTATAAATTTGATATGGTAATTTGATAGCCCATTGTCAGAAAGAATAATTTTATTTCATCTTCTGGAAATAAACATGGGGCGACTGTTACTGGAACCAAATATTGAGGTTCACTTCACTAGTTTAGTGTTATACTTGCACCTGGCGTTTTTTGGTGTTTCCACGGATGTCTTCATCTGAGGTAAAATCTGCCATTCTGTCTTCATCCAGATGTGGCTTAATTTGTTTTCCTAAAGTTTACAAAATTATGTTTTTTCCTCATGAGGTATCAGCAGTGTAAGATTGAAGGAGTTTAAAATAAAATCACATTAGTAGCACCTTCTTTAATTGCTATCAGGCTCAGGTTTTTCGTATTACGTTGCTGTCAAAGGTTGTTGTTCCGGTATATGAACTGACAATAGGAAGGTGAGCAAGACAAATAATAAAGAGTTTGACTTTAGGAAATCAGGGAGGATACTCATAATTAAATGGGATGATAGATGAGTAAGTACATAAAAAGATCATTGTATTTTGACTCCATATAATTCTTTATGACAAAACCAAAATTAAGTATTGCTAGAGACAGGACAAAGGAAATCTGTAATTCAGGGTTAGAGAGATGGCTTTGCAGTTAAGAGCACTTACTGTTGTTGCATAGGACCAAGGTTCTGTTTTTAGCACTCATGGTTCACAAGCACCTGACATTCAGCTCCATGGGACCTGTGGGAGTATTGCAGATTTTGTGGGAGTAAATACACACATAATTACATACACATACATAATTAAAACTATTGAAAGTAAATTTTGGGAGAGTAAAGCCAGAGCACATCTGTGTAAATTGCCCAAATTGAGAGTGCAGTATTATGAAGAAGGTGTGAATTTTCATATTGAACTTTCATTGTTCTATTTTAAAAGATTGTATTTTGTTGAAATAAAGTTAATCTTATTTTACTGAAGACTATACGAGAAATATTATTTTTCTTAACAGCTACAATTTTATCTACCTACTGTATAAAGGGAAAAACTGAAGAAATTTTAAGAGAAGATTTTCTATCTTGAGTGTCTAAAAGATGGATCACTTGTTTATTAGTTTTTTAGGTCTGTCATGACATAGGTGGGTTAAACAACAAGGGTTTATTGCTTTATTTTTCTGGAGACAAGAAGCAGGAGAGCAAGTGTCAGAAGTCCTGGTTTCTTCTGAGAGCTGTGAAGGATAGATCTGGTCAAAGACTCTGCCCTTGCTTTGTACATGACCTTCAAGTTCTTGTGTTTATTTTGTCTTTTCACATAGCCATTCCTCTGTGCATGCTTGTCTCTGTCCAGAGTCATACTTTATATAAGGGCTCCAATCTTGCCACACAGGCAACATTTCGTTTATTAAGTATGCCTATTTACTTTACAACTAAGAAACTTGCTCTGATCATTTTTCTCCTAGAAATAAATCTATGATTTATTATCAAATTGTTTTATTGAAAAAGAATATTCTATCAAACAATTATTTTTAAATTAAACAAACCGTGAATTTAAAATCTTTTATAATTTTATTTGTTTACTCAGTGTGTGTGTATGTGTTTGTGTGTACACATGTGTGTGCTCTTACCACTGAGAGTTCCTGAAGGTCAGAAGACACCTTGTAGAAGTCAATTTTCTCTCCCCACCATGTGAAATCTAAATATTTAACTCAGGTCTTCAGACTTGGCAACAGGCACCTTTACCTATTAAAGCATTTTTGTGGCCTGAACAAATCATAGTAATTTGACTCTGAAGGTAAATAAATCTTGTTCATGCTTATATTTCCTTGCAACAAGAACGAATTGGCATAAAATGAGGCTTAAATCAAAACAATATGAATTAATAAGACTGATTTGTTCATTAAAATGGGAAAAGGCTGTACTAAATGAAAAATATTTCTTTTTTTTCTTTTTTTTTTTTTTTTTTTGTTTTTTTTTTTTTTTTTTTTTTTTTTTTTTTTT
>CM053743.1:59201527-59235063 GCA_028658305.1 Pachyuromys duprasi
AGGAGTTCCGCTCACCTGGCACTCACAATGCTGGCGTTTTAGGTCCCAGAGTTCAGTCTCCTGGTCGCTGCGTTGTTTCTGCTCTCCTACTCCTCAGACACAGTGTTCTCTCGTGGCAGCCATCTTGGATCCCCCCCTGAAAAATATTTCTAATAAAATTTGATCGATATCATTAAAGAGAGTCTCTTGCAAATTAAATGTTTTGACAGTTTTCTTATATATTGCATCTCAGTATTAATTATTACTGTTGAAGATAAACAGAGCTAAAGAAATATCATTTCAAAAGAATCACTTCATTATATTCCTAATTATTTTAGACTGTTATATTTTCTTCCTAGAAATGAAATTCTTTTTATGTTTGTATATAAATAAATGCTCATTTTTCTCAGTGATAACTTCCAAAAGTCTCTCAGAAAGCAATTCACATGTTGAACTCCCACGGAATGCAGAGGTACATTTTTATTATGTAGTATCTGCTAATGGAATCTTAATAATATTGACAATCTTTACCAAAGAATTTTCAGAAGAATTCAAAAACTCCACTAGAACATTAAAATCAAACAATAGACAACCTTACAAAGTGGCAAAGGAAAGTGATTTATCTGACTAAAACTTGATACATATTTACAAAGTAAATAGCATTATCTAGAATCATAAAACATGAAGGTTACTTTGCAGACAGAACCACTCACCTCTATTAATTTGCCTTATATTTAAAGCATACAATTGACTAGAGTAAATCTTTTGAAGGTATTTTCTTAATTTCTTTTGATTCCAACATTTTAATCCATTCTTTTCATTTAAAAATTTAAAATGTACATTAAAAGATGTTCTAATTAAAACTTTGATGGTGAACACTGTTGAGGTAATCTCATATTTAAAAAAGAAAAATATGAACAGAGATGAAAAGTGTAATATAATATTATATTGTGTTTAATGTTATATAAAAATGAATACATGTTTAATAATAAGAAAACCCTCATATAAGAAAGTTAAGAAATCCAAAAGTATGTTCCAACAAATTGACAAAGACCTCTGCTATCCTTGACAAAGCTAAGATGGGATTGGAGCACTAATATCTTACATTTATGAATAAATTCTGCAAGTAGAACTATTAAAAATGTCAGCATTCTGTTCAAGAAGTTATCTCCTATACCACTGAGTTCTAGGCTCTATCCACTTTTTCTTCTAAATGATTTAGTGTGTCTGGTTTTACTTTGAGGTCTTTGAGGTCTTTGAGGACTTTAGTTTTGTGCAGGGTAACAAATATGGATCTGTTTTCATTTTTCTACATGTAGACATCCAGTTAGACCAGCACTATTTGTTGAAGGTGCTATCTTTTTTCTATTGTATGGTTTTGGCTTCTTTGTCAAAAACAAGTATCCATAGATGTGTGCATTTATTTTGAGGTATTCAATTCTATCCCATTGATCAGCCATTCTTTTTCTATGCCAGTACCAGGTGGATTTTATTACTATTGCTCTATAGAACAGTTTGAGATCAGGGATGGAGATACTTCCAGACTATCAGTTGTTGTTCATGATCGTTTTGGAAATCCTGTTTTTTTTTTTTTTTCTTGTTTTTCCTTATGAAGTTGAGAATTGTTCTTTCAAGTTTTGTAAAGAACTGTGTTGGTATTGTGATGGGAACTGCATTGACTCTGTTGATTGCTTTTGGCAGGATGGCCATTTTCATGTTATTCCTACCGATACATGAGCACAGGAGATCTTCCAATCTTCTGATAACTTCTTCAATTTCTTTCTTTAGAGACTTGAAGTTTTTTTCAAACAGGTCTTTCACTTGCTTGGTAAGAGTCAAACCAAGGTAGTTTATGTTAGAGGCTATTGTAAAAGGTATTGTTTCCCTAATTTCTTTCTCGGTCCTTTGTCTTTAGTATACAGGAGGGCCTCTGATTTTATTGAGTTAATATTGTATCCAGCCACTTTGCTGAAGATGTTTATCAGCTGAAGGAGTTCTCTGGATGAATTTTTGGGGTCACTCATGTATATTATCATATCGTCTGCAAATAGTGACACTTTGACTTCTTCCTTTCTGATTTGTATTCCCTTAATCTCCTTTAGTTGTCTTATTGCTCTAGCTAGCATTTCAACCAATAGCACAGGCTCTAAGATCAACAATCAATAAATGGAACCTCATGGAATTGAAAAGATTTTGAAAAAAAAAAAGGACACAGAACAAAACTATAGCTTACAGGCTGGAAAAGCTCTTCTCCAACCTTATATATGACAGAGGGCTAATATCCAGAATATATAAAGAACTAAAGAAGTTAAACAACGCAGTAATTTTAATCCAATTAAAAAATGGGCTAAAGAGAGAATTCTCTGTAGAGGAATATAGAATGGCAGAGAAACATTTAAAGAAATGCTCAACGTCCTTAGTCATCAGGGAGATGCAAATCACAATGACCCTGAGATTTCACCTCACATCCATCAGAATGGCTAAGATCAAAAATTCAAGTGATAATAAATGCTGGAGAGGATGTGGAGAAAGGCAAACCCTTCTCCATTGCTGGTAGGAATGTAAACTTGTACAATCACTTTGGAAATCAATCTGGTGCTATCTCAGACAATTAGGAATAGTGCTTGTGCAAGATCCAACTATACCACTCCAAGGCATATATCCAAAATATGCCCAAGTATACAACAAGGACATTTGTTCAACCATGTTTGTAGCAGCTTCATTCATAATAGGCAGAATCTGGAAACAACCCAGATGTCCCTCAACTGAAGAATCAACACAGAAATTGTGGTACATTTACCAATGGAATACTACTCAGCAACTGAAAATAAGGAAATCATGAAAATTTCAGGCAAATGGTGGGAACTAGGAAAGATCATTCTGTGTGAAATATCCTGGATCCATAAAGGCACATACCATATATACTTCCTTATTAGTGGATACTAGTCAAATAATATAGGATAAACCTACAAAAATCTGAACACCTAAAGAAGGTAAGCTAGAAGTAGGACCCTGGGTAAGATGATCAATCCTCACTCAGAAAGGCAAATGGTATGGACATTGGAAGAAGGAGAAAACAGGAAACAGGATAGGAACCTACCACAGAGGGCTACTGAAAGACTACCCAGCATTGTATTAAAGCAGATATTGAGACTCATAAACAAACTTCGGACAGAGTGCAGGGAATCTTAGGAAAGAGGGGGAGATAGTAAGACCTTAAGAGGATAGAAGCTCCAACACAACCAAAATATCTGGTTACAGGGATATTTTCTGAGACTGATATGCCAACCAAGGACCATTCATGGATACAAGCTAGAACCACTGCTCAGATGTACCCCATAGCAGGTCAGTATCTAAGTTCCCCTAGTAAGGGGAATAGGGACTGTCTCTGACATGAACTCAATGGCTAGTTCTTTGAACGCCTTCCCTGGATGGGGGAGCAGCCAGAGGAAGACAATGCAACTAGTTCAGATGAGATGGGATAAGCTAGGATCAGGTGGAAAAGGAGGAGGTCCTCCCCTATCTGTGGCCTTGGAAAAGGACATAGGAGAAGTTGAGAGAGGGAAGGTGGGATTGCTAGGGCATGAGGGAGGAGGCTACAACTGGGATACAAAGTGAATAAACTGTAATTAATATAATTTTTTAAAAAAATCAATGTCAAAAATATATCAGAATTCTGTGAAAATAATTACACTTTTCAAATAGAGGAACATGGAATTAACATCAAATTCAGAATCTGCAGTTCCAAAATATACCCAAATGAATACAATGCCTATGTGCTAGTTGTGTACATTACATGCTCATTAACTGATAAATGGCAAGTGTGTTTTGTATGCAGTAAAGCATATTTTGATATAAAAAGATTTATGTACATTGCAATACATTCTTTGAAATATCAGACTATATAAAATAATCCATTTGCAATGCAGTTTGTATTTATATTATTATTATTATTATTCAAGAACTGTGCTAAAGAGACAATTCTATAAAAAAATAAAAATAGAGTTGTGTATGCCAAAGGTTATGTGTCTTGAACAACTAAAGTTGATGGCATGAGTTTCTGTCTTAGTGTGTTTAGATCCTTAAATTTCACAATCATGTGCCACATTACTAACAAGGAGGCTTACAATTATTTTTCAATAAAACTTTTCTAAACTATAATTTGAAGGTTATAAAACATTTTCAGCTCTCATGGATTAGGGTTTCTTTAAGTTTATTTTATGTGTATGAATATTTTGTCTGCCTTTGTGAATGTATACCACATGTGCTCCTGGTGATCAGATCAGGTCATTGATTCCTCAGGATGTAGAATTATAGATCATTTTGAACAGCCATGAGGGGAATGAATTGAACTGAATCCTCTGCAAGAATAGTCAGTGTTCTTTATCTCCCAGGGATCCCTTCAACCTTTCACGGAATGAATTTTACAAGTTAGATCAGGAAATGCTGGTAAGAAGGAAACTCATTATCTGACATGGTAAATAACCCATTCTATACCTCCATCACTGTTTCACCTTCATTGGATGACTGTTGGCCCTCAATATTACACCAGACTTTATTTACAGTTCTTAAGCACCTTTAACCTCCATTCTAACACCTCCACAACCTTAGGTAGGAAATTAGTAGGAAAAAGGGCTGTAGTCCTCTTCTATCTAATTCCTGCTGATTAGGGTCATTGGAGATTACCAGACCCTGTCATCAGCATACTAGCAGTCCAGTCCAAAGGTCAACATCCAACAGCAACAAGAAGCCAGTGAAGGCCTCAAGACTCAATTGGTTGCCCAGACAAACTCTCTAGAATGTTTCTCTCTGCAAAGTCAAGTGTCGAAGCATGCAGATCAGTGCAGTGATATAAATCCAAATATCAAGGTCTCACTGTGATGGGGCCTCTATATAGGTCCTGTCCTCAGAGTCCAACCACAGATTTCATAGCTGCCCAAAGAGGAAAAGATGCTGAGAAGGGAGGAGGGAAGGGGTTGTGATTGATATGTAAAGTGAATAGATATATATATATATATATATAGAGAGAGAGAGAGAGAGAGAGAATAAAAAGATAAGACAAACTGGCCTACAGTTCTATGTGGGCAAATATGGCATTGACTTTCTGACTTTCCTTACTCTATTTCCTGAGCACTGGGTAGAACCATCTTCCCTCCACACCAAGTTTATGTGGTGTTTGCACATACTAAGCAAATATTCTCCTGAGAGATGGCCTCAGTCCCGAATTCCCCACCTATGTCTTCTATTCTTACAGTATAAAATTCAGAATGTCCTTTTTATAATTACTAATAAATATTTCAAATTGAATTACCACACATTTCTTCAAAAAAGAACAATGTTATCATCATACAAATTGTTTTACTTTGCCAATTCAAGAAATGAGAAAGCAGGTAGATGCCCAAGTTTTTTTTTCCTTATTTATTATTATTATGGTGATTATTATTATTTGTATCCCAGTTGTAGTGCCCTCCCTCATCTCCTTCCAGTCCCAACCTTCCTTCTTCTTCCTCCCATGTCTCCTTCATCTAGTCCAATGATAGGGGAAGTCCTCCTCTCTTACTGTCTGATCCTAGCCTATGGGGCCCCATCAGGACTGCCTATATTCTCTTCCTTGGTGGCCTGGTTAGGTTGCCCCACCATGGAGAAGTGATCAAGGAGCAGACAAGTAAGTTCATGTCAGAGACTGTCTCTTCTCCCATTACTAGGGAACCCACATGGAGACTGAGCTGTCTAAGAGCTACATCTGAAGAGGGGGTTCTAGGTCCTCTCTATTCATGGTCTTTGGTCGTTGATACATCAATCTCTGCAGTAGCCCCTCAGTACAGCTTTTTTTGGATTTGTTGCTCTCCTATGCAGCTCCTGTCCTTTCTGGGTCCTTCTATATTTCCCTTTTTTCATAAGACTCCCTGCACTTTGTCCAAAAACTCAAGTGACAATGCATGCTGGAGAGGGTGTGGAGAAAGGGGAACCCTCCTCCATTGCTGGTGAGAATGTAAACTTGTGCAACCACTTTGGAAATCAATCTGGTGCTTTCTCAGAAAACTGGGAATGCTGCTACCTTGAGACCCAGCTATACCAATTTTGGGCATATATCGAAGATATTCAACCATACAACAGGATCATTTGATCAACTGTGTTCTATCAGCTTTGTTTGTATTCTATCAGCCAGAATATGGAAAAAACTTAGATGTCCCTCAACAGAAGAATGGATATAGAAAGTGGTACATTTACACAATAGAATATTACTCAGCAATTAAAAACAAGGAAATCATGAAATTTTCAGGCAAATAATGGGAACTAGAAAAGATCATCCTGAGTGAGGTAACTCAGAAATCAAAAGACACATATGGTATATACTCACTTACAAGTGAATATTAGGCATATAATATAGGATACACATAATAAAATCTATAGCCTTAAAGAAGCTAAACAACAAGGAAGACCCTAGGGAAGATGTTTAATCCTCATTCAGAGGGGAAAACAGGATAGACACTGAAAGCAGTAGAAGAGAGGGAACAGGAGGACCTACCACACATGTCTTCTAGAAGACTCCACCTAGCAAGGGATTGAAGCAAATGCTGAGACTCATAGCTGAACTTTGGACAGAGCACTGGGAGTAAATAATATATTTTAAAATTTATTTATTTGCTTTTCTCCTGACTGAAGTCCTCCCAAGCACTGTCTCCACTCTTTCTTCCTTTCCCTTCAGAAAACAGAAAGCCTCTCAGAATTTCAAGTTGCAGCAAGACTAAAAAGCAACTTCTCCTATTGAGGCTAGACTACCCAAACCAGTAGAAGCAAATGATTTTCCAAAGGCAGACAACAATGTCAGAAATAGCCCCAGCTCCCACTGTTAGGAATCACACATGAAAACCAAGGTGCACAATTGTTACATACGTGTTGAAGGCCTAAGTCAGTCCCAAACAGGCCATCCTGTTGATAGTTCAGGCCCTGGTTAGTGATTCTGAAGGTTTTCTTATGGTGTTCTTGATCCCGCTGGCTCCTACAACCTTCCTCTGCCTTGTCCGCAGCAGTTCCCAAGCTCTACCTAATGGATGGCTGTAGGTTTTGGTTCCTATTTCAATCAGCTGTTGGATTAAGCCACTAAGAAGCCTCTGATGGAGGTTATGCTAGTATTTTGGAGATGCTCCATTTTTTAGACAGAGCTTTTTCCAATGCATATTTTTTATTAATGCATACTTTTATTTTTTTTAACCTACAGGTATTTTGCTTATAAATTATCTTTTCTGATTCTGTACCTTATATGGGATTTATGTGTGTGAAAATGAATGTGTCTGCATCTATACATTTCTTGTGCTTTTTCTTTGACAGTTTTTTCCTGTTCATTTGCTTGTTTTTGTCTTTTTCTGGTATAACTATATATAGTTATTATTATTTAGATGATTAATGTTTAATAAGAGAGAGAAAGAAAGCATGTGAATTTGTGTAGGTAGGGAGGCAGCAAAATCTGGAAGGAGTTAGCAAAATATATTGTCATAAAATACATTTTCAGTTAATAAAGAACAAGGAAAAATACTTATGCTCTTAGTCACCTTTTTATTATTTTATATTTATCTGGCCTTTTAAAATACATTGATCAGTTAAATACTACCGACTAAAACATAGATACACATGCACATATGTATGCACACACACAAATTTAATATTTTTGTGTAACTTGTCTTTGTTCGTAATATAAGAAAAATTCAAGGCTCTATCCAGTTAATATTCATGAAAACAGTAGAAAAGACAGAACTTCTTCAAAAACGTAAAGTTCAAAGTTGTTCCATCTATTTGTATTCTGCTGATCTCAAGCAAAATTAATCCAGCTACAAAGTCACGCATATATAATATTGTATAACTGCTTTTGCGTAACACAATTTAGTGATGATATTACATATTAAGACTATTCTTACACACACTGTGTAGAAATTTCCAGAAAAAAATGTTTTATAGGATCATAACTTCTCATGTGAATTACTCTTTTCAAATTGGGGTTATTATAAATGAAATAAACTAAAAGTACAACTTAAACATGCATCTTTGTATTTATATCTTTAGTATGAAACACTGATTTCGTTTTCCTACTTGATTCCCACATGTAAAATTTAAATTGTTGAAATAATAACTTCTCTCCTCTTTCTTACTTTAGTTTGAGTGTTTATGTTCTAAGCAATGATATCTCTTCATTATGGAATCCTTAGTATCCTTAATTTTGCTATTTCTTCTTCAGCACTGCATTCACTCAAGAACCTTGTTCTTTTGCTATTCTCCATGCTTTGAAATTATTTAAGTCTATTGCCTAATTTTTCCACCATGTCATTTCCAGGTATGCTTATGGTGCTTCTAGAATATTGGGATTTCGACAAATTGAAAATATTCAGTATACCTTAGTCATTAATTGTGTGAACTGCTCTGTCAAGATTTTTCTTTAGTTAACTTGAGAACCCCAGAGCTTTTGTTTCTTTTCTTTCTTTTTTCTTTTTCCACCATCCTTAAGATGATTGCTACTTAAAACAAAGGAATTTGTGACAATGTTTTGATAACGGAAAAGACAGGAAAAAATGTTTCGGCATACCAGTTTCTTACAGCTGAATAAGATTCAGCTCAAATTAAAGCATGAAGTTGTATTGTCTTCCTCTGTGGCTTGGTAAGGCTGCAACCCCCAGGGACAGGTAATCAGAGAGCCTGCCACTGAGTTCATGCCAGGGAGAGCCCTTCTCCCTTTACTAGGAAATCCACTTGGAGACTGAATCTACAGGTTACATCTGAGCAGAGGTTTTAGGTCCTTTCCAGACCTGATAGGCTAGTGTTAGTTGGAAGAGCAAGAGGACCTCCCCTATCAGTGGACTAGGAGAAGGTATAGGGGGAGATGGAGGGGGGATGGGATTGGAATGAGAAGAGGGAGAGGGCCAGAGCCTGGGTAAATTATGATAAATAATAAATTAAAATTAAAAAATTAAAGTTGTGATAATTTAATAAATTAAACCTTAATTAACATGATTTCACAATTTTGAGTATCTTTAAAATAACTTAAGATCATGTTTTTTTTATCAGCCCACATCAAGTGAAATTTGATGATTAGAAATGTATCACATGTTCATCATGATCTCTTTATATCTGCATTATTTTAAATTTTGATCTTCTGTGATTGTCTTTTCTCTATTAGATAAAGGAGTGGTAGCATGGATAGTTAAACACTGCAAAAGGACAATCACATAACTAGATAATTCTGTTTTACTTAAGCCTGTACATGCTACTCTGGTGTACCCATTAAATTTTAATAGTTGAGCTCAGGAAGATTGGTATGCTAATTTAATTAATTTTTTTCTGCCAAAGTGAATAAATTATATTTAATAATAAATAAATTAAAAATTCTCTGCCAGTTGTTTTTATTTTCCCATGTCTCATTGCCAGCACTTTTGTCAACTGTGGAAGTAGCTGAGAAAAATGCTTTTAATTCACAATGCTTTTCTCTTTCTGCAGAAAATAAGAAACATTATAAAATTTTATTTAATCATTTGTCTACGATGGCAATACAATATACCCAGAACTGTAGTCCTGTCAGTATAAAATCTTCCAGCAATTCAGCCCAGACAGTCCCAGTGCAGCTCCATGGAAATCTGATGGCACTGCATTAAAGTAGGAAACATGCTATACAAAGAGTAAACACATGGAGAAGGTTTGCGAAAGACAGTGTCTACTAACGATTTTCGAGGCTGTCGGCCAGGACAGCATGACTGGAGGCCAACTTCACGGCCTTAACTTGTACCCTTGATAGAGATCATTTGTAGATGTTGGCTTAGAATTTCTTAAGTGAGCCACATAATTTCCTGATGAATTATGAAGTAAGTAATGACAACATACATTTTTAGGTATGAAAGCTAACCTAAACATATTGCATACACAAGACTGCAGCCTAGGAATTTGAAAGTCTACATCTATACCCACATGTACTCTGTGAAATTGTGGGGGGTTCATTTCCCTCTCTGAATGTATTTATAGAAATTTTATTTGAGATGTTAATAAAATAGAAGAGGAATAGAAGCTATAATAAAACAAAAAAAAATTGCAAAATTTTCACTTACAACAGAAAAAAGGGCCTCAGAAGATCTATTATAACGTATATTAGTAATTAAAAGAGCCAGAACCTAAGACCAGGTTATTGGATTTCAAACACGGCTTAAAGGCTTGACCATTCACTGGTTGTATTTTCTTTGAACTGATAATGTACACAATGAGCAGCAGAGATGTAGACTCTCACAGTTGATGGTGTTTGCTTCAATACGACACAGTTTTTCAAGAATGAGTAACAGTTCTCTCTAACCTGCTAGTGTCATGGCCGCGCAGGGCTGCGACCCTGCTTTACGGTCCAGATGTCTCTTTCCACCAATAGCAGACATTAGTAGCTTACCGCATTTTTCTTCAGGTTCAAATAAATAGGTACTAACACAATGCACACATTCAGCAACAACAAAAAACAAGAACAAACAAAGAAAACCCTAAGATGTGGTGGAAGAAGGGACTAAGAGAAGAGACATAGTTTTAATATTGGGGTTAAGTACAGAGTTAGACAATCAAGAATGCTTAGATAATCCTTCAGGGAAGGAAAGACTAACAATTTAACTCAAGTATATGGAGAAAACTTGGCTGCAACATGGCTGGATCCAGGCTGTTTTTGTTATCTTTCTCTTTAAGAACCATCTTCAGGACAGTTACCACATCATTGCAAAGTCAACACAAATGGGAAGGAAATTGGTAAGAAGGCAAGATACAGCTCTCACTGAAACCTCAGTTAAGACAGGACACATTCTTAGCAATTTGAGTGAAATATTTTAAATAGTCATTATTCCACTTTAAGACTAACCTTCCAGCTCCCTCTCAACACAATTATCGTTATTGACTCCTATCATGACATTTCCACTTGGGAATCAGTTAGCTCAAGCAATTACAATAGGAACCATTAATTCTTTGTAGCATATCACACAAAAATAGACACCTGGATCAGATGTTTAAATATCTAGTTATCTACCTACTATATAAAATATAATATATTATGCTAGCTAGAATATGTGTATTCCTTTTTGGCCTATATTCTTAGTTATTTACTCACACCTGTACTTTAACTTGAACTAAAAATCATTGGTTTCTAATTTTTCAAATACTCTTAATTTTTTAACCTAAGATTTCACAAGCATCTGTAAATTGTCGTTTACTTGCTACTTCCACATTGACATATATTCTTATTTACCTTCTCAACTAAAAAAAAAAGGGCATTTCAAAGTCATCTGTCATTAAAGATCTCTCAATATTTATTGAAATGTTTGGACATCTGGCTCCGTTATATTCTCTCAGTGGTATCATTGATGAAAATCCCTTGTTTACACTTATTTGTTAAATTTTATCATCCTAGATTTCCCTCATCAAATTTATAACTCATCATCCATCTTCTTCATATTTCTTTGGGTTTTGTTTTCAAAGTAAAGCCTAATAATCATATTATGTACTCAGTTGATTTATTATGAGCTAAAATTTTCCTAGTTTCTAAGATGTCAGGTAGAGAAAATACAGTGGTGAGCACAGAAACTTGGAATTTATTAGATTCAGGGAGTCAACAGAGTTGCCTCTCCTCATAGGTGTTCTCCATACCCAAAGACTACACCATGCGAATATCGAACATTTTAAAACTGTTATTGTATTGGATTTGGAGATATTTTCTCTTGGATTATTCTATACACAAAACAATATGATTCTCATTTATTTAGTATTCATATTATATAAGCAATGTGGTGGCTTGAATTAAAGTGGTCCCTGTAGGCTCTTAGATTTGAATGCTTATTCACCAGGGCCTGGCACCATTTGAAAAATTAGAAGGATTAGAAATGTGGCCTTGTTGGAAGAAGTATGTCACTGGTGTGGCCTTTGAAGTTTCAGAATTCCTCTATCAAGTCATAACCATGACCTGATCAGCACCTCAATACAGGTGCCAGAATTCTGATGGACTGCTGAAAGAAGACAAGATAAAACAAAACAAAATAATGTTCCAGGCAACAAAAAAGACCTGAAGCAGATACAGCAAAGTATAAAGCAGATTTGCACACAGTGACTCATTCTCTTCAACTAGGAGGAATGGGCAGGCACATCTTGTGCTAGGGAACAGTCTTCACAACATAGAAAGACACTTTTTCAAACAAAAATTACTAAAGAAAAAGTCATTCACAAGCAAGGGAGTAAGAGAGCTGTGTGTGAGTCTATAAACTCAAGGCACCATTAAATTTATTTCATCACTTCTACTCCTTTTTTCCCCAAAAGCACAAAGGCTGAAAAGACAAATGCTAGCATTTTTAGGATTTAAGAGTAATGACAGAGAAAATTGGCCACGGTATTCTTTTCTTCAATTCACCTCATTGGTTTGTGTTACTTCACGTATAGAAGGGCAGTAGAACTTTTGAGAGGCATTCAGAACTTTACAACATTAGCTTACAAGTTGTGTTCAGATATGTGTAGATTAATCCTCCCCGGCCTTCTTTACTACAGCTCATATACATAAAAGTGAGGAAGCACACAGGGCATTAGATACAGGTTTTTGGTGGAAAATTATTACAGCATAAAGTCTTTGGCTTTTCCCAATGGTGATATTATGTATGAGATGTACAATGACAACATTCTTATATATGAACATAATAAGGTTAATGAGAATAATATGTTAGAAAATATAGAAAATATAAATATATAAATCTTTTTCTGTTTGGCTCAATTGAGTTCATAGTCTCCTATTAATAAAATGTTAGATATTGCATAGTACAAAATTGATTAGTAATGTCAAAGGTATTATACATTATAAAACCTATTTTTGAACACACACAAACACATCTGTCTGTCTATATCTATCACTTATCTATCTCTCCCTATTATCTATATATCATCTATTTTCTATCTATCTCTATTATATATCTATCTATACACATATAGATATGTTTAAATATACATAAAGCTATATATACAGTTGTAGTAATAGAGATCATTTAATTTTTTTTGTCTCTTAGTCTATTTGTATTTAAATTATTCTGTGTGAAGTAATAACACAGCCATTTGACAGACAAATGCAATAAGAAAGATTAAGCTTTGTGAATGAAGGAGAATATGCATGTCTTTTACTGTCATTCTTCACTGCAAAGCACACATATGCATTTATATTTTAATTACAGTGTTCATTTTTTGCTTCGAATGAAGAGAATTTTCTTAAAACTAAAGTTAATTTCTTAGATATTTTTGACATAATTCATGATAAGGTGAGATTTATGATGAAAAAAAGCACGCTTTCTGTAGCTTTCAAATGTATGGTTATATTTCCTATCTGTAAAGTCTATCTTGTTACTGCTCTTATTATTTCCTTCTGTAAGTATTTGTACTGAGGGTTTTCTCTACTCTTCTGTCACGTCTTCTGATATCTCCTCTTACATTCTTTTCATATTAATATTGTAAATTCCATTAAATTGAAATTCACTAGTCACATTTTCAGAAAAATGAGAATTTGCTTAAGTTTTATTTCATTAAAGAGAAAAAGAATGGATAATTGATGTTAGTACTAGGCGTCTACTTAAAAATCAGTAAAATAAAAGACTAAAATAAATACAGAGCTTATAGTAAAGAGACTTTAAGCTAGAAACAATGCATACAGCACAAGGAATAGTAAAAAAAAAAAAACTATTATTCTCAAATCACAGAATATAATGCTGGAAAACATTGCTTATAAGGGAGGCAATATTCAATTTAAGATGTTATGTTTACAAAAACTCCTTCTGAGGATTACTCAAACCTAATATCTTAGTCATTTCAGATAAAGGATATTTGATATAAAATCCATTTGGTCAGGACACAGCTAATTTGTTTTGGAATTAACAGAGAAAGTCAGCTTTGTCTGATAAAATTCAGATCCATAGTAGATGTACAGAGGGTGCTCGGGAAACTTCCTTTTTGATTCCTTCTCATTTCAAAACTCCAATTATTTCTTTGAAATCTGAAGTACTGCTAATAATGACTCTGATTTTCTTTTGACTTTTACCTTCTAATAAATTTTACATTTCATTTTACTTTGTTCTCCTATAATGGAGGTTGTATTGTATCTTATTTAAGGTGCACAAAGTATCACTTTCTCCTCTCCCTGTTGCTTCTTCACAAACTCTGTTCACTCATTAGTGTTTCCTATTGTGTGTGTGCTCAAAATTCAGCAACTGTTCTTATTTCTCTGCATATCTCTTCTATTCTCTTCTTGCTCAGAAAATTTCTTGGTTCCCCATTTGTTTTTAAATCAGTGTAATCACTGTTTTTTTTTTCTTATCATTAAAAACAGGGAGTTTAAAAACTATACTTCGAAATGCTTCCAGTAGATTGCTTTTTCTTTGCAGTTTATTGAAGCATCTTCTTGGCTGAATTGTTTCAATTCACTGGGGACCTTTCATGTCAGACTCTTTAGTCAATAATCTTGAGAAAGTGAGTTTTTATGGAGAAGCCTTCTCCAAGATAGAGAAAATGTAGGTCAACTCAACTATTTTCTGTGTCTAAAATTCACCTGGGTACAGTGCTGCACATCACCATATGGTTCAGCGACTCTGGATGCTTAGGCAGGAGGATCACTGTGAGTTTAATTTTAGCCTTGACTACTTTGTATGTTCAAGGCTGGTGTGGACCACATAGCGAGACACTATTTCAAAATGAATCAAAAAAGTAAAAAAATTGATAAAGGGAAAGGTATGTTCTGATATTGATGGGATATGACATGCCAAGTTTCCAGGGAATTGTTTCTGTTGCCACTCAGTCCCAATCATCTGCTTATCTACCCGGGAATACTACACCTGTATATTTCTGACTGTCCTGCTCTAAAACTTGATCACAGAAGTTTTTGTAGTGAAGTTGGTAGTATTTGTGCAAATTCACACACAAAGTGCTTTGAATAAGCATCTGTGTTTCTTTAGTCATAGATGAGATATTTTTACCTTAACCCCTACCTTAAGCATCAGAGAACATGACTGAAGAGGGGGCAAAAGAAGGCAAAAGCTGTAGATGGGGAACATTCCTGTGAGTTGTCTTCCATACATGTCAGTGTGCTCATACACATAAACTCTCAGTGGTTATTGTTACCTGAAGAAAATCAAACCACTTAAAACTTCCAAGTTAAAGTGTGTGGAGGATACACTCTTGAGGCTCCAGCCTTAGATGCCATGCTATTGACAGCTGAAGGCTGCTCAGAATGGGATAGTCTCTTTCCTGTGATATTCTAAGATCATTCATAGATGATTATGGTAACTCTTGAAAATACAATATAATATTGATCCATTTCCTCTTTTTTTCTCCTAAATTCTTATGTTACTCAAACTACCAACATTATTAAATTTACATTAGTATTTATATCCTGTATTATGGTGCTGTAGAGACAGCTCAGTTAACAATGTTTGGTTTGGTGTTTTGCATAGAACCAATATTCACTTTGGTAGCTCAAAAGAAATTGAAACTTTAGCTCCAGTGAATCTCTACTGGCATTCAAAGGTAGCTACAAACACAGGCACACACACACGTAAATATTAAAATTAATTTTAATATTGATTTTTGCTTTATTTAAATTAAATATATTTACATTATTTACCCCTTTCTTTTCTCCTTCCATCCCATTCTCTTGTCCTACTTACTTCCAAAGAACTTTGAAATTCATGGCCTCTTATTCCTTCGTTATTATTCCTCACATGAAAATATTCTCATAAACTTAAAATACAGCCTGATAAATCCATTTAGTACTGCTTGTATCTATATTTTGGGAGGCTGACCACTTGGAATTGGATAGCAACTTAAGTTGCTCATCTGTGGAGAAGATTACTTCTCCTTCAGCCAACAGCTGTTATTACCTGTGTTTTGCCATTAGCTGTCATCCGCATTGACAAATCAAGTGGGGTTTTCATTGTTTAGGCTGCATAAGTAGCCATGTTGAGATTTTATAGTTATATAGTCTCTGCCATACCTATAAGACTCACTCTCACAGCAGAATTATTACACTTCTGGATCTTAAAATATTTTAACACTTTCATTAACATGTTTCCTGGGCCTTAATGTAAGGGTTCTGTTTTAGTTGTATATAGACTGTGGCTGCACACCCAAAATCAGTCATTCCCTGCATTTTGACCAGTTGTATTTTTCTGTAACAGTCTTCATCTGCTCTGAAAACAAGCTTCTTTGATGGTGAGTGATATCAACAGTTATGTGTGAGTAAGGGGATACATTTTAAAAATGCAGCTGAGATTGATTATCTAAGAAGATAGCAGTGTTATATTCTTTATGAAGACTTGTAGGTATTTTGCTAGATTTTTCACAATGAGGTATGAATTCTTTCCTACTTATTAGGCTTTATGTCCAATTATACAGTTGGTAGATACCAGCAGAATATAAAGCATTGCACCATTAGGTATAACTTTTTGTGCTAGTTATTGGATTTATGTATTAACATATCCTTTCCTTTGCTTATGTGACTAACACATTATTTGTTTCAAATGGCTTTTTCAACTATGGGAACATTCAGTAGGCACACTTATGTGTCTTTTCCTGTCACAGTAAAAATTAAGCCTAACTGTATAGGTGAGCAACTACACTGAGTGTTAAATTTTGCATTGAAAATAATTTACCCTAAATAATAAAGGCAAACTGTCTGTATTCCCTGACACCTGAAATATTGCTAATTATAGTCCTGTGGCTATCTACTAAACATATATTCCTAATTAAGCATACACTTCCCCATTTCTGTACCAGGAGATTTGAGTAAATTGCCCTGAAGTGTATTTTGCATAGCTTTTTAACACCACACTTTTACATGCTTATAATTTTTTGTTTTTGTACTTTTGTAGTTTTTGTGTTGTTGATTGTCATGACTTTTATAGTTCTAAGAATTTTTCCTTTGATATCTTATTTTTTATCATTTTTCCTTGGTCTTCTAGAACTCATTTCAGGTTTTTGTTGGATTTCCCCTGTGTGGCCAGTTTTTATGCTTAATTTTTCCTGTTAAATTATTTTACTTAAATTTTAGGATATTTACTAAGTTTATTTTCAAATACTGAAGTTTTTCTTATTTGTTTAATAATCATAGTACTGTTAAAGAAAAGTTTTTATTTAATTCAAAATTTCTTGAGTACTGTGGTGGTATACAGTGGTCATTGCCCAACTTGGAAACTTGGGAAACTAAGGCAAGGAATTTCCAGTTCAATGGGTTAATTCATATGGGCTATAAAGTAAGATCCAGTTTCAAAAAGGCAACTATTTTTCTTGTATTGCACGTCACTATTTTGACTGCTTTTACAGCTGTTTTTTTTTTTTTTTTGATGATGTTTCATCATTTAATTCCTTTGATTGACAGTATCCTCTAGGACAAACTTTTCTGCTTGAAGTACTTTTTACTTGGCTTAAGTCCACCTGTGTGTCCACCTGTGCGTCTTTGTAAAATGTTTCCTCAGCTACACTTTTACCAGAAGTGCTGTGCATGTGTTGTACTGGCTCCTATGGTTCACATTTTAAATGCATCAAAATTTACAGTCTTTATCCATTCCTCTGTTGAGGGACTTATGGGTTGTTTCCAGATTCTGGGTATTATGAATAAAGCAGCTATAAACAGTTGAACAACTGTCCTTGTTGTGAGTTCAGCATATTTTGTATGCATGCCCATCAGTGGTATGGTTCGATCTTGAAGTAGCATTATTTCTAATTTTCAGAGAAAGCATCAGGTTGATTTTCAAAGTGGTTGTACAAGTTCACATTCCCACTACCAATGGAGGTGGGTTCCCCTTTCTCTACAAACTCTGCTGCATGTGTTGTCACTTGAGATTTGATCTTAGCTGTTTTGATGGGTGTAAGGTGAAATCTCAGGGTAGTTTTGGTTTGCATTTCCTTGATGTCTAAGAATGGAATACCACTCAGCAATTAAAAACAAGTAAATCATGATAATTTCTGGCAAATGGATGGAGCCAGAAAAGTGCAACCTGAGTGAGGTAACCCAGAAGCAGAAAGACACACATTGTATATACTCGCTTATAAGTAGATATTAGCCGTAGAATATAGTTTAAACATACTGAAATCTATAGTCCTAAAGAAGCTAAACAACAAAGCGGACCCTAGAGAATATGGTTAATCCTCATTCAGAAAGGCAAAGAAAACAGGGAAAAAGAGAGGAGCCTTCCACAGAGGCTCTGAAGGACTCTACCCATCAGGGTATAGAAGCAGATGTTGTTACTCATAGCCAAACTTTGGGCAGAGCCCAGGTAACCTTATGGAAGAATGGGGAGACAGAAAGACCTGGATGGTATAGGAGCTCCAGAAAGAGCTCCACAAAATCTCCAACAGAGCCAAAAATATCTGTGCTCAGGAAGGAGGGACATAGGGAGAACAACAGAGGGAGGGTGGAACTGGGATGAGATGAGGGAGGGGTCTAAAGCTGGGATACAAAGTGAATAAATTGTCAATAATAATAAAAGTAGTAATAATAACAATAAAGAAAAAGAAAAAAATTACAAACCTGTAAACACTCAAAAAAGAAACTACTTATAGCTAGGATGTCACTTCCTCCTGAGGAGGAGTAGCCTTGTCAGGCCACAGAGGAAGACAATGCAGCCAGTCCTGATGAGACCTGATAGGCTGGGGTAAGAGTGAAGGAGAGAAGGAAATCCCCTATCAGTGGACTTGGGGAGGGACATGGGAGGAGATGAGGGAACTAGGGTGGGATTGGGAAAGGATAAGGGAAGGGGCTTCAGCTGGATACAAAGTGAATAAACTGTAATTAATAAAGTAATAAATTAAAAAGATATTTATTGTCCTTCACTATGTAGAGAAAGAAGATTTTACCCTCTCTATCATTCATATGTGCATCAACATCATACTCACTTCTTTTTCCCATGTGACTCTTTTGTCACTGGGCTATCCAGATAGAGAATTAATTATTGTCAACCATCTTTGTAATTGACAATTCTTGGGGACTCTCCAAAGTTACACTGGTTTCTGTCTAGTCTCTCGCTGCTATTAAGATTTGCTCCTAGTCAAACTTACTGCAATCTTTTTAGGTAGTTTGACTCCATTGTTTCCTGTATCAAGTTAAGGTCTTTCATCCAATGATAGTCATGGAAATCTTTTATCTTCTTTTGTGATTTTTTTTCCTTTGTGAATATCTGTCGCTTGTGCTTCTGTAAAATGAGAGATTTGGAATATTTGTGTTAATGCACTATTGAATCATAACACCCTCTTCATCATCTTCCTAATCATGTAATCACTTAATTGAATTTCTTGGCCTCTCCATACGAAAATATTTTACATAAATTTTTCCTACCTTAGAAACTTTACATCATTCAGTTTCCTAAGTCAAGTGGACTATCATTCTTTTTTATCCTTTGAAGAACATTTCACCCTTAGTCACTATTTTGAGGAAATATGAAGGCAGCAGAGGCTGCTGTATTTTCACTAAGGGTAAATTTAATGGTTTCAAAAAGCAGAAGGAGCATAGATTAAACAATCGCAACTTTCCATAAGTAATTATGTGCTCTGTCCCTTATTGTCAGGACAGCAGGCATTGTCTAGTTCCTTATGTCAGGAATAATTTAGCATTTATGTGGCACTTTTCATTTTCAAAGTGTTCATTGATCATTAATAATATATTTCTCTTCCACATTCCTGTCACAGAGGTCAGTATAGCTACCAGTAACTGGAAGTACTTAATAACAAATGGCGAAAGAGTTACTCTAATCCTCTCTGGTTCATGGTATTAATTTGAGAACTCTATGAAACATTCTCTAAATCTGGGCATTTATTAAATCCATTGACTGTAGTGCTTTAAATTCCATGAATTTAAAATAAGGATGAATTATTCTAAATGACACCATGACAAGCTTAACATCATAATTTCTCTTCCAAAATCAGGCTGCAGTCAGGGAAATCTTACAGCAAATCTGTAGTAAGTATTCTATGGACCATGGCATATTGTATTACTGAAGAACAGAATTATAGAACTCCTAGTGTTAGCAATATTTTATACAAAGTTGAATAATGTAACAGAGATTGGTTAAGGTTAAATAATATTTGATAGAGAATGTTGATTCTCAAGTCACTCTACAAGGAGACAAGTCAGCATTGTATAAGTAGCTCATGAATATGATAGGCCCTGTCTCCAGTTGTGGTTGGACTTAGATGTCAAAGAGTCAGTATGCTCCTGTACTCAGGATAAACAGTGCAGTTGTCATTGCTTCAAACCTGTTTCTGAAGAGTTTTTAATACAGTACATATAATGAAAAAAATTATATGCTTTAGGAAAAATATTTTAAGAATAATTTTCATATCTGTTTTACTTTTTATTATTATTTTATTTATTACAATTCATTCATTTTATAACCCGATTGTAGCCCATTTCCTCAATTCCTCCTGGTCCCACTCTCCCACACTCACTCCCTCATCCCCTTCCCCTAGTGTTTTATGTGTTCACTGTTGTGCATGTGAAAGCTTATAATATATGATGAAAAGCATCTTTAGAATATGTAAGTAAATCGAATGGGCTGGGCAAGGGATAGAAGGGACAACAGACTAAGATTTGTAAAATAAAAATGAGATTATCAAGGAGGTGGAAAAAGATTGAAATCCTAGGGGTGACCATTTTCTTGCAGTTTGGTGGTCACACTGTTGAGTATAGATGAGATGTACTTTTTCCTGTTCTTTTTTTCACTTTTAAATTTCTTTAAATATTAATTACAGTTTATTAACTTTATATCCCAGCTGTACCCTGCTCCCTCATTCCCTCCCAATCCCAACCTCTCTCCCTCATCTTCTCCCCGCCCCTTTCCAAGTCCACTCATAGGTAACAGAATATGGCCAAAATGATAAGATTTAACAGATGTAACTGAATTACACAATAAATAATATTTAAGTCAATGAAGTTAGATACTGCACTGCATAGCCCAGGCTGACGTAGGTGAAAAATCCTTGAAACAGGAGTGAGATTCCCAGAGGTGAGCTCCCTTCTTCACTGGTTTTATCGGCTAAGCATTCTTTCCACAGAAACCTACACATGGCAGGTTTTAAAATTATCAAGAATGTTCTGGCACCCTCTAATGTTAGAAGATGTCCCATAGAGAAGGTGAGCAGGAACCCAGTGTCCCCAGCCAGGCAGTCTTAGCCAAAAGCAGTCAAGCATTTGGGTTATATTGCAAGCAGGCACATCACTGCATGAGACACTACATGAATGTTGTCTCGATGATAATCTAAATACTGCCTTTTAAAATTCCCAGCAGCAGTACCGGCTTCACTGCTGGGAACTGTGTGTAAATGACCACAAGTAGTGAAAAACCAAAAAAGTATATGGATCTAGAGTTTGGTAATGGGAGTAGAGGATCCTGAAGTGTTCATTCTGTCTGAGACATAAGAGTTAGCTATGTATTAGTCAATCATTTCTCTCTTGTAATAGGCAAAATTCTGCAAAACAAAACCAAGTCAACGCTATCTAATTAAATCTTTATGATTATTTCTCTACACGGATTCTGTTATGGTTTAGTTACTAAACATTCATGATTCACTCTCAATGGTCATTTTTTACAACTTTCAGAGTAACATCGAATTTTATATAACATCCATTTTATATAAATTTACAGATAAAAGAAATAGCCCCAGTGTTCCATATATTATATACTAAACTAAATATAAATATTTAATTAGGATAGAAATATATAATTTTCATTTAGAAGTTTGAAAACAATGATTTGACTGTCTATAAATTAGGTATCTATCAATATTTCATATTTGTATCTGATTCTGACATATTTAACATGTGTTGCCATTTTACTGTAAATGATATTTCAACTCTGAAAAATGAAACTGAAAAAAACACTCTGTTATGCGCTGACATTGTAAAGGTACTCACAAAATTCTGCACTGTGTGGTAAAGAAAATTGATTTGTAGTTGCAAAAGTCAAATCTGATCATGAAAATAGACAGCTATTTTTCTCTCTTTGTAATATTTACATCCAATTATGGAAGCACTTAAAATTTTGAGAGCAAAATAAATAGAAGAGTAAATAAATAGTAAACATGTACACACACAAACGTATCTCAAAAAATAGGCAGACTGTACAAACAGGAGCAAATAAATAGCAAATTTATAATATTATGTATCTACAGGATGACATAGAGTCCTATGTTGATTCTTGTCAGAGTTTACATTGCTGTTGGTGGTCCCCTAAATAATAAGTAAGCCTGCTGGCTGAGCATATTTCACATGAAATTACATGAAAGCAATGTGGAAAGAGAAAAGAGAAACAGTATAAAACAAATAGATGGTGACAAAATAGCAACAATCCACTGTAGTTATTGACAGTGTGAAACTTCAATCAAAGAGTTTTCACACAAATCAGAGTAGAGGCAAATGGCAATAGGGTCACTGGCCAATTCAATATTCAGAAGTGGTATAAGGAAAGGCATGTGAGAAGAAATGTTGGAGTGTGTCAAAATGTTCCATCAGTACATAAAAAGATAACACTCATATTCAGTATGAAACAGAAATGAGACATCAGTATTTTCAACTTGAAAATAAACTGTGAAAGTTGATATTGCAGATTTTCAAAAATTAAGTGGCTTATGGAGAACATATTTCAAAGAAATATGAATTGAAGATCAAGTTGGTATTTTCTGTCCTTACTTCATATGGCACCTGTAAACAAAAACCATAGAAAGATTTCTAATTAAATGAAAAAAAAATCAAACTTTAATATCTACAGTGGAATTTGAAACAAGTTAGCTGCCTTATTGAAATAGGTGTCATCTTGGATATGTTCTCATACAAAGAAACAAATACGACACTTTTCTTTACAAGTTAGTATTTGTAATACATTCTTGTTTTTGTCCTTCAAAGATATGAATAAAATTAAACTCAACATCCCGTTACTACCTAACACCACACTTCATCTACCACATTCAATGTTCTTTGAAACAGCAGCTTCTCTTATTCCCATAAAATAGTAAGGTGGAACTGGCTACATTGGAAAGTTACCAAAAGTGAGAAAGAAAGAAATATAGAATATCTATGATTCCATTGCTAAATTGCTAACTTTTTACAAAGGTAAATTTCAGTAACTGGGAAATGAGCAGTTTGACAAATCAGTGCCAAGTTGAGATTAGAGTATGATGGCACTGTCTTCGAATACTCCTAGTGCCTATATGCTTAGTGTATATTAAGTTGTGTAGAACATAAAACCGGAAATATTTCTTATTTCTGATGCCAAAACTGGTAAACAGAGAAGTGATTCACGGACTGACCTGGCAACCATAATTTCCCTAGCCAATACAATTGCATTTTTATTAACTGTTCCTGTCTACCTCATTTAGATCTACATAAGCAATTTGTGTCTTCAACTTTGTTTCAGTTTTCTCCACATCCATAAAATTATAGAGAAACACAATAATTACATACATAGTTATTTTGTATTCTACTTGGACAAGAAAATTAAGGATAAATTTTAAATATTGAAAGTAGACCTCAGGGTGTTGGGATTGGTCTGCAAATACTTGCATTGCAAGCATTAGGGCCTGAATTTAGGTGCCTAAGAAACATGTGAAAATTCAAGTAGTATGATGCCCTTGTAAGCTCCTCTGGAAGGAAGACAGGAGGGTCACATGAGTTAGCTGACAAGCTAGTCAAGGGAATCAGTGAGCTTCAGGTGACACCAGAGATTGTGTCTTCAGAACGTAGCTGAAAGTTAGAGGAAGACAACTGATACTGGCCTCTGGTATATACACACACACACACACACACATACACACACACACACACAAACACACACACACACCTTCATTCACCACACAGAACTTAGAACAAAAATGAAAATAGGAAAGATTAAAGCATCAACCTATCAAATATGTATAATGGTTTGATATTTATCGAATTATCAATGTAACCCAACGTTTCAGCTTTTCTATCATTATCAGAAACATATTTGTATTGAACTTAATCAAACTGAAGTATATTTTATAAAAAAAATCTGAAAATAACTGAATTTTTAATTTATAGAAACAAAAGCTAGAAAGGGGGATGAAATAATCTATTTTCCCCATTAACTCACCTCAGTTTGTCTGATTTGGTTTATACACACACACACTCACACAAATCAAACGAATTATCAGATATCATTTCATTTGAGTTGTTTGCAGAGATGTATTATTGATCTTTTATCTTAATTACTTTTTTCTTTTAAAACCACTCTTAGTTAGTACAGTTAAGTTGTTTGTTAGATGACTGCCTGAATACAACCTACATGGTTTTGTTGACTTATTAACTTATAATATTAAGATATTATCTAATATTTAAAATTTATCTGTTGTCATAAAAACAAGTCAGTTAGAAGTAATCGCTCCAAATATGGAAGATTATTGAAAAATTTATGAATATAATCTATGTAGCTACGTAGAGTGACAGAAAAGACCTAAGAGTTGTAATTTATAAAGTGATGAGTTATTAACTAAAAAAGAGGTAGTCAAAAATAAGTGCTTTTTATCTTCATATTTTGTAAGTTTCTCTTTGGATATGGTATCACACTTTAGACATCATCACTTTTAAATTAAGAACATGGTAATGGAACTGATGCTTGATTTTATTTATTCATTGCCTAATTTACAATCACCTGCTTGTAATATTGGTTTGTTGTCAGTTAAATAATTAATTACAATGAGGCCTTCAGCCTCATGTTAAGTACAGAGAAAATGTTCTCCACTGTGTTTGTCATCTAAAGGTAATTTTAACAAATTCATTGGTCCACAGGCCCTTTGATTTTAAGGAGACTGAAAAGCAAAATGTCAGACCAAATTTTAATCAGCTACACAGCAGAAGCCAACAGAGCTTTCATGATCCTCCTGCTTCTAGAGCAAGTGCATCAGCCTAACAGTAAGAGTGTAGCTCCGTGCCTCTAGCCAAGGAGGCCATTCTTTATTTTCTTTGAACATGCTTAATTAGTTTATATTTTATAACTCCAGGAGATAAGAAAATAATGCCTGTGCATTTGTATATTTGAAATTGTGGCTCAGAATTCACATAAATAATTTACAAGTACGTTGAATAAAGGTCCAACATTCTTAGTCATCAGGGAAATGCATATCAAATGTACTTTGAGACTTTATCTCACATCATACAGAATGAACAACATCAATAATAATAATTAAAAAAAAAACACCTCAGGCTTGCAAGGATGTGTACTAAGGAGAGCACTCATCCGTTGATGGTGGGGTTGCAAACTTGTACAGCCACTATGAAAATCAATAGTGCAATTTCTCAGGAAGCTGGGGGAATATATCTCAATATCCAGCAATCTCTGTCTTTGCTATGTAGCCAAAGATGTGTCTTCCTATTACATGTTAATTCTTGTTGTACTCATAATGCCCAGAAATTGGAGAAATGACGAGATATCCATCAATAGATGAATAGATAAAGAAAATGTGGTACATTTAAACAGTGGGAAATTACTCAGTTGTTAAAAAAATGAAATGAAATTAGCAAGAAATAAAAGTAGAAAAAAAAACAGACCCAGAAAAACAAGTATGTTATATACTTATTTATATGTGGATGTTCTTTGTAAAGTCATTGGTAAGAAAGCTAGGATTAGTCTAAACACAGAGGCTAGATCTAGCTTAAGGGACTGGGGGTTGGATCTGCCTAGGAATGGGAACAAGAATAATTAGTACAGATGTATTATGGAGGAGGGCTAGAACTACATGATCAAATAGAAAGGAGAGGTAAGAGTAGACCAGAGAGGGAATATAAAGATGGACAGCCAAAAATAATACCCATCTGAGGAATAGAATGAAAGCAATCCTAAGTTATGTATATAATGTGAATATATGTGAAGGTAATCTAAACAAAATTGCCCCCCCCCCAAAAAAAAGGAAGATTGCACCCTAATGAAAATAACTCGTCACAAATTAGGATTCCAGTAACAGGAATGGGTTATGTATCATTGAGTTGTTGGCCCAAAAAAGTCCCATAAGAACTGTCTCTACTACACTCCCCTGAAAACTGCACCCCTTTCTCTCTGCATTTCTCTTTAATTAGCTTCCTTTTCCTTTCTCTTCTCATGAGAGATGGGTGCATCCTATTCTGTCAAATCTCTAATTTCCTACTTTTTCTGTCACTCAGTTAAACACCTTGGGTGTTTAAACAAATATGGGTCTTACTTCTGAAAATTACCTTCATGTTCATAGCTTGGGTTTAAAAGCATGTACCACCACACCTGGACCTAAGCTTTTCTTTACTAGGACCTTGCTCTATACCAGGCTGGCTTTGAACTCAGAGATCTGCTTGGTTCTCCTGGGATTAAAGGTATCTTAATTCCAGCAGGATCACAGAGACCTAGCTGGTCTTTGGATGGGATCTCTTGCCAGAACAATCGTATTCTGAATTAAAATTCTTCTACAGTTGAAAAAAAAGCTAAAAAGTTTTACTTTGTTTAATAGGAAAAATGCCTGATATTCAAGATATAATAAAAATGAGAAATATAAATTGATCTTAAAGCAAAATGAAGCAATTTGTTTTGTGTTGTTAATTAACCACTATAGTAATGAATATTAATGTCTTCTTTGACTTTTAATTTTTTCATGCATGCAATGGGATTTGTTTTAATTTGTGAACAACCCATTGTATTAGATCTTTTATGTGATAACAAAAGTTTGTACTTTATTTAAAAAAGATAACACAGATAAAAGGATAAAAAATGTGTTACCACATTCCATATGTCACATGCCTTACATTTGTTTAGTTTCTATCATAACGAAACTTCCAAAATCAAAGTTTAAAGTGGAAGGAAGACATATTTTTTTACAATATATTCAAAAAATTAGTGGATGCCTATAGATTTATATGTAAATGTTTATACCATTTTAATCCAAGTTCACATTTTGTGACAAAGTTCCATACATGAGATTATGCATCTTTACGTTTCATTATTTTCTGTGCAGTACCTTATAAGCTATGCCCTTTTGCATGACATCTATTTAGTGATAAAATAACAACTTCAGTATGAAAAATGAATTTTAGAATCAATTATTTTGATAATTCATTTATTTGTGAAAGGAAATTTAGAGTTTTTTTTTAAGGTAGCTACTTTTACATTGTAATTAAGATTTGTTAATGGAAATCAGGCATAAAGTGAGAACTTCAGATGCTGAAATTATTTAGTTAAAAATTAAAAGCTAGAACATTTTAGAAAGTATGACATTTTAAGAATTTTTATAAAACTGAACTTCAGAGAAAAATCTGATTAATGGTTTTTCCATCACGGACTAAGTCTTGTATTTTAAATCTTTAAACAGCTTGGTAGTTTGAAAAGGGCAGTCAATTTGGGCTTGTGTTGCTTTTCCTAATTTGTTTTTCATTATGTTATTTGAAAATGTTAGCTCTAACCCTTTCAGTTAGCTTGCTAGGCACATCTTTAAAAAATTAATCAGAAAAAGCATCTAAATATATGATGAATTAGAATCTTCCATTTATTACAGATGGCTATTTTAAATTATTGACATTGTGTTTATAAATAAAAATCATTACCTAGTTTTAATAAAATTTGCAAATGGCAAATTAATATTTCATATTTCTTGGTTGTTTAAAATCTCAAGGATATTTTTAATTTCACTTTAGTTAACATATATGTTAATAAGAATAAACTATCTCGCAGGGCACAGGGGTCTTGTATGAGACGGTTTCTACAATCAAGGGCCATGTGTGGATGTGGCCTGGAACCCCCGCTCAGATGGGGCCCATGATAGCTCGGTGTAGGACTGAAGACCCTACTCAGGGAAACAGGGACTGTTTCAGTCTTGAACTTGATGGCTGACTCTTTGACCCTCCCCCATACAAGCCGGGGAGTGACAGATTGGCTAGATCCCAGGGGAGGACATTGCAGCCAGCCCTGAGGAGACAGGATGAGCTGGGGTTGGATGGAAGGGGAGGAGGTCCTCCCCTGTTGGTGGACTTGAAGGGGGCGGGAGGAGGGAGATGAGGGAGGGAGTGGGCGGGTGGGCGGGAATAAGGGAGGAGGCTATGCCTGGGATGCAAAGTACCTAACCTGTGATTGATATAAAGATAAATAAATTATTAAAAAAGAATAAACTATCTCAGGAAACATACAAGCATCCTAGCTGCTCATATTCCACATTCTCATTACATGGAACACACAGAAGTGATTGTTATATGAAAAAATCCATGTTTATTCTAAATATTTTGTGTGGATATAAAATAACACATTTAGAAATTATCATTCAGTCTTTACAAAAATCAGAACTTTTATATACTGTCATAAGTAGATTTCTAAATAATGTTATAAATTATAGCTTTATTTTCCAATTACATATTTTCAACCACACAGACTATGATTTAAAAAATTAAAAGCTAGAACATTTTAGAAATTATGACATTTTAAGAATTTTTATTAAAAATGAACTTCAGAGAAAAACTGCTCACATGTACAAACAATCAATAATTTTATTATAAGATTAGGTACAGTTTTCTTAAAGAGATAAGACAAATGTGTAAACTTTTAAAATTAAGACCATTGTTGAAATGATTAAGTTTCATTCCTATGGATTAAATAAAACCATGAGCAATGCACAAGTACAAAGTCTTGTTCATTCTTTAAAAATCAAAGGCATAGACCACAGGCTTTTCTTTGCTTGTTTGTTTTGTGGTGTAATGTATCAATTGCCATGACCAATAGCTTTGGTTGTTTTAGTAAGTATGGCTATTTTCCAAAGCTATACTTGACTTCTTGTTGTTGTTGCTGCTGAGTTTGTTTGTTTGTTTGTTTGTTTGTTTGGCTGTTTGGTTGGGTTTTGTGTGTGTGTGTGTGTGTGTATGTGTGTGTGTGTGTGTGTGTGTGTGTGTGTGTGTGCAGGTGTGCATGCATGCCTGTGCATACATTATATAGGCGTACATGTTACATGTGTCTTGTCCATAGGTCACTTTTGGCTGTCTTTCTCAATTATTCTCTATTTCATATTTTGAGGGAGACTCACTCTCCATTTCTCCTTCCCCAGTCCCTCCATCTCTCTAACCTGGAACTATATGGAATGACCAGTGAGTTCAAGTATCTTTTTGTTTTCACCTCCATATCTCTGAGTTACAGACACATGGCTTTAACTTCTTTCATCACTGAGGCAAGTAGACACTTCTCTAATTCAGGCAAGTCCTCATCCCCTTTCTGTGCCTTTGAAATATCTTTTTCAGCATTCTCATTGTTACTTTTCAATGCTAAAAAAATGTCATCATGCATATGTTTAAAGGCTGATCATTTGGTACAGAATACCAATTTGTTTGCTTTTCCCACAGACAGAGTTCTTTAGTTGGCTGAGTTCTCTGTCTCAGTTTTAAATCTCATACAAGTTCAAAATTTAAATTAATGAAATAAAAAATTCTCATGTGTGTCCAATTACTTCAGTCTTTATTCCTAATTAATCCTATTTCTTTGTATTACAGAATACTTACATTTTGGGAATTGATGGTTATGCTTTCAGAGATTTACTTACCTTTTAAAGAATTTATATTCATATTCATTTACTTGAAGTTGTTATTTGTTTACTTGAAGTTATTTGTTTTGTTTGAAAGCAGACTAAGAAGTAGTCATGTGAGAAATATTCTGAGAGTTTGTGAGAAAACTCCAAAATACAAGTCTTATGACCTCAATTTCTTCAAAAGCTAGAACTTTTCTGGATATGTGTTTTTGTATTCCTCCCAGGTATAGCATATAGAAACAAGTTTACTTCAGATTGTTAATTATTACTTGCGATTATTATTCAACAAAATATTAAAGTATCTTTATAAGCCTTTATGGAAAAATAATATCTTTGCTATGTGCAACTTTCCCTTGTGATTGTATACATCTTGAATTTATGAGAACTTCCCTCATTTGATTCTTCTTAATCCTCAGAGTATACATTGTTTAAAGGTCTAAATAAAGTTGGCTATTGCATGAGACTATAGTCTGCTTTATTTGTTGGCTCCAATTTCCCGTAGCCCACCGCTTCTAAAGAGGTGAAAGCTTCCACTTTTTTCTTATTTACTCTTACTGAATGTCTAAAAATATAAATGGATATTTGGTGCTTTTATATATAATTACATGTACAGATATGTATACATATCACATTTATGCATGAAATAAAAAATTAATGAAAAAATCATGAATGTGGAAGAGACAGGAGGCATATATAGGAGTTTTAAAATGAGTGAAGAAAAGAGGTCTTCTTTGCTTTTTATGGTTTCTTTTTTAAAAATAGAAAATAGATTTTTTCTCTTTTTTTAAATTTCTCTTTTTATAATTTATTTACTTTACATTACAATTGTAGCCCCCACCCTAGACTCATCTTGTTCCCACTTTCTCTCCCTCTTTATCCCTCCCCTTCCCTTAGTCCTCAGAAAGGGGAAAACCTCCTCCCCTACTATCTGACCTCAGCCTATCAATTCTCATCAGGACTGCTTGCATCCTCTTCCTTTGTGGCCTGGGAAGGCCACCCTGCCAGGAGGAAATGATCAAAGAGAAGGCAACAGAGTCCATATCAGAGAAGGTGCCTGATCTTCTTCCTAGGGGACACACATGGAAACTGAGTTGCCTATTACCTACATCTGAGCAGAAAGTCTAGATCCTCTCCATGAGTGGTCCTTGGTTGGTGCATCAGTCTCTGAAGGTGCCTCTAGGTCCAGATTTGTTGGCTGCTTTGTTTGTCTCCTTGTGGGGCTACTACTTCCCCTCAGGGTGCTTCTAGTCTGCAACTCTTACATAAGACTGCTTGTGCTCTGCCCACAGTTTGGCTGTGAATCTCAGCATCTGCTTCCATCCCCTGCTGGGTGGAGTCTTTCAGAGGACATCTGTGATAGCGTCCTGTCCTATTCTATCTCTTCAACTGCTTCTTGTATTGATTCTGTTTGCCTTTCTGATTGATACTTAAACATTCCCCCCTAGGGTCCTCCTTCTTATTCAGCTTCTTTAGGTCTGTGGATTCTTGTATGGTTATCCCATTTTAGCTGGTTAATATCTGCTTATAAGTGAGTATATACCATGCATGTCTCTCTAGGGTTAGATTACCTCACTCAGGATGATTTTTTCAAGTTTCATCCATTTGCTTGCAAATTTCATGATTTCTTTGCTTTTAATAGCTGAGTAGTATTTCGTTGTGTAAATGTACTACAATTCCTTTATACATTCTTCGATTGAGGGGCATCTAAGTAGTTTCCAGATTCTGGCTACTATAACTAAAGGTGCTGTGAGCGTAGATGAGCAAATGTCCTTGTTGTATGGTGAAGCATCTTTCGTGCATATGCCCAGAAATGGTACGACTGGATCTTGAGGTAGTGAGATTACCAATTTTCTGAGAAAGCACTACATTGATTTCCAAAGTGGTTGTACATGTTTGCACTCCCACCAGGATTGGAGATGTGTTCCCTTTTCTCCACATCTACACCAGCATGTGCTGTCACTAGTAAGGGGGGAAGGGGCTGTCTCTAACATGAACACAGTGGCCAGCTCAGCTCTCTGGTCACCTTCTCCTTATGGGTGCAACTTTGTCAGACCACAGGAAAGGACAATGCAGCCAGTCCTGATGAAACCTGGTAGGGTAGGGTCAGATAGAAGGGGAGGAGGACCTTCCCTATCAGTGGACATAGAGAGGGTCATGGGAGGAGATGAGGGAAGGAGAGTGGGATTGGGAACAGATGAGGGAGGGAGCCACAGCCTGGATACAAATTGAATAAATTGTAATAACTGTTAATAATAAAAAATAAAAAAGAATAAACTGCTATTCCTGGAAGCACAACAAGAAAAATGAGACTGCTTTAAGAATCTGTTAGCATCTTGAATCTATATGTACAGACAGCAATGTAAAATTTATAATCCTGTAAAAAAAATTCTGTAAGCTGCACAGCCTAGCATACCTGCACTTCGACTTGTAATTGTTCTTCTAAAGTGACCTTCCTGGACCAACCTTAATTAAGAACTTCATCCTCATAAAATACTTATTGCCTTCATTATTATGCACAGAATGTCAATATTCATACTCCCACATACTATATGTAAGGTAAAGATAATCAAAACACATTTTTCTACAACAATAAAAGTCCCATTTGGAAGACACTGTAAGATCACTCTATATTACTTATTATAGAATGCTAATTTATTTTGAATGAATTAACTATTTGAAAATATTAATCATAGTTTTATTCTTTTAAAGATATCTCAAAGCTACCTTGCATAAATATGAAAATGACTATAACATTTGTTGGTCATATACATTAATGTTGATTCATTATGGTTGTTCTTTAAAGGATATCAAAAAATATTTTTAATTCTTCCACATTTCAGAGACAACATTACTAAAGATAGCCTGCTTTAGGTATCTTAGATGTGTCAGTAGCCCCAGCATAAGAGTGAAGTAAGAGATCACAAATTGATTTTAATTTGCATTTCTCTCATTATTAAGGACTTTGAACATTAAAAATAATTTGTCTGCAAATTTTATGATTTCCTTGTTTTTAATAGCTGAGTAGTATCCATTGTGTGAATGTACCACAATTTCTGCATCCATTCCTCAGTTGAGGGACATCTGGGTTGATTCCAGATTCTGGTTATTATGAATAGAGCTGCTACAAAAATGGCTGAACAAATGTTCTACTGTATAGCTGAGCATATTTTGAATATATGCCTAGGAGTGGCAAAGCTGTATCTTGAGGTAGCACTATTACTAATCTTCTGAGAAACTGCCAGATTGATTTCCAAAGTAGTTGTGCATGTTTACATTCAGACAAGCTATGGAGGAGGGTTTTCGTTTCTCCACATCCTCCCCAGCATATGTTTTCACTTGAGTTTTTGATCTTAGCCATTCTGATTGGTGTAAGGTGAAATATCAGGGTTGTTTTAATTTGCGTTTTCCTGATGACTAGTAGCAGTGAGCATTTCTTTAAATGTTTCTCTGCCATTTGATATTCCTCTATTGAGAAGTCTGTTTAGCTCTGTACCTCATTTTTTAAATTGCATTACTTGGTTTGTTGGTGCTTAACTTCATTTTTTTAATAAATTTATTTATTTTTTTATAAATCACAGCTTAGGTTTTTTGCATCCCATGTGTAGCCCCCTCCCTCACTCCCTCCCATCCTCCCCAACCCTCCCTCATCTCCTCCCCGCCCCCTCCAAGTCCACCAACAGGGGAGGATTTCCTCCCCTTCCATCTGACCCCAGATCATCTTGTCTCCTCGGGGCTGGCTGCAATGTCCTCCCGCGGGATCTAGCCAGGCTGTTACTCCCTGGCATGTGTGGGGGAGGATTGAAGAGTCAGCCAACAAGCTCAAGACTGAAACAGTCCCTGTTTCCCTTACTAGGGTCTTCAGTTCACCAATGAGTTATCATGGGCAACATCTGAGCAGGGGTTCTAGGCCATATCCATACATGGTCCCTGGTTGGAGAAACTGTCCCATATAAGACCCTTGTGCCCTGCTCAGTTTGATCTTTGTGGAGCTCTTGTTCTCCCCAAGTCTTACT
>CM053743.1:59235563-59325440 GCA_028658305.1 Pachyuromys duprasi
TTTTTGATCTTAGCCATTCTGGTGGGTGTAAGGTGAAATCTCAGGGTCATTTTGATTTGCATCTCCCTGATGGCTAAGGACGTTGAACATTTCGTTAAGTGTTTTTCTGCCATTCTATAATCCTCTACAGTCAGCTCTCTTTTTAGTTCCATACCCCATTTTTTAATTGGATTACTTGGTTTCTTGGACAGCATCTTCAACAAATGGTGCTGGTCCAACTGGATATCTGTATGCAGAAAAATGAAAATAGATCCATATTTATCACCTTGCACAAAGCTAAAGTCCAAGTGGATCAAAGACCTCAACATAAAACCAGACACATTAAAACGGGTTAGAAGAAAAATGGGGACGACCCTAGAACTCATTGGCACAGGAGACTACTTCCTGAATAGAACACCAACAGCACAAGCTCTAAGATCAACAAACAATAAGTGGGACCTCATGAAGGTAAAAAGCTTCTGTAAAGCTAAGGACACTGTCATCGGAACGAAAGGACAGCCTACAGATTGGGAAAGGATCATTACCAATCCTACTACTGAAAGAGGGCTAATATCCAGTATATATAAAGAACTCAAGAAGTTAAAAAGGTGCTTAACTTCTTAAACTGATACCTTAACCAAGGACCATGCACCAAAAGGACCTAAAACCCCTGCTCAGAGGTAGCCCGTAGACTCAATATGCAAGTGGTGTCTGTAGTAGGGGGAGCAGGGGCTGTTTCTGATATGAACTCAGTGGCCAGCTCAGCTCAGCTCAGCTCTCTGATCACCTCCCCTGGGGATTGCAGCCTTGTCAGACCACAGAGGAGGACAATGCAGCCAGTTCTGATTAGACCAAATAGGCTAGGGTCAGATAGATGGTGAGAAGGACCTCCCTTATCACTGGACTAGGGGAGGGGCATAGCAGAAGAAGAGGGACTGAGGTTGGGATTGCGAGGAGACAAGGGAGAGGGCCACAGCTAGGATACAAACTGAATAAATTGTAATAAATAATCAATAAACAAAAAAGAATAATAACCACATCTCAGCCATTTTTTAAGTTCATCATTTGAAAATTCTCTAATTAGTTCTAGAATTCATATTATAATTGTGTTGTTTTCTTAATGTTCAAGTTTTTGTTGTTGCTATTGTTTGCATACTCAAACTATATATCTCTGTCAAATGTATTATTGATAAAGTATTTTTGCCTTTCTGTAGATGGCCATATTGCTGAAACCATATTGTCCTTTGCTTTATAGTAGTGGATTTTTTGTTGTTACTGTTTTGTTTTGTTTTCAGGTTCATGTGGTTTCATTTAAGAATTCTTGTCTGATAGGGGATGTCCTCCCTACCTTCCCTATCAGTTGACTTGGGGAAGGATGTGGAAGGAAATGAGAGAGGGAGGTGAGATTGGGAGGGGCTGAGGAAGGGGGCTACAGCTGAGATACACAGTGAGTAAACTGTAATTATCAAAAAATAAAATAATTAAAAAAAGAATTTCCAGTCTTAATGCCTGGAAGGCCAAAGAGAATCATGTTGGAATTTTATGGGGAATATATTGAATCTGTAGAATGTTTTTTGATAGAACAGCAACTTTTACTACCTTAACCCTACTAATCCCTGAGCATCAAAGATTGTTCCATCTTGTGGTGTTTTCTTCAATTTCTTTTTTCGGTGTCTTGAAGTGTTTATCATTTCATATCTTTCACTTTCTTTGTTAGAGTGACCTGAAAATATTTTTGACATTTTAGCCTATTGTGAAGAGTGGTTTTCTCTGATTTTTTTTCAGTCAGCTTGTCATTTGTATATAGAAGAATACTGATTTTTAAATTAATACTGTATTCTGATATTTTGCTGAAATAGTTTATCAGCTGCAAGTGTCTTCTGATAGAATTTTTATGGTCATCTATGCACTCTATCATGTTATTGGCAAACATATTTTTACTTCTTCCCTTGCAATTTGTATCCTCTTGTTCTTCTTCAGTTGTTTTATTAACTAGGTAACAGAAAAGCCCTGTATTGAATGAGTGTGGAGAATTACTGATTTTAGTGGAATTTCTTTGAGCTTTTCTCCACTCACATAGTGATCTTGGCTGTGGGTTGCCTAGACTGCCTTTATTATGTGTTGGTATGTCTCCGTAACCTCGACCTCTCCAGGACTTTCATCTGTGTAGGTACGTTGGGTTTTGTTAAAGGACCTTTCTGCATCTAATGAGATGAACATCTTAAATTTTTTTTTCAGATTTTTCATGTGATGAGTTACAGTTACGGTTTTATATATGTCGAACCATTACTACAGCTTTGAGGTAAAAGCTACTTAATCAGGGTGAATGGTATTTTTGATGCACTCATGGAGCTGTTTTGAAATTTTGCTTCTATGGTCATAAAAGAACTGGCCTGTAATTATCTTTCTTTCTTTGGTGTTTATGTGGTTAAGGTATCAGGATAATTAAGGTCTTATAAATCTAATTGAGTGATTTCTCTTCTGTTTCTATTTTATGGAATAATTTGAGGAATATTGGCATAACATCTTTTAAAGTATGGTAGAATTCTGTGATAAAGCCATCAGTACAGGGACCTGAGCTCTTTTCTTATCTGTGTTGGGAGACTTTTAATGACTGCTTCTATTTTCATCACAGGTTATGGGTCTCTTTAAATTGATTATATGATCTTGATTTAACTTTTTTAGGTTGAAAAATTATGTATTTCTTTTAGATTTTCCAATTTTGTAGACTTGGGTTCTCTTTCTTTCTGTTTTTTTTTTTTTTTTTTTTTTTTTGAGTATTTCTGTTTGAGTCTCTAGATTTTTTTTTTTTTTTTGGTGTATGTTATTTTTCCTGTTCATCTCTATCTTTGTTAATTTGGCCCCTTTCTCTGCCAAATTTGTTTCTTTGTTTCCTTTTGTTTCTGTTTTATTTGTTGGCCATTATATTGAATATTTTAAAAATAATTTATTTAATGTTCTCTTACGTGTATTGTTGTGAAGGTGTCAGACTCTTGGATTGAGAGTTACAGACTGTTCTGAGTTGCCATGCAGGTGTTGGGAATTGAACCCTGGTCCTCTGGAAGAATAGTCAGTGCTTTTAACTTCTGAGCCATCCCTCCAGCCCCCATATTGATTTTTCAATATGTTCAAGGTTAAAAATGTTTTTCCCTTAGTAAGGTTGAGTATTTCAAGAGAATATTTCATATCTTATAATTGGATTTTGAATTGCCTTATTCCAGGAATGTGTTTTTTCTTTTGTCTATTTTTTCCATTTTTTTCAATTTTTTTACTTTATATCTCAAAGGTGCTCCCTCCTTCCTGTCCTCCTAACCTCTTTTCCTCCTTCCCTCTTCTCCTCTCCCTCTCTCCCCAGAAAAGAGGAGCTTCTTTCCCTGTTATCAGCCCTCCCCAGCACATCAAGTCACATCAGGATTGAGCACATCCTCATATACCAGAGTCCAGGCAAGGCAGCAGTGTCAGGGGAAAGTGATCCAAAAGCAGGCAATAGAGTCCATGTTAGAAATAGACCCCACCCTCCATTCACCAGGTGTCCCATATGAAGACCAAGCCACCCATCATGCACATATGTGCAGAGAGCCTATGTACAGTCCATGCATGGTTCTTAGTTGATGTGTCAGTCTCTGTAAGCTCCCATGCGACTGGGTGTCTCTGTTGGTCTTCCTGTAAGGTTCCTGTCCTCTCCAGGTCCTTCCATCTTTCCCCCAACACATAAGTAGGACTGCTGGAATTCTGCTTCATGCTCAGCTGCAAGTCCCTAGATTTGTCTGGATTCAGCGCTGGCTGGAGTCTCCCAGAAGACAGTCAAGTTAAGCTCCTGTCATGTCTGGGTTACCTTACTTAGAAAGAGCACTTCCAGTTCCATCCATTTGCTTGCAAATTTCATGATTTCTTTGTTTTTAATAGCTGAGTAGTATTCTATTGTGTAAATGTACCACAATTTCTGAATCCATTCTTCCGTGGAGGAACATGTATGTTGTTTCTAGTCTGGTTATTACAAATAATGCTGCTATGAACATAGTTGAGCAAAGATACTTGTTGTATGGTGGAGTATCTTTTGGGTGCCTAGTAAAGATATAAGTGGGTCTTTTTCGAGTTTTCTGATAAAGCACTAGATTGATTTGCAGAGAGGGTGTACAAGTTTGCACTTTCACCAGCAATGGAGGAATGTTCCTCTTTCTCTACATCCTAGCCATCATGTGTTATCACTTCAGTTTTTGATCTTAGCCATTTTGACTGGTGTAAGAGCCATTTTGATTTGCATTTCTCTGATGGCTAAGTACATTGAACTTAAAGAAACTAAGTTTTGCTCAACCATTCGAGATTCCTCTGTTATGAATTCTTGGTTTAGCTCTGTACCCATTTTTTTTCTAGGCAAATTTAGTTGAATTGATTTGTTATTTTATGTAAAACAAATGTCCAAACCAGTAGTGCCTTTAAAATACTAAGTACATGGAATTTTTTTCATAATAACTGTCTAAAATCTTTCTTATGATTAACAATCAAAAATATTTTTAAATTTTTTTTAATTTAATTGTATTTATATATCTATTTATTATAATTTATTCACTTTGTATCCCCACTGGAAGCCCTGCCTTGCATCTTCCCTGTCCTATCCACAATCCCTCTTCTCCCCATATGCCTTTCCCTAGTCCCTGATAGGGGAGGACCTACTCCCCTTCTCTCTGAACCTAGCCTATCAGGACTCATCAAGGCTGGCTCCATCCTCTTCCTCTGTGTCCTGGCAAGACTGCACCACCCCAGAGGAAGGTGATCAAAGAATCAGCCACTGAGTTCATGTCAGAGAAAGTCCCTTTACCCTTTACTAGGGAACCGATTGGAAACTGAGCAGCCAATGGGCTTCCTATGAAGAGGGGGTATAGGTCCTCTTATTCATGATCCTTAATTGGAGTATTGGTCTATGCAGGCTCCCCAGGCCCAGGTTTTTTGGCTCTGTTTGTCTCACTGTGGAGTTCCTGTCCCCTCCAGGTCTATCTCCTTGTACTTCCATAAGGCTTCCAGTACTCTCCACAAAGTTTGGCTATGAGTCTCAGTATCTCCTTCAATACCATGGTGAGTAGAGTCATTCATAAGTCCTCTGTGGAAGGTTCCTGTCCTGTTCCTTGTCTTCTCCTGCTTCTATGTCTATCCTGTTTTGGCCTTCTGAATGAAGATTAAGCATCTTCCCTAGGGTCCTCCTTGTTGTTTAGCTTCTTTAGGACTTTAGATTTTATTATGTTTATCCCATGTTTTATGGCTAATATCCACTTATAAGTGAATATATATCATTTGTGTCTTTCTGCTCCTGGGTTATCTCACACAGGATGATCTTTTCTAGTTCCCACCATTTGCCTGCAAATTTCATGATTTCTTTGTTTTGAATTGCTGAGTAGCATTCCATCCTGTATATGTACCACACTTTGTGTATCCATTTCTCCATTGAAGGACACCTAGGTTGTTTCCAGATTCTGCCTATTACAAATAGAGCTGCTACAAACATGGTTGAGTAAATGTCCTTATTCAATGATGCCAAAACAAAACAAAAGCCTATAGACTGGGAAAAGTTCTTCAACAACCCCACACCTGAAAGATGGCTAATATGTCAAATATATAAAGAACTCAAGAAGTTAAACATCAACAAACCAAGTAATTTAAAAAATGGGGTACAGAGCAAAATAAGGAATTCTCAACAGAGGGATATCGAATGGTAGAGAAATACTTGAAGAAATGCTCAACCTCTTTAGTCATTAGGGAAATGCAAATCAAAACGACCTTTGTATTTGTTTCACCTTACACCCAACAGAATGGCTAAGATAAAAAACTCCAGTGACAGCATATGCTGGAGAGGATGTGGAGAAAGGGGAACCCTCCTCCATTGCTAGTGGGAATGCAAACTTGTACAACCACTTTGGAAATCAATCTGGTGAGTCCTCAGAAAATTAGGAATAGTGCTACATCATGACCCAGCTATACCATTCTAGGCATATAGCCTTTTTAAAAATTGGTTCATTTGATTTGTTGATGTTTCATTTCTTTTTCTTAAGTAGCTATTTTTAATTTATTTTTTTATTAATTACACTTCATTCACTTTGTATCCCCTCTGGAGCTCCCTCTTCCCTCCTCCCTCCCCATCCAATCCCTCCCTTCCTCCCCCTTCTCCATGCATGCTCCTGCCCAAGTCCACTGATAGGGGAGGTCTTCTTTTCCATCCTTCTGATCCTAGTGTATTATCTCTCATCTTCCTCTGTTGCCTGGTAAGGCTGCTCCCCGCTCAAGGGGAGGTGAGCAAAGAGCAGGACAATCAGTTCATGTCAGAGGCAGTCCCTGTTCTCATTACTATAGAACCCACTTGGACACATTTCTTAAGTTCTTTATATATTTTAGGTATTAGCCCTCTGTCTGATGTAGGGTTGGTGAAGATCTTTTCCCAACTTTAGGCTGTCATTGAAGATTTTAGAACATTGGAAAGATCTTCCATGTTTGTCGATCAGTTGCATTTACATAGTAAAAGTGACCATTCTATCAAAAGCCATTCACAGATTCAATGAAACTTCCATAAAAATTTCAAGAAAGATCTAGAAATAACAACCGTTAACTTCATATGGAATAATAAGAGACCCAGGATAGATAAAAGTACTCTGTACAATGAAAGAACTTCTGGTGGTATCAACCTCCCTGATTTCAAGCTATACTACAGAGCAATAGTAATACAAATTGCATGGTATTCACCTAGAAACAGACAGGTTGGTTAATGGATCCAAACTGAAAACCCAGAAATAAACCCACACTTCTATGGGCTCTTGATTTTTCACAAGGAAGCCCAAACCATACAATGGAAAAAAGAAAGCATCTCCAAAAAATGGTGCTGGTCTAATTTGATGTCTGCATGTAGAAAAATTCAAATACACACATATTTATCACCATGCACAAAACTAAAGTCCAAGTAGATCAAAGACTTTGACATAAAACCAGAGACTCCAAATTTGCTAAAACGCAAATTGTGGGGGGGGAAGTCTGGAATGCATTGGCATAGAATACAACTTCATGAACAGAACACCAACAGTACAGACTTGGAGATCAACAATTAATAAATGGGATCTCATGACACTGAGAAGCCTCTGTAAGTCAAAGGAATGTATTTTCTAAGTTTTTTTCTGATTACAATTAATGCTCTTAAATATTTCTTTTATGTTCATTAACTTATTTATTTACTCTATATCTTGCTAGAAACTTTCCCTCCCTCTATTCCTCCTAGTCCCTCCTTCTTACCTCCCTCCTCTACTCCCAGTCCCTTCATCTTACCTCTCCTCCTTTCCTTCTGTGTCTTTTCTTCCCAGACAAGGAGAGATTTCCCATGGATATCCACCTGCCTTGGCATATCAAGTAGGACTGGGCCTATCTTCTTCTACTGAATCTAGACAAGGCTGTCCAGTTAGGAGTAAGGGATCCAAAGGCAGACAACAGAATAAGAGGCAACCTCTGCTTCTGCTTGTTAGAAGTCGGAACAAGCTGTACACTTGTTACATATGCGGGGTAGGGGGTAGAGGTAGGGACTAGAGCCATCCAAAGGATGTTCTCTGGTTGGTAGTTCAGGTTCTGTAGGCCCCTATGGGTACAGGTTAGTTGATTTTGTATGTTTTCCTGTGGTGTCCTTGACCTCTGTGGCAGATAAGGAAGGCTACAGGGAGTCTGTATTTGTGACCCTAGTGACTCCTATCAGCAAAGGGAAATGGAGCCTGAAGTGTCGACTTCTTGTAGCCAGGGTATCAAACACCAGATTTGATGGCTCAGGGTAAACTGAGGCCAGTAGACATAGAATTGGTGAAGAGGACCGGGGGATAATGGCTCCTGGTGTTCTGAAATTATGTACTTTTGGTACCTAATGGTAGTTTTTGCTTAAAGCAATACACCATTTTACTCTTTAGAGGCCAGTACTTTACAATTGGCACAAAAGAAAAAATGCAAGAGATGGGGAAAAAAAAAACATGCATTCACACACACATTTAGTGAAAGAAGCAAGGCCTGCTCCAATACTTCAAACATACATACATAAATATGTATATCCTTATAATCAGACAGACATATAACTGGTGGATAGAGCAGACTCTAATAGTTTTATACACATGTACATATGCATCATACACACACACACATATATATATATACATATATATACATACATATATATATTTATATATGACAGATAGAGCAAAGACAGAAATATGTTTAAAGATGGTGGAAACTATGAAGACCAAGCTCCCATTACCAGGCTTCAGGAGGCTCTGACCAACAACTATTTTTTTGTTTTGTTTTGTTTTGGTTTGGTTTGGTTTTTGTTTTTGTTTTGTTTTTTTTTTTTCCTCTAGCACTGTATATGTGAGGAGAAAAATTGTCTCATAGCCATAAAAGCAATCATCAAAGAAATAGATAAAGTCACTACATAGAGAAAAATGCAGTGGGATTATTGATTATAGGTTTTTCTATCAAAACTCAAACCTAACCAAACATTTTTATCTAGCTTTCAAAGCAATATTGTTATGCATCTATCACTCCACATGCTCACTGTAAGTTCAAAGCAGATAGGTTTTCTATGTCATAGGTTGACAAGTATTTTACTAAGAAACTGGTAAAGCACAGACTTGGAGATCAACAATTAATAAGTGGGATCTCATGACACTGAGAAGCTTCCGTAAGTCAAAGGAATGCATTTTCTAAGTTTTTTCTGATTACATTTAATGCTTTAAATATTTCTTTTATTTTCATTAACTTATTTATTTACTTTATACCCTGGCTACAAGAGGTAGCCACTTCAGGCTCCATTTCCCTTTGCTGCTAAGGAGTCACTAGGGTCACAGTCATAGACTCCTTGTAGCCTTCCCTATCTGATTTCAGTTTTCTCTCCCAGCTCCCCCTTTCCCCACAAGTGATCCCCACCTCTATTTCCTTCCTCACCCCTCCTCTCTCATCCAGTTCTCTCCTTCCATCTATTTTAGGTGTCTATTTTTTCAATTATATTTATTTTAGTCCTGTGTTTAATTATTTCTTACAGTCTATTCCTTTTGGGAGTTTCATGTGTTGATGAGAAGAAGCTATATTCTTTGGTGTTTGGTTGAAATGTTCTGTAAGTCATTGTTAGGGCCATTTGGACTTAACATAACATCTGTTAAGTTCAGCAATCCTCTGTTTAGTTTTTGTGTGGATGACCTATCCATTGTTGAAAGTAAGATATTGAAGGTTTCCACTGTCAGTGTGCGAGGGTCAATATGTGATTTAAACTGTAGAGGTGTTTCTTTTACAAAAGAGGTTGCTCTTGTCTTTGGGGTATTTATGTTAAGGATTGAAATGCCATCTTGGTGTATTGTTCCTTTGATGAGTATGTAGTATCCATTCCTATCTCTTTTTGAATAGTTTTGTTTGAAGTCTATTTTGTTAGCTATTACAAATAGCTACACTGGCTTGCTTTCTAGGTGTATTTGCTTGGTATATTTTTAGCCATTTCTGTACCCTGAGGTGATCTACCTCCTTGATGTGTGTTTCTGGATTGTTGAAGAAAGATGAATCCTTGTTTCACATACATTCTGTTAGCTTCTGTTATTCTATTGTTAAAGGAAATGATACCATTAATATTATCAGTGAGACTTATGTTAATTTTATTTTTTCTGTGCTGTTGGGAGGGTTTGTAGTTTTTTCCTCCTCTTCTGTGTTGGTGTTCATGATTTATTTATTCCTTCTATTTTCTTGCATGCAGTTATCTTCTTCAGGTTGAATTTTTTCTTTTATCTAGCACCTTCTGTAGGACTGTTTTTGTAGAGAGTGTTTAATTTTGGTTTTACTTTGTCATGCTTTTGTTTAACCATATTTTGTGATTGAATATTTTGCTGAGCATAGTATTATGGAGTAGCATTGTGATCTCTTCATAGAACAACTCTCCGGCTCCTTCTGACTTTTACAGCTCCATTGAGAAGTCAGAAGCTGTGGGGCATTGCTTTAGCTCTGCTCTGTATTCAAATGCTAAATCCTGGCCCCCAATATCTGGTTGCAATTCAGACTACATTCTCATATACACCACTGAATGATGTTGTGTAAACTTTGCACCCTTATTTTTGAAGATTGACTAATAAGAAAGGTCTGGAGTCTGCATGGGCAGAGCTAGGTGGAGCTTCTTTTCCTAGCCCTGAGTTAAGGACAGAGAGACCAACCTGTACAACTGATAGATTTCATTTTTTTATAGTGTCCTGGGTTGCCTAAATGTTTTCTACCTAGAATTTTTATTTTTACATTTTCCCTGATTGGATTTATTTTTCTATCTTGTTTTTAATGCCTTAGATTCTTTCTTCCATTTCATGGATTTTGTTACAATATCTTTTATCACTGGACTTTCTATTTGAGTTCCTAAATGTTTCATTTTCGTATCTTCAGATTTGGGTTTTTTATATTGATTCTATTTCTATTTTTAGCTCTGAACTGTTTTATTTTTTTCTTCTACTCTATATGTTTAATAGATTTATTTAAAGTATTTGTTAATATTTTCTTCAAAAACCTCTATAACATTCATAAACTCCATGATAAAGCCATTGTCTTATGCAGCAGATTTATAGTACTTCTCAGGTACCGATGTAGTAGAGATCCTGGAATCTAGTGAGGACCTCTTGTCTTGGCTACTATTGATTATGTTTTCATGCTGGTTTCTGTGCATCTACGTTTGATATGATAAAGGAGGCAAACATTGAGGAGAGGCCATAGCAGGTGATTTGGTACAGAACTGAGAATGAGAATGTGAAACTGGATTTAGAGAGAAAAAGGGAGAGTAAATATATGAAACCCACCTACTTGCTTCTGTGGCAATCTTGTCCCAAAGAATGATTATTGGACACAATGTCTTGACCAAGACAAAGGTATAAGTAGAGAGAAAGGTTGGAGGAGAAGATCTTCCTGATATGCAGGAAATGGGCACAGAGAGAGAGGACAGTCTATAACAGGGGCTTATTACATGGTATGGGACAAGACTGAGGGATTGGATTTTAAGGGGGGGGGGCAGCAATCTGCAGTTAGCTTTTGTGCTTCTGTAGCCCATCTATTGTAATTGTTGTTGTACTCACGTGTTTGAGTAAAGGCTTTGCCATTTCAGTGTTTATATTTAGCCTGGCACATTTCTAATATTTTATGTGAATGCTGAAAGATAATATTATTTATTTATGCAGCACTTTTACGTAAAAGATTTTTTAGCTGTACTGACATGGCTGATTCCCTTGATTGAAAATCAAGTAACCGTATATTTCTAGCTGGATTGCTGATTATTCTTGTCACTTTGTCAGAATACTTTTCAATACTACATTATCTTGATCACTGTCACTTTATAGTTAGTCTTGAGTCATAGTGTGATATTATTGATTTTTATTTTATCTTTATTTCTTCAAATGTTTACTATTCTTTGTGAGATCTTGTTAAATAGAACAGGATAACTTGCTGTAATTTATCTGTAAGTAGAAATTTATTTTTTAAAAATACTATCGTATAACGTTTAGGCACATTAATGACCCTGTAGAGTATTGCTTTCCCAGCTCCTATGTTTTAATCATACTGGTTTTAAAAGCTTGGAAACTAATGGTCATCTCTATGACTTATTCATGTGTCCTTAATTTTGCTTTACTATTGCCACCACTTCCACATATTCCCATTACCTTACCATCATCTTGTATTTAATCTGTTTCTCGTATTCCCTGCCCCACTTCAGAGTTCTCCCTCCTCTTAATATTATGGATCTGAATAGGAGAAAGAATATATGGCATTTCCCAGCACCCTGAGCCCTATTTGTTTCACATTGGATAATATTTCTCAGTTTTGTCAAATTTCCTACTAATGTCAAAATTTTATGTTTTTAGATATTAAGACTCTCGGTTAAGCCGTTGGCAGAGGGCGGGAAGTAATAATAAATATAGGGGAAGTTAGTAAGACTTGGGGAGAACAAGAGCTCCACAAAGATCAAACTGAGCAGGGCACAAGGGTCTTATATGGGACAATTTCTCCAACCAGGGACCATGTATGGATATGGCCTAGAACCCCTGCTCAGATGTTGCCCATGATAACTCATTGGTGAACTGAAGACCCTAGTAAGGGAAACAGGGACTGTTTCCATCTTGAGCTTGATGGCTGACTCTTCGACCCTCCCCCATGCATGCCAGGGAGTAACAGCCTGGCTAGATCCCAGGGGGAGGACATTGCAGCCAGCCCTGAGGAGACAAGATGATCTGGGGTCAGATGGAAGGGGAGGAAATCCTCCCCTGTTGGTGGACTTGGAGGGGGCGGGGAGGAGATGAGGGAGGGTTGGGGAGGATGGGAGGGAGTGAGGGAGGGGGCTACACATGGGATGCAAAAAACCTAAGCTGTGATTGATATACAAATAAATAAATTTATTTTAAAAATTATGTTTTTTTTTTCTTGATTTGCAGATGGTAAACAGTAGTATCTGATTGGAGCTGAGGTCTTCTACAAAGAAAATAATATGTACCTGGCATTGCAGAACTGGTCAAATAAAGCTAGAAAAATCTCAGGCTCTTGGCCGAAATCTATTACTGATGTTCTGACAAAAGAATATGATATTAAGATGTAATCTAAACAGTTGCGCTGGGAACAAAAGAAATAGCTATCAGTTTAAAAAATAAATGATTGTTTATTCTAAGGTAATTATGAGTGGACATGGCCCAGGAACACAGGTTGGGATTTCTTCAGATATCGTATGACAGTGAGGTAACAGTTTCATATTAACGGATCAAAGCAATAAAACAACAAAATTTTAAGACACATTTCTGTTATATCAAATTTACAGGTGAGAACAAACTGAGAAAAAACTCTGCTATAGGCATTAGATGCTAATTGACAACATTATAAGACCCTTGAGTCTGTGGACCATATGGGTGTAGTAATAAATTTCAGCAGCTTTATATGGTGACCACAGATGTCAGAGCATGAACCAAAGAGGGCAATAAATGTCTCTTTATAATTCAAATGTGTATAGGTTTTGTTTTGTTTTTGTTTTTTGCAAGCATTTTTTAAAATTTTGCTTTGCTTTAGCTTTTATCTTATTGAAGTTTGTTTGTCTCATTGTTGATGGTGTTTATAGAGACAGATGGAGAAAGGGAAATAAACAACAAGAAAGAGAGAGAGAGACAGAGACAGATAGATAAAGGGAGACAAAGAAAATAAACTAACTTTACTAAGGAGAGAAGCAGGGAGGATCTTGGGGAATTGGAGGAATGAAAAACCTTCAAAATACTATACTTAAAATATATTTAATGTGTTGTCAATTGAGTTTTTGATCTTAGCTATTCTGGTTTGTATCAGGTGAAATCTCAGTGTCATTTGATTTACATCTCCCCTGATGGCTAAGGACACTGAACATTTCTTTGATTGAACAAGTGTTTTTCTGCCATTCTACAATCCTCTGCAGAGAGTTCTCTTTTTAGCTCCATATCCCATTTTTTTAAATCGGATTACTTGATTTGTTGCTTTTTAACATCTTGAGTTCTTTATATAAACTTTATATGAGCCCTCTGTCAGATGTAGGATTGGTAAAGATGCTTTCCCAGTCTATAGGCTGTCGTTTTGTTTTGATGACAGTGTCTGGAAAGGTTGTGGAAAAAGGGGAACTCTCCTCCATTGCTGGTGGGAATGCAAACTTGTACAACCACTCTGGAAATCAATTTAGCACTTTCTTAGACAATTAGGAATATTGATTCCTCAAGACCCAGCTATACCACTCCTAGGCATATATCCAAAAGATGCTCAAGTACACAACAAGGACATTTGCTCAACCATGTTCATTGCAGCTTTATTCGTAATAGCCAGAACCTGGAAACAATCCAGATGTCCCTCAGTTGAGGAATGGATACAGAAATTATGGAATTTTACACAATGGAGTACTACTCAGCAAATAAAAACAAGGAAATCATGAATTTGCAGGCAAATGGTGGGACCTGGAAACGATCATCCTGAGTGAGGTATCCCAAAAGCAGAAAGAAACACATGGTATACACTCACGTATATAGACCTATAGGATAGGATGGACATGATGAAATCTATACACCTAGGGAAGGTAAGGAAGACCTAGGGTGGGATGATCAATCCTTGCTTAGATGGACACATAGGATGGACATTGAATGTAGGAAAAAATAAGCAACAGGATAGGAGACAACCACAAAGGGCCTCTGAAAGACTCTAACTAGCAATGTATTAAAGCAGATATTAAGACACTCTACCAAGCCTTCGGCAGAGTGCAGGGAATCTTATGAATGAAGGGGGAGTTACTAAGACTTGGCGAAGACAAGAGCTCCACAAAGAACAAATAGATCAGGGCACAGGGGTCTTTTATGAGACTGTTTCTCCAACCAAGGACCATGTATGGATACAGCCTAGAACCCCTGATCGGATGTAGTCCATGGTAGCTGAGTATCCAAGTGGGTACCCTAGTAAGGGGAACAGGGATTATTTTGGTCATGAACTCAATGGCTTGCTCTTTGACCATCCCTTACCACCCCCCAACAGAGGAGCACCCTAGCTAGATCCTAGAAGAGGACATTGCAGCCAGCCCTGAAGAGACATGATAAGCTAGGGTCAGATGGAAGGGGAGGAGGTCCTCATCTATCATTGGACTTGGAGTGTGGTAGGGAGGTGATGAGGGATGGATGGGGAGAGTGGGAGGGAAAGAGGGAGGGGGATATGGCTGGGATACTAAGTACATAACCTGTGATTATTATAAAAAATTAAATTACTTAAAAATATATGTTTAATGTGAAAAAAATTAAAAATAATTCAATCCAAGCAATGGCATGTCACAGATATGTATACCTGTAGATACCTGTAGATATGTATAAGAAATGATACCCTAAGATAACTTGACTCAGTGCTTGCAACATTTCAAACTCTACACATCATGTCTTCGAAATTCTAATCAATCAATCAGCCTTTGAAATTCAGCTTCTTTCCAAGAATTCTTTTTTCCACAATGTATATAGCCAAAGGTTATGGAGGGCATCAGTTTTGTTCAGTGAAACCACCTTGTTTTGGAAAATGTTATAAGACATAGACTCAAAGCTGGTCAAAGGGATGAAAAAAATGACCACTAATTCCTTGGCCCCAAATAGGTTATCCATATTGTCCTATCTGTACCCCAGAAAATAGTGCTGATGAGAAAGTAGATGTGCTATATAGTACAGCAGCTAAAACGTGGGGAGCACAGCCTTCCTGTGGCTGTTTTCTGTATGTGGCATGGTTATGGTAACAGTGAACAAATGTGGGTCTGGAGGAAGAGGGTATGAAGAAAGAAGGAAAGAAGGAAGGAAGGAAGGAAGGAAGGGAGGAAAGAAAGAAAGAGAAAGAAAGATGAGTATGGGAGTGGATTAATGACAAAAAGAAATACACAGCAAGAATACAATAAAGATGAGAGAACATAGAGGGGAGTGAATGTAATTATAATACATTTTACTTAAGATATGTTATTGGTAGTATTAAAACTTCTAATAAAACTATATGTGTTTATGTAATAAGGCTGTAATGATTTATGATTGCTCAATTGTGCATGTGTATAAACCAGATTTTTGACACCTGGAATGCACATAAATATAAAACAGGCGTGGCTGTCAACTGCAATGCTAACACTAACAAGTAGGAGACACGGGAAGAAGCCGGCTACCTAGAGTAGCTGAATTTGTATACTCTAGGCTTAGTGAGACACATGCCTCAGAATTTAAAGTAGGGAGAGATTGAGAAAGACACTCAACATCAACATTGAGGCTTTCATGTATTATTAAGCTCAATTACATATATGTACACACATACATGTAAGCGCATAGATACACATATGTATGCACACATGTTCATATACATACATGTAACACTGAATGGATTTAAGCAATGTTCTAAAATAAAAAAAATATTTTCAGGTTAATTATTGTGTTTCCAAGGTACAAAAAGATTCTTTTTTTAAATTTATTTTTATTTTATGTATATTGGTGTTTGGCTGCATGTATGTTCATGTGAGGGTGCTGGATCCCCTGGAACAGGAGTTTCAGACAGTTGGGAGCTGCCATATGGTGCTGGGAATTGAACCCAAGTCCTCTAGAAGAGCAGTTTGTGCTCTTAACTGCTGAGCCATCTCTCCTGCCCCCCAAAAGATTCTTTAATAATAAAAAAAGAACAAGACAAAGTTATTATCTAATTAGAAGCTAAGAGAGTTATATTTTTGTATCATCATTATATTGATATTGGTTCCATCCATTTGCCTAAGAATTTCATAATTTCTTGTTTTTAATTGCTGAGTAGTATTGCACTGTGCAAATGTACCACAATTTCTGTATCCATTCCTCAGTTGGGGGACATCTAGTTTGTTTGCAGATTCTGGCTGTTATGAATATAAGTGTTATGAACATAGTTGAACAAATTTCCTTGTCGTATGGTTGAGCATCTTTTGGATAGAACAGATCATTCTGAGTGAGTATCCCAGAAGCAAGAAGACATACATGGTATATATTCACTTATAAGTAGATATTAGCCATATATCATAAGACAAACATACTAAAATCTACTCTCCTAAAGAAGCTAAACAACAAGGAGGACCCTAGGGAAGTAGCTTAATCCTCATTCAGAAGGGTAAACAGGATAAACATCAGAAGTAGGAGAAGACAGGAAGCAGGACAGGAGCCTACCACAGGGGGCTTCTGAAAGACTCTACACATCAGGGTATTGAAGCAGATTCTGTGATTCATAGTCAAACTTTGGGCAGAATGTGGGGAATCTTATGGAAGAAGGTGGAGATAGATAGAGAAATGTGGAGGGGTCAGGAGTTCCACCAGGAGACAAACAGAGGCAAAAAATCTGGGCATAGGAGTCCTGTAGAGCTAACGAATCAACCAAGGACCAAGCATAGAAAGGACCTAGACACCCTGTTCAGATGTAGCTCCTGGGCATCTCAGTCTCCATGTAAGTTCCCAAGTTGGGAGAGAAGAGGCTGACTCTGACATTGACTCAGTGGCTGGCTCTTTGAACACCTTATCTTGGAGAGAGGTGGCCTAAGTAGGCCATAGAGAAAGAGGATCCAGACAGTCCTGATGAGACCTAATAGGCTAGGGTCAGATAATATGGGAGGAGGGCCTTCCCTATCTGTGGACTAGAGGAGGGAGATTGGGGGGAGGGAGGGAAGATGGGACTGGGAGAAGATGAGGAAGGGGGAAACAGCTGGGATGCATAGTGAATAAATTGTAATAAATAATAATATTAAAAAATAAAACATAAAATAATAATATTGGTTGTACTCAAAGTATCTAATAATTAAATTTATTGGAATGCACATGCCTTTCATCCCATCATTTAGGAGGCAGAGAAAAGCAGATCTCTATGAGTTTGACCCTGCCTGGTCTATATAGTGAGTTCCAGGCCAGCCAGGGCTACATAATGAAAGTCTGTCTCAAAACATGAGGTGATGCTACTAAGTATTTGGGGAAATTAAAAATGTTATAGAAAATTTAGAAAGCCTGTAAAAGTATATATGTGTGTATTGAGTAATGTTCAAAATAGCTTGGGAGTTTACTTATATGTCACTCATAATGTCAATATTTGACAAAGAAGTTATGAAAACACTAGAAATAAAATTATCATGAAAAGATGTTACTAGAAGTCTTTAAAATAATATGATGAGAAAGAATTTTAAGATGATAAAATCAAACAATAATTTCCATGAAAAAGAATTTGAAACCCTGAAGTAGAGGTAGGATTCAGATGTACATGTAATATTCAAAATATTGATGATTGCAAAGAAATCATCAATATACTTTGATAAGATAATTGACCATCAATATGGGAACCATATATAAATAATATACTTCTCATGTGTGTGGATACTTTCAAATTTTTGAATTTGGACTGCCAATTGCTTATGATCAGGCATAGGATTAGGTGTTATTTATCTAGGCAATAATACTTAAGCATAAAAAATACTAAAATAAAAAGCATAAAGCATTTGTATCTATTAACACAAAGACATAAAGAATTTAAAAAGCTCTCATTCCTTTTTTTTTATCATTTACAGAACCAATAGTATATCATATACATTTATACACTGGAGTATTTTATTCAGACTTTAAAAACAATGGCATCATAATTTACAGGCAAATGGATGAAGCTAGAAAAAAATATTGTTCTGAGTGAGAAAATCCAGACTCAGAAAGACAAACATGGCAGGTATTTAGTTATAAGTGGTTATTAAGTATAAATTAAAGCATAATCATGCTATAGTCCACAGACCCGTAGAGGCTAAGTAACGAAGAGGTAATAATTATAGTTTGTATTTGTCTGATGCAGTTGTCCAAGGTGTTTACTGCTGAACAATTGGCTGTTTCTACCTCTTTCTGAACTCTGGCTGGCTGGTTCAACTCAGCTGCTCTGGCTCAAACACCTCTCCAAAAATGACTGATTCAGTTTGCCTTCTCTGGGATTCTGACTGAATTGCTCTACTTGATGTCAAACTACCTCTCACAATCTGTTCTTCTTATCTTCTGGCTCTTTATATCTGGTTTCGATGGCCTCTGCTGAACTGCACTGAACTGCATGAACTCATGAACAAACTCAACTCTACTGCCTGGCACTCATGGGCTGACTGACTGAACTGAACTGAACCAAACTGCACTGACTGAACTCAATTGTGCTCAACTGAACTACACTGAACTGCATGTACTTTAGTATGCTGTACTGAACTCAACTCTATTGTGCTGTTTTCCATACCAAACTCTCTGCCATGCTCTACTCTAATTACTGTCTCTCCCTCTGTCTTTTCTCATGAGTGGGGATTATATTCTATCAGTTCGTGCTCTGATGTATCATTTTCTGTGTCCCTCAATTAGACATCATTTTCAAAGGTTTGTGTTTCCCTCTACAAACTGACCTTACTTCATTGTTTGGGATTGAGGTGTGTGCTAAGTGTGTATCTTTATTCCAACCAGATCATACTGTATTCCAGAGTGTGTCTGCATTCCAGCTGGAGACCATAGACCTAAAAGTCTTTGGGAGCTGTTGCTCAAGCTGGAAAGCATGGATCTTCCTGGGAAGGAGAAATAGAATATGACTGGAAGTGAGTAGAGATAGGAAGAGGAGGAGTCAGGCAGGGGGATCATGGAGGGAGAGTGCACTGGGTGGAACTATAATGGGGCGGGCAATTCTGTGGCAAGGTAGAAACATAGTACAATGGAAACTTCTAAGAATCACTGAGGGTGTCTCTTAGCTAAGACTCCTAACAGTGGGGGATACAGATCCTAAACTGGCCAACTCCTACAAGCAGGCAAAACTTCCAGTTGAGGGATTTGGATACCAACTGAGGTACAAAACTGTCAACCTACAATTTGTCCTGCCAGCATGATATGCTGGGATAAAGATGACACATAAATTGTGTTAGTGGCTAACAAATCACTATTCCAGCTTGAGATTCATGCCATGAGAGGGATCTCACATCTCACACTGCCTGGACAACAAGAAACCAGTGGCCAGATGGCCCAGAGACCTAGGATAGAACCAAACATAACTAAATGTCAATGAAATGGTGCCTAATGATATTCTGCTAGACTCATAAATTGGTAACTAACCCAACTGTCATCAATGAGTCTTTGCCCAGTGACAGATGGAAATAGATGCAATAACCCACAACCAAACATTAGGCATACCTCAGGGAATCCTCCTCAGGGAAGGAAGGATTGTAGAAACCAGGGGGATCAAGGACATCAGAGAAAACCAACAGAACCAACTAACTTAGCCTCTTAAGAGCTCACAGAGAGATGGACCTGATGTTTAAGGAGCCTGCATTGGTCTGACCCAGGTCCTCTGCATATATGGTATTGTTGTGTGCCTTGGTCTTTCTGTAGGACTCCTAACAGTGGAGGCACATGCTGTCTCTGAGGACTTTGACTGCTTTTGGGATCTTTTCCCTCTTACTGAGTTACCTCATCTAGCCTTAATATGAGGGAAGGTTCCTAATCTTATTGCAACTTGATATGCCATGTTTAGAAATGGAGAAGGAACAGATAGGGAGGGAGAAGGTTGGGATAGCCGAAGCTGGGAGGAGAGGAGGGAGGATCTCTAGTTAAGATGTAGTATATGAAATAATAAATTAATTAAAAATATATTCTTCCCAGGATGGATTTTATGGTCATATCTATTTTTCTTTCTTTGTTTTATTTTGCTTTAAATGAACAGTTTACAGCTTTACTTCTCTCTTAAGGTAAATGGCTATATTGCATGCTTTTCTGGCTGTAATCACAAAGTGGTTACCAACCCAGCTTTTACTTTAATGTCTGAGACAAGGTGTTTCTATCTGTAAAATGTAAGTAATTGCAAGAGACATATTTTAACATTGCATACAATACTAAATGTATAAAAACAGTAAAAACTTGCATTGTTTCTGTGTATGAGAGGCTTAGTAATTGTGATGGGAAAAATGGTCTCAACTATGAGAATCTAGGCAGGACTAAATGATGTGCCCTCCATTTTGTGTAATGAGTCTCTCACTCATAAAGAATTATATTTTATAATAGACAGAGACAAAATTTAAGTATATAATTATGGCAAAATTAGCCCAAAAGTGTATGGTTATAATCTACTGAAAGTGGAAACAGGCAGGAGAGCTGATCCATCCAGAAAATCTCCCCTATGAGAACACATGAAGTTGATCATGTGCTAGTGAAGGGGAATGGATTAAGAGAATTACCTAACCTTCTGGCATCCTCAGCTTGAACTTCCCTGCATTAGACCCTTGAGAACAGATTTCTAATGTTGATCTCAGGAAACCCTTTTTAATTCATTATGGTAGTGTGTGGGAGTAAAATACAGATCCATCTCATTCTTCTACTTTATTTCCCAGTGACTACATTAAGACCAGGTTTTTAGTGAATTATCACTTTTTGGCTTTAACATCTCTTTACAATTAGGGAACACTTACTCTTCTCAGTGTTTCATGGAATAAATATGGCAATAATAAAACTTCAAATACCTCTGTGGACAAATTATCTTAATCCATTGTGTATTCTAAGCTTAACTCTACTTCAAGTTTAAATTACCATTTTTATGTCTTTGTCTTATTCATTTCTTTCTCAAAGGGAAATAAAGCAATATAAATTTTTTCTAAGACTATGTATAATATGATATTGACACTTACTTTCCCTTTATTAATACTGAATTAACTCACATCAAAAATCTCCACAGGAAGCATTTCAGGTGCTAAGATATTCAGTAAAATTTCACAGAAAGAAAGACATTTGGGCATCATTTGTGTTTTATAGTATTACTGGATTATCACAAATTAACCAACTCACACAAGAACACAAAAATGTCACTATCTAAAATGGTAATGATGATGATGGTAATAATAATGTGTTTATATGTGTATATATTCAAAGAAACTGAGAATTTAACTGGAAAAACTGAAATAAGTCCTAGTGTAAATATTATACTTGTTTTAAAACTGAACTTTTACATCATTCCACAGAAATAATAGATCAACTCATAAGTCATAATGACTAAAGCAGAGGAACGCAAATTACCTTACAACCATCAACAATCAACCAAACAGGCTAAGCAAGAGCAAATATATTTGTGTATTTATGCTTTCCCCTGTCTATAAGAAGTTTCCGAATTTCCTTGTGTCCTTTTTTCATCTATTATGGCCAATGTCTCTTGCTCACTCTTCCATTATTCCTTATACCAAACTGACTTATTGCTTTTCTAAAGCTTAGAAATGTCTGACAGTTTCTTTATGTATCTGGTTTGCTTTCTTCAATAAAATATATAATATTCTAATTTTTATCTCTGTTGCTATAAATAAAAGACCTTATGTTATTTATGAGTGAATATTATAAATATGGAGCTGGTACTTTTGTTGTTAGAGTTTGGAATAGAAATAGCTCTATTTAAGAAGCAGTTTTAATTACAGAAGAATATAAGTGACCACAACCCAGTGCCCAGGTTACACAATTACCTGCCTCCTCTCTCTGCCTTTGTTTGTGGAACAGGTTGTAAGCTCTCAGCTAATACTCTTACATCTTATGTGTCTGTCTACTGCCCTGCTCTCTGACATGACGCTCATGAAATCAGCCTCTGAACTTTAAGCCTCAATAAACTCTTTTATCTGTAAGTTGCTTTGGTCATGGTTTCTTTTCATATCAATAAAATAGTAACTAAGACATGTGGACAGCGAGGAGCAACGGAGCATGCCTGTAATCTCAGCACTCAGGGAACCAGAGACAAGTGGGTTTCTGTGATTTCAAGGTCAGCCTAGTCTACAAACTGAGCCCAGGACAGCCAAAGCTACACAGAGAAACCCTCTCTCATTAAAAAAAAAAAAAAAAAGACATGGGGAGTGGGGACAAGAAAGTCTATTTGTACGAAGTTACAGAGTCCTTTGGGTGTGTGCCAAAGATTGGTATAACTGGATTATTTGGCAAAAGTATTTCTGTATTTTGAGTAACATCCAATATGAATGCCACAATGAATGTACCAGTTTGCATTGCTACAAGCAAATAGCATTCCCAGTCTCTGCTACTGTAGGAGCTTTTTAAATGTATATAACCAAATGTAGTAGTTAGCTTTCCCATTCTCTACTACTGTAGGAACTTTTTAAATGTATATAACCAGATGTAGTAGTTTTCATGAGTATAGTCACCATATTTGAATGTTTGCTCCCATGTTGACGGATTATTTTAGGAATGAATAGGGGATATGGCCTTGTCGGAGGAAGGATGTCATTGGAGGATTTTGACATTCAGAAGCTACATTGTACTAAATCTAATCCTCTATGGCTCCTGTTTGTGCATGTAAATTCTCCACTACTGCTCCAATACCATGCATGCCTCCATGCTATGCCAACTGCCATAACACATACACACACACGTATGGTTATAGACACATACACACACACACATATCATGATGCTGTTCTATCTTTTTTGAGTTGTTGGCCTCTGGATTCCATATATGACAAATATTGCAGGATACTCATTGTTCTTTGCTACTCATGACAAGTTGATAGTAAAACATATTTCTCAAGATAACTCATACATCAGTCAGTGGACATGAATAAATCAAGCTTGTTTATTTCATACTAGCAAATTTTCATAGTGCTTTCAGATGTTATACATACTACAAGACATGATTTGCAATTATCAGTCTCAGTCTTATGATAAAACATTGACTGGCCTTATACACCATGCTCACTGATGCAAAATTGCCATAAATATAAAAACAACTGACTACTTTATGATAAGACATAAGGCTCACTCCATGAAATGTGAATCATATATTGGACCCTTAACTCAGCCAAAACCCTGTGATTCTTAGGACATATTCCCTAAAGGAAAGCCAACTAGTATTCTTCTTCTCTGTGGTGACATGATCTGCTATAACAATAACATTTTTCAACTCTCATTGGAAGAACATCTTCTTACAGTAGATGACACTTAACCTAGAAACTCACAAGTGCTCAATATGAAGAGAACCAGTGACTACAACATGATCATCCTTAAAATGGGACAACTATATCACATCCCTCCTCACAATAATCAAGGATCTTTATTGATGGTTCAACAAAAAAATATTTAATTAATTATTTTGTATTAAGTTCTTTATTAATTACACTTTATTCACCTTATGTACCCCTGTAGTTCCCTCCCTCCTCTGGTCCCAACCCTCCCCTTCCTCCCCCCTCTGCACCCATGTCCCTCCCGAAGACCACCAATAGGGGTGGTCTTCCTTCCCTTCCCTCAGATCCCAGTCCATCAGGAGTGGCTGCATTGTCTTCCTCTGTGGCCCTGCAAGGCTGCTCCCCCCTTGCGGGGAGGTGATCAAAAAGCAGGCCAATCGATTCATGTCAGTGACAGTCCCTGTTCCCATTACTATGGAACCCACTTGGATAGTGAACTGCCATGGGCCACACCTGTGCAGGGGTTCTAGGCTACCTTCATGCATGGTACCTGGTTGGACCATCAGTCTCAGGAAGGACCCCTGTGCTCAGATTATTTGGTTCTGTTGCTCTCCTTGTGGAGTTCCTGTCCTCTCCAGATCCCACTATTTCCCACTCCCCTCATAAGATTCCCTGCACCCTGCCCAAGTGTTGGCCATAAGTCTCAGCATCTGCTTCAACAGTCTGCAGGGCCGAACCCTTCTGAGGCCTTCTGTGGCAGGTTCCTGACCCATTCCATGTCCTCTCCTTCTCCCGATGTCCATCCCCTTAGTTCTTCTGGATAGGGATTGGGCATTTTAGCAAGAGTCCTCCCTCTTCATTAGTTTATTTAGGTGTACAGATTTTAGTGTGTTGATCCTATAGTATATGTTTATATGGGTGAGTATATATCATGTGTGTCTTTCTGCTTCTGGGATAGCTCACTCAGGATGATCCTTTCCAGTTCCCACCATTTACTTGCAAAATTTCATGATATCCTTGTTTTTTATTGCTGAGTAATATTCCATTGTGTAGATGTACCACAATTTCTGTATCCATTCCTCATTTGAGGGGCATCTGAGTTGTTTCCAGCTTCTGGCTATACAAATAAGGATGCTACAAACATGGTGGAGCAAATGTCCTTATTGTGTTCTTAAGCCTCTTTTGGATATATGCCTAGAAGAGGTATAGCTGGATCTTGAGGTAGTGCTATTCCTAGTTGTCTGAGGAAGTGCCAGATTTAGACCCATACTTATCACCCCGCACAAAACTAAAGTCCAAGTGGATCAAAGACCTCAATATAAAACCAGACACACTAAAATGCTTAGAAGAAAATGTGGGGAAAGCCTTGAACTCATTGGCACAGGAGACAGCTTCCTGAACACAACACCAAACGCACAGACTCTAAGAGCAACAATCAATAAATGGGACCTCATGAAACTGAAAAGCTTCTGTAAAGCAAAGGACACTGTTGTCAGAACAAAATGACTTCCTACAGATTGGGAAAGGATCTTCACCAACCCTATATCTGACAGAGGACTAATATCCAGTATATATAAAGAACTCAAAAAATTATACAGCAACAAATCAAAGAATCCAATTAAAAAATGGGGTACAGAGCTAAACAGAGAATTCTCAATAGAAGAATATCAAATGGCAGAGAAACACTTAAAAAATGCTCAACATCCTTACTCATCATAGAAATGTAAATCAAAACAACCCTGAGATTTCACCTTATACCCATCAGAATGGCCAAGATCAAAACTCAAGTGACAACACATGCTGGAGAGGATGTGGAGAAAGAGGAACCCTCCTCCATTGTTGGTGGGAATGTAAACTTGTAATGAATTATTTTTTATTCATTTTACATCCTTGTTGTAGCCTCATCCTACCTCCTCTCCCAGTCCAATCCTACATTTTTCCCCCATTAGCCTATTCCTCAGAAAATGGGGTGCCCTTTTCATCCACTCCAACTCATCATCAGGACTGAGCATGTCCTCTTCCCTGTGGTCTAGTAAGGCAGTCCAAAGAAGGGGATGTGATCAAAAAGCTGGCAAGTGAGTCCTTGCCTGATGTAGTCCCCACTTCTAGATGTAACTCCCTCGTACTAGCAGACCCATATGAAGACTAAGCTGACCATCTGTTACATCTTTGTAGGGGGCCTAAGACCAGTTCATTCATGGTCCTTGGTTGATGTTTTGGTCTCAGCAAGCCACTCTGGACCCTGGTTCGTTGGCTCTGTTGGTTTTCTTGTGGCATTCCTGTTTCCTGTAGGACCTTTTCTTTTTCCTCCCACTTTACCATAAGACTCCCTATTCATCACCCAACGTTTGGTTGTGAATCTTGGCATCTTTTGAGGCTCTGCTGGGTAGAGTCTCTCGGAGTGCAGCTATGTCAAGCTTATGTCTATAAGCATAGCAGAGTTTTGTTCATAGTGTCAGGAGGTTGTACTCTTCCATGGGGCAGGTCTTTAGTTGGGACAGACATTGGTTGGACATTCCCTCAGTCTCTGCTCTATCTGCTGTATCTTTATCCCTGCCCATTTGTAGGCAAGGTACATTTGAGGTTGAAGTTTCTTTGGGTGGGTAGGTGTTCCCCTCCTTCTACTAGGAGATTCCAGTGTAATTACAAGGTGTCCTCTTCAGTTCCTAAGACTTCTTTTGCAGAGAAATTTTAAGAGCCTGCAATGTTATGTAAATTCAAGAATTATTGGTTTCCAGACACAGGTGATTTGATTATACAATTTTCTACTGATTATAACTTCATGCCCAAGATCTACACTAGCTCAAGCCAGACAAAATTTCAGCTTTGAGAATGGATATTAGGAAGGAAGTCCCACATATATGTGGGAAGCTACTAGAATATCTTAGCTTCTGAAAGAAGAAGAGTCCAATTTGTTTAAGAATATGTCCCTGGCATATCCACTACACTTCTGCGCAGGTTCCACAGTCACCAAAAACTAAAGTACATGACTTTAAAATAAAAGAAAAACACAAAATTTAGTGAGTAGGTCTGGATAGTGTTTCTGGGAGGAAAAGGAAGAAAAGGGTGAATATGATTAAAATACATTGCAAAGAGCTAAGAAAATACTCATTAAAGTAAAGAAAACATGCATTTGAAACAGATTTTTATAGAATTCATCTAAATTTATGCTACAATGTGGGACTGCTTTTTGGACTTATTATCAATAATAATGATGATTTTTATTCTATCAGTCAATTATTTTGGGATGAAATATTGTATGAGTCATTGGATCCCCCCAGTTCACTTTTTTCCGCTTATGAATTGTAAATTGTCAGAAAGTTGTTTTGGTAGTATAGCTTTCATATTTTTGTTGACTTATGATCATTTGGGGCTTTACCTTGATATTTTTCTATTTCAAATCGTTATAAAAGTTGCAGAAATTGAACATTGCTAGAAGCAAAATAAAAATTTTGATTTTTAGTTTTAGAAAAGGTATTGATTTGATATTTTATATTTGTTTTGTCATTTAAAAGGATTATGATATGCAGACTAAACTTCTTGTATATTTTTAAATTTCTTAGAAAAATATTAACCAGATTCTTTAATAACAGATTTTTGCCTTGTTACTTTCAACCCTAACTCTATTAAAATGTAATTATTATTTGGACTGAAAGAAAAAAATATTATGTCACAGAAACCAAACCACATTCCAAACTAAAATTAAAAAGATAGCAAAGGGTTCATTTACAATAAGTAAACTTGTCGTCAACCTTATCAGATAAACTCAAGTATAATTAATTAGGAAATGTAGAGTACTTTGAATCCAACAACTTCATGTTCTAATCCCATTTAAATACCTTCTAAGTCTGTGTGATCTGCCTGTAATGCAGGCACACCATTAGGACACATCTTTAATCTGAACAATGTAGGTAAACTTAGTTTATTTTGAAGGAAGCTCCCATGTTTGGAAGTGACATCTAGGGGTTGGGGATTTAGCTCAGTGGTGGAGCGATTGCCTAGCAAATGCAAGGCCCTGGGTTCAGTCCTCAGCTCTGGACAAAAAAAAAAAAAAAAAAAAAAACAAAACAAAAAAACAAAAAAACAAGGTAACTGGAAGTGACATCTAATAGAGTGTCAGACAAAGTGAAACTAAGAGGAAGATTTTTATTGTTATTAATTACATTTTATTAACTCTGTATCCCAGGTGAATCCCACTCCCTCATTCCCTCCCAATCTCACCCTTCCTCCCTTATCTACTCCCTGCCCCTTACCAAGTCCACTGATAGGGGAAGACCTCCTCACCTTTCATCTGACCCTGGTTTATCAGGTCTCTTCAGGACTGGCTGCAAAGTACTTTGGGGCCTAGGAGGGCTGCTCCTCCCTTTCTGGGTGGGGAGGTCAAAGAGTCCACCATTGAGTTCGTGTCAGGAATAGTCCCCATTTCCCTTACTAGGGTACCCACTTGAATACTGAACTACCATGGGCTACAGGCAAGCAGAGGTTCTAGGTTATATCCACCTATGGTCCTTGGTTGGAGAAACAGCCTCATATAGGACTCCTGTGCCCAGATATATTTGGTCCTTGTGGAGCTCCTATCCTCTCCATATCATATTAACTCCCCTTTCTTTCATATGATTTCCTGACATCTGAGGAAGGTTTGGTTATGAGTCTCATCATCTGCTTTGTTACACTCCTGGGTAGAGTCCCTCAGGGGCCCTCTGTGGTAGGACCCTGTCCTGTTACTTGTTTTCTCTGACATCCCATTTGTCTTTCTAAGTAAGGATTGATCACCTTACCTGGGTCCTGTTTTTTGCTTATCTTCTTTAGGTGTATAGATTTCAGTATGTTTATGATATCTTATAGGTCTAAATAAGTGAGTATATACCATATGTGTCTTTCTCTTTCTGGGATACCTCACTCAAAATGATATTTTCTAGATCCCACCATTTACCTGCAAATTTTATGATTTCCTTGTTTTTAATTGCTGAGTAGTATTCCATTGTGTAAAAATACTACAATTTCTGTATCCATTCCTCATTTGAAAAAAAGATTCTCAATTTCATAGGGAGAAACAAAAACCCAAAATCACAAAACGATCCTGCACAACAACAGATCATCTGGAGGTATCCCCATCCCTGATCTCAAGCTCTACTACAGAGCAATAGTAATAAAAACAGCATGATATTGGCATAGACACAGAAAGGAGGATCAATGGAACCAAATAGAAGACCCAGAAATAAACCTGCACACCTACGAGTACTTGATTTTTGACAAAGAAGCCAAAACCTTTCAATGGAAAAAAAGACAGAATCTTATACAAATGGTGCTGGTCCAACTGGATCTCTACATGCAGAAAAATGAAAATAGATCCATATTTATCACCCTGCACAAAACCAAAGTTCAAGTGGATCAAAGACCTCAACATGAAACCAGATACTCTAAATCAGTTAGAAGAAAAAGTGGGGAAGAGCCTAGAACTCATTGGCACAGGAGACAACTTTTGAATAGAACACCAACAGCACAGGGTCTAAGACAAACAGTTAATAAATGGAACCTCATGAAACTGAAAATCTTCTGTAAAGCAAAAGACACTGTTGTCAGAACAAAACAACAGCCTTCAAACTGGGAAAGAATCTTCACCAACCCTATACCTAACAGAGGGCTGATATTTAGGATATATAAAGAACTAAAGAAGTTAAAAAGCAATAAATCAAGCAATCCAATTAAAAAATGGGGTACAGAGATAAACAGAGAATTGTCTGTAGAGGAATATAGAATGACAGAGAAACACTTACGGAGATGCTCAACATCCTTAGCTATCAGAGAGATGCAAATCAAAACGACCCTGAGATTTCACCTTACACCCCTCAAAATGGTTAAGATCAAAAACTCAAGTGGCAAGACATGCTGAAGAGGTTGTGGAGAAAGGGATACCCTCCTCCATTGCTGGTGGGAATGTAAACTGGTACAGTCACTTTGGAAATCAATTTGGCACTTTCACAGACAGCTAGGAACAGTGATTCCTCAAGACCCAGCTATACTGCTCCTGGGCATATATCCAAGAGAAGCTCAAGTTTATAACAAGGACATTTGCTCAACTATGTTTGTAGTAGCTTTATTTGTAATAGCCAGAACCTGGAAACAACCCAGATGTCCATCGGCTAAGGAATGGATACAGAAATTAAGGGGAAGTTTTAACAAGAATAGGATAAGCTCAGTGCTCACAAGAACAGGAAAGAGAAGCTACGTGAGAGAGCAGTACAGAAAAAGAGAAGGCGATTTTACCAGAAAAGCTGTACAGAGACAGTTTGCAGAGAGAGAGAGAACAAGCTACATGAAGATGAAGATGGAATGAGCCAGAGAATAAAAATGATTCAGGAGATTAGAACATATTGCTAAAGTTAGTATGAATCCAAAGAAAGCAATTCAGTCAGAAGCTAAGAAAAGCCAGTGTAAATCAGGCATCTTAGAGAGGAGTTTAAGCCAGAGCAGCCGAGTTGAACCAGCCAGCCAGAGTTCAGAAACAATTAGAAAGCATGAGTTTATTCAGCAGTCAGTCTGAGAGGCTGAATACATTTTAGGCCTGGGTTAGATTGTACAGAGGGTAGAAGCTTCCAGGACTAGGCCTAGTTTAGCAGATGAAAGCAGTGACCTATGAGATGACAATTACATCAGGGGAATAAAAGTTACTTTTATGAGGAAATATTTTATATAATATTTATCATTGGATTATATATTTATAAATATTCAAGTGATAGTACAAAATGCTAAATGAGAAAATTTATTAACAATATTTTGATTAAATATTTATTTTTAATATTAATTACAGTTTATTCACTTTGTATCCCACCTGTGGCCCCTCCCTTATTCCCTCCCAACCCCACCCTTTCTCCTTCATCTTCTCCCATGCCCCTCTCCAAGTCCACTGGTAGGGGAGGTCCTCCTCCCCTTCCCTCTAACCCTAGTCTATCAGGTAACATCAGGACTGGCTGCATTTTCCCTCTCTGTGGCCTGGCAAGGATGCTCCTCATCAGGAGGGGGGTGGTCAAAGAGTCTGCCGCTCAGTTCACAATATTTAAAAACAGAAAACTCTGCAGTCTTGCTTATTAACTTAAAAATTACTGTTTTACATATGTAATTAAATTGAGTTTTCTTTTTCTTTTCAGTTTTCTAAATCTTTGGATTTTTAATTTTTAATTATTATTATTTAAAATTTATTCACTTTACATTGTAACTAAAATTGCAAAAAGTGTTACATAATGTTGATATTGGAAATAAAACATTTGTTAGCTGATATAGCAAGGTGTTTTGGATAAGGGGAAATAAGGAAATAATGATCTTAGGGAGCACTGTTGGAGTGAGACAGGGACAAAAGTGATGGTGTGCTTTGGCAGAGTACTTTGATGATAATCAGTGAGGTAACACATAATCTCATGAAATTAGAAAAAAAAAGTACTTTGAACACTTAAACCAAAAATGCTAAATCTTTAAGGAAGTAAATTTGTTTATCCGTTTTTACGCACAGTACAATCATTATTTTCATTGAACACAACATTTTAACACTTAATAAAACAATGATAAATGTTAAAAGAGGTAATCATGTTTAACCTAATTGTTATATTAGATGACAATGCATCAAAATATTTGAGTTTTATTTTTTTGTGTAGTAGTTGAAAGAAATTTAATAGTGATCTTCAGTTCTAACTAGTATGGTAGGCTCAGGATGACTTACAGAGGTTTGAAAACCGTCAGTTCTTTTCAAGACACACAGGTAATGTTAATTCCTATACAGGTGTTGGATTTACTGTTAGACTAACTTCTTTCTGTTAACTTGCCACTTTTTATCAAGATACGTTCATACTCTCTCCATATGGTGGTATTTTATTTTGTTTCCAAGTCTCTTTTACTAAAATTAGCATGCTATTGGTTATTTCTATACAAAAAGAAAAATTCAAAATCACTTTGGCTTGATTCAGCCAGTTGTGTTTTTTTAGTACAGGAGCCCAGAAGGCAGAAAAAAGTTTCTTTCTTGATAATAAGAAAAACAAAAGCAAAACTGGATTTTATAGACTACAATTTTTGATTAAATTAATTTTATTCAATACTCAAAATATTTTATGCCACCTTTTATTTCAATATTGGAATATCTAGTTGATCCTTAAGTTAAGCCAATAAAATTTCCAAATTTTATTGCCAACACCAAATAGATTGATTACCTAAAATATAATTGTGGAAAATATAGCCAATTATGGAAATAAAATGCCCTTAAAGTTTTCAGTCTTTCATTGATTACAAGTAAATCACATTGTGGTGATATGACCCTGGATAGGGTAAAGAAATCAAAAATTATTGAACCACTCACTGAAGAGAATTGGATTTGTCATGGTTTGCATCAATTCCCGGGATAACACATAAACTGCAGTGGATGAACAGACAGATTGAGACATTGACAGACTCCAATAACCAGAGTGAGATATAAACAAAGATACTAAAGATTAAGATCTCCTTTTCTTGAAGAGGCTGACCTTGACATCCACAAGCTTGCTGAAGATTTAAAATAAAATGTGTATTTTTCCAAATATTGTTAAACAAGAAAATAAACATAGGGATAGGAGACTTTAGTATTTAACTTATGAGCATGAATCTTTGTACCTTGTATTTATTAGTTTGGTTAATTATATTTCTATTTTAAATTTTTTTGTCACAATTTATTCACTATATATCCCAATTGAAGCCACCTCCCTCAACCCTCCAAGTCCCATCTTCCATCTCTCGTTCCCTTCATCCCCTTCCCCTATTCCACTGAAAGTGGGTGTTCTCCATTATTACTGTCTCCCCATAGCTTGTTAAGTCTCATCAGGACTGCTTTCTTTGTCTTCCTCTGTGGCTTGGCAAGGTAGCATCATCAGGGACAAGTGATCAGAGAACAGTCAACTGAGTTCATGATAGATGGATTCCCTACTCCCCTCACTCAGAGATCCACATGGAGAAATTGGGCTTCATCTGAGCAGGGAGTCTGTATCTTCTCCATGCATGGTCCTCTATTGGTGCATCAGTCTCTGCAAGACAGCCTGGGCTCAGGTCTTTTAGTTTCGTTGGTCTTCTTGTGGGGCTCCTGTCCTCTCCAAGTCCCTCTAATCCCACCCCTCTTTTCCTGCATAAGACTTCCTGCTCTCTGCCCAAAGTTTGGCACTGAGTCTCAGCATCTGCTTCAATCCTCTGTTAGGTGAATATTTTCAGAGGACCCTCTATCGCAGACTCCCATCCTGTTTCCTCACTTCCATTGCTTCTGGTGTCTATACTGTTTGCCATTCTGAATGAGATTTAAGCATCTTCCCTAGGATATCCCTTAGTGTCTAGCTTCTTTAGGTCTATAGATGGCTCTCCTATATTATATGGCTAATATCCGCTTATTAGTGAATGTATGCCATGCTTGCCTTTCTGTTTTGGGGTTACTTCACTCACGATAATCTGTTCTAGTTCCATCCATTTGCCTGCAAATCTCACGATTTCCTTGTTTTTAATAGCTGAGTAGTATTACATTGTGTAGATGTACCACAATATCTGTACCCATTTCTCCATTGAGAGATATCAAGGTTGTTTCCAGATTCTGGCAAATAGAGCTGCTAAGAACGTAGTTGAGCAAATGTCCTTATTGAATGGTGGAGCATATTTTGGGAATATGCCCAGGGGTACTTCAGCTGGATATTGAGGTAGTGCTATTGACAATTTTCTGAGAAAACACCAGATTAATTTCCAACGTGTTGTACAAGTTTATATTCCCACCAGCAATGGAGAAAAGTTCCCTTTTCTCCACATCCTCTCCAGTTTGTGTTGTCACTTGAGTTTTTGATCTTAGCCATTCTGGTGGGTGGAAGACAGAATCTAAGAGTTTTGATTTGCATAACCTTGATGACTAAGGATGTTGAGCATTTCTTTAAGTGTTTCTCTGCCATTCTTTATTCCTCTGTTGAGAATTCTCGGTAGCTCTATATCTCATTTTTTTAACTGGATTATTTGGTTTGCTGGTGTGTAATAGCTTGAGTTCTTTATATATTCTGGACATTAGTCTCCTGTCGGATGTGTGGTTGGCGAAGATATTTTACCAATATATAGACTATCGTTTCAGCTTATATTTCTTTAACATATTTTTATTATTATATTAATTACAGTTTATTCATTTTGTATACCAGCTGTATCCCCCTCCCTCATGTCCTCCCAATCTCACCATCAGTCCCTCATCTCCTCCCACGACCCTCCCCAAACCCACTGATAGGGGAAGTCCTTCTTCCATTCCATCTGACCCTAGCCTATCAGGTCTCATCAGGACTGGCTGCATTGTCTTCCTCTGTAGCCTGGTAAGGCTGTTCCTCCCTCAGGTGAAGGTGATCAAAGAGCCAGCCACTGAGTTTATGTCAGAGACAGTCCCTGTTCCCTTGCTAGAAAACCAACCTGGAGACTGAACTGCCATGCGCTACATCTGTGCAGGGGTTCTAGGCTATCTCCATGCATGGTCCTTGTTTGGAGTATCAGTCTCAGAAATGATCCCCATGCCCAGATTTTTTTGGTTCTGTTGCTCTCCTTGTGGAGCTCCTGTCCCTGCAAGGTCTTGCTATCTCCCCCTTCTTTCATGAGATTCCCTGGACTCTGCCCAAGTTTGGCTATGAGCCTCAGCATCTGCTTTCATACCTTGCTGGGTAGAGTTTTTCAGAGGCCCTCTGTGGTAGGCTCCTGTCCTGTTTCCTGTTTGCTCCCTCTTCAGATGTCTTCCTATTTGCCTTTCTGAGTGAGAGTTGATCATCTCACCCAGGTTCCTCCTTCTTGCTTAACTTCTTTGGGTATACAGATGTTAGTATGTTTATTTAAAGAAACATTGTTAGAGAAATTCAAACATATTCTCTGCATCTATAATTTCTCTTGTGAGTACATGTTTTTCCATTGATTTTTCTAATGTCACTGAAACTGAATGTGATTTTACATAAAAGCTGTATATATTTGTGTATTTTAAAGCTGACCATAAAGTTTTGTGTTGTTTAAAATTACACATTTTAAAGTTCAAGACATGAAAAACAGCTTCAATAGCCAACCATAATTTTCATTACAAGTTTAATTTTTTTTATGTTATGATCGCAGTATATCTGTGTATACTTCTAAATTTCAGTATAAATCTCAGATACCTAATGTTATTTCAACAAGGATTCAAATATAAAGTTAAATGTAAACTCAAGAATAAAGCATGCTTTGGACACACATTACGCAATGGACAGTTTACAAGGTTTCCTCCTTAGCAGCATCTAGGTATCTGGAGTTTGCTTGCAGCAGGATATGCTGATGGAGGTGTGACTAAAGTGTTTCAGCTAGCAAACCCTCTCAGAAATGATGCTACAGAACTTTATAGTCATTAAACTTCTGATGAATAGTCAAACCCAAGAAATACAGTTCTAGAGCTCATTTAAATGCGACTGTCTACATTTCAGTCTGCAAGTTAGGTTTTCAGATGAAATTGAGTTCCACATAATGGAATCTCTGTTAGAGGAAAAAAACCCCACATACATGTATTAGTAAAATATCAAGTAAAATTATCTCCAAAATGTGGCTCAGTAAGCTAAAAAAAAGGCTAGGAAATATAAACTATCATCTCAAATTTAATGCTCCAAATCTACCAATAATACATAGAAGCTTTAGTTCAGTTAGTCCCCAGAATTCATGTAAAGGTGGTAGAAGAAAGTGGACTCCACAAGCTATATTCTGATTTCTAATTGTTCCGCATGATAAACATCGCACACACACACACACACACACACACACATGCAAACATACACACCGAGTAGGGTGATACTAAATTTAAAACAGCAAATAATTGAACAAAAATGAAAAGTACCCTTTAGAAAATGTTCCTAATAAATTTGTACTGTGGGGTTAATCGTTTTTTTTTTCAAATCTGATACACTATAACTATTGCCATTTTTTGATGTGCAAAATCTATTTATTCTCTTCTGGAGATTTCTTTTTATAAATCAGGGAATGAGGCATACAGATTGTTAAAAGTAATTGATTGTGCCAATATGAATATATTATAATTTGAAAATTTAAAGCTAGAGAAAATGAAATTCTGTTCTGATCATGAGTGATATTAAAACATATAAAAACATGATAAAAGTTAGAGTCATATTCCTAATTAAAACCAGCAGGTATTGGACAGGAAATTTTATCTCGTATGGGAAGTGGAGAGTATAATTGAATTAGTGTAATAAGAGTGCAAACTTGAGCTTGGAAAGCATGGATTATTTGAGAAAATTTTACTTTAATTTTCCTAGATGGAATGATTACTTAGTACCATTAAATCAAAATTTAAGTTTACATAATCTATCCAGAGATAGTTAGATGTGTACAAGACTGTAAACTGACATGTCAATCAAAGGGAAATTTGGAAGATGACAAAGAACAGAGTTTGGTCCCTGAGGTTTTCAGTGTTCTACTGAATAACTTGGAGAAAATAACATAAAGGAAGTTCTCTAAGTATGACTCACATTGTGTTATTGTCCTTTTTCTAATATATCAATTATGCTGATATCACTTTCTGGAAAAGGCTGAGGACAGCTCAATTGTCACAATATCCTTTATTGATGCTTCTTAAGATTTGTCCTACTATAATACATTACAGGTAGAATTGTTTAGTGTTTCCATTTGATTCTTGATTCTTTTCCATGCAGCTAACATTCATAGCAATATTAAATCACTGTCATTATTACAGATCAGTCAGTATAGGTTAAAGCACAATACATCCCTACATTCTTTCTTCACTTTCCAAGAAAACCAAAAATCAAACATAGTAGCATTCCAATAAGAGGCTCATTTTACTTATTAAATTAGTTGACCAGAGATATATTTAAGGTCAAATTCACTACTTTTCCTAATATCAATATAAAACTAAAAAGTCAAATGAATATGCTTCCTTCTATTCAAACAAACCTCCTGCCAAAACTTACTCAAAGCATTAACCTCACTGCTGAAATGTAGTTCAGATTAGACCTGCTCCTGAAAATGGAAAGTGGTAAAGCATTGGCCTGCTGATCACATCCTGTTCCTGCAGAATATTAACACTTCAGAATATGTTTTTATCATTCAAATGGAAGCAGACATCTAAAGATGACAAATATTAAAGTGAGAAAATGTTTACCTAATGTTTATCTAGTCAGCCAAACATGTTGCCATTATGACAGTATATTTGCCACTATAGACTTATGAAAATATTTCAATCTATACAGAACAACAACAACAACAACAACAACAACAACAAAAGTGTTTTCTTTTAAACCTCCCTTTCACTTACCAAGACTGACATTTTCTTAAGTGGTTTCAGAAGATAGATGATTGTATCTTATATATTTGTAAATAAACATTTCCATACAATAAGCAACAATAACATACTGACTGAAGTTTCTTAGTACATAGAAAGGATCACAATCAATTTATCCTGAGATAAAGTGCATATTTATAGACTACATCGCCATCTAGCCCACCTTTCATGTATTGTCTCCAGTATAAAGATGTATGTGAGACTGTATGTGCACAGTTTGCCTATATACAAAACTTGGCTGGATATTTACAAATTAAACCAACAATAAATGCTAGCGTTAAAATTAAGGCGGATCTTGTATAATATTTAAGTAGAACTACATTTACAGGTTATGATGCTAATATTTTATAATAAAATCACTTGCATTCAGAAAAGTGTGTCTTAATACAAAAACGTGAGGAATCCATGAAAATGAACTATAATCTCAACATTTCTAATTTGCTGGCCTGGACTTGCTCACAAATGACAAGGCCATGAAAGTTGACTTGCATTTGTGTCACAGAATCATGATGAAATTTTAAGTGTTTTGGGGTCTTATGATTGAAGTTATTACCTTTCTATGTTTCCTTGACTTTTTTAAATAATGTATTTATTATATATACAGTGTTCTGCCTGCATGTACACCTCCACACCAGAACTCATAATAGATGGTTATGAGCCATCATGTGGTTGCTGGGAATTGAACTTAGGACCTCTGGAAGAGCAGCCAGTGCTCCGAACCTCTGAGCCATCTCTCCAGCTCCAGAGTTTTTAATTCTTGGAAGACATAAACACACTTAAAAGGGGAGTTTTCAGATTACAGAATTTCCATATTTTTGACTTTGTTACATAGAAACATTAAGGTACACACAAACTAAATAAATAACAGAGAAATGTTGAGCTACAATTATTTGAGGGACACAGGCTCATTCCATCACTGTTATAATAAATAACGAAACGATCCATTGAACATGTCCATGATACATAATAAAAAAACATTTATTTTTCACAATAAATTTTTATAGCTTCTGAGACTGGGCGATGTCTGTCTTTAGGTAGCTGTTCTTGGTCTTGGATTGTGAAGGGTTTTTAGACTTACTCCACATGTCCATATTTTCCTTGGCAAAAAAATTCTCAGAGTACATTATCATCATGTTGTAATGAGATTAAAGAGATTATCCAAATAGTACAAGAGCTCAAACTCCCTCAGAGCCCTACTGACCCCTTTCCATTTCAGAGATTCATCCAGGTCATTATATCCAGTAAGGTGGTTCTTGGGCTCCTTTTATATATGGTAGTCTCTTAAATGCGTCTATGTTTGGTGACCTTAATGATCTCATAATGATCACCATTCAAGGAAAGTCTACATACAAATATTGTAATATGAATATATGTAAAGTATTAAGAAAAATATCTACTTTCTACTTTAAAATTTGCCTGTGTGTGGCACTACTATCTACTTTACAGAAGAAAATATATTAGTTAATATGTAGAAACTGTTGCAGAAAAAGAATAACAAAGGCTGCAAAGATGACTCAATCAATAAAGTGCTTCCATGGAAGCGAAAAGAACTCATTTTGAATCTCTAGCACCATGTAAATGCTGGGTGTGATAGCTCACATCTACAATGCTAGTCCTGGTAAGCCAGTGTTAAGTGGGTTTCTGGAACTAGCTAGCCAGCCAGTCAAGCAAAATCAGTGAAATTCAGGTTCAGTGAGACTCTGTACTCTAAATAATGTGAAAAATAATTGAGGAAGACATTCAGCATTGGTATCTAGACCCCGCACGAACAGACATGAAGTCCTGTCTCCAAAATAAAGTATACATTAAAACATGAATATACACACAAAAACACACAAAACAAAAATGATAATAACTATGAATGTTATTCATACAAGATGAACTATTTCAGTCTTTTGAAATTGGCAAGAAATTTTCAAACCTTGAGAACATACACTATGGGAGGAAATGAGGAAGGGAGGGTGGGATGGGGGGATGAGGGAGGGGACTACAGCTGGATACAAAGTAAATAAACTGTGAATAATATAAAACAATAAAAATAACGTATACCATTTGATAACACTTGTATATGTCTATCAAAGCTGTAGAAATTCATCTTTCTAAATCCATTATAAATGTAATGGCTAAGCTAAACACTTTCTGTTTTTCCTCATACTTTGCAGATCAAACTCTAATCTTTAGCTCAAGCCAAGTAAGACAAATAATTCATTATCATATATTGCCTTCTCGATGATTATCTCCCTATCCAACAATTTATAATAATAACTATATACAATTGCCTTTAAACAAGATTCTTGTGATTTTTTCCCTCTTTTCTCTAGTTATTATTGGGCAAACCATGCCTGCTTCATGAAGAAACAGATAACACTAGATTCATTCATAACACTGTTGCAAAAGTTTGACATATGTTCATTCATCAAATCATTCCAAACTGCCCACATCAAAGGTACATGCTAAGGTTATTTGAAGTAACATTATAAGTGATTATGGCTATTTTCTTTCTTTTTTATAAATTTATTTATTTTTAAATTAATTACCATTTATTCACTTTTTTGAAGACATAAAGTTATATTTTAGTATTTACACAATAAACAATATTTAAACAAAATTTCATAAATATATTATTTTAATCATTATTTTTCAAATTTAAATAATTTATGTATATATATTTACATTTTCCTTCAATTTATTTTACATTTTATCCCACATGTAGCCCCCTCTCTTATCCCCTCCAATGACCTTTCCCAAATCCACTGATAGAGGAGGTCTCCTCCCCTTCTCTCTGACCCTAGTCTATCAGGTCTCATCAGGATTGGCTATTTTCAAAGTGATCTTATAAGGCATCTATATTGGTCTTTCTTCAAAAGCTGTATGTACATTATCACTGTAGTCACAATGTTATTAGAGAGTCATCTATTGGGGTTAAAGTAAGAAATTGCTTTCTACTCTTGATTGTTTCACTGAGTTGCTACTCAACCCTGAGAACATTCTCTATCTTCCTTTCAACATCATTTTTTCATACATCTAAACTGACACAATGCTTATCCTTACATAAAGTTTGAAGATGCATAAAAAACATCTTGGCTAGAGCAGGAGAGTTTCAAAGTATTTACTGTAATGTATGCCTTCACACTATTCTGAAACACCCTACTATATGATTTTAACATTGGGTTACTTTCCATCTTATAATACTGTTTTTTTTTTATAATACTTGAAATGAAACATGAATAGAAATAATGTTTTGATTAGTATTAATAGATGTTAATTTGGAGTAGTAATTAAGTATTAAATATTATTTTATTAAATAATTATGTAATAAAAGAAGTTGTTAACTATTTCACTTCTGTATCTTGGGACAACTTATAAATATGACACAAATTTACAGTTAAGATATTACTTTAAAGCAGTATTTCCAGCTTCTCAATGGAAATTCTTTCCCTCCTATGTAGAGCAAGAACAAGAGATAGGGTCCAAGTGATAAAATTACTGTAAAAAAATGGCTTCACTAATGGATCTTTCCTCATTTGTGTGTTTCAACAATGTGTCATATGATTATGAAACCTGCTGGCTTTAGCGGTTATGAAGTGTTTGTGTGAATATGTTTTCTAGATCACTATTTCTATGAGGAATAACTGATAAACATGTTATCTCAGGACTGAATAGATGACTTAGCAGTTAAAAGTTTTACCCTTGCATGTAACCTGATTTTGGTTCAGAATACCCACATGACAGCTCATAAAGATGTTTTATTCAAGCTATAGAGAATTAGAGGACAACATTTTGCTTTCCCGCACACTAGACGTGTGTGTGGTACATAGTCATAAGTGCGGGAAATAGACCCCCTCCCCACACACAAGTAAAAATAACTCCATTAAGAAAGTTGTATTAAAAAAACACAAAACAAAAGGTGTATTTTACCTTCTTGAATAAATTACGTTCTCTGAAAGCTTGAGTTGTATGTCATTTGTTAATTTTTAATTTTTATGTTGATTTAAAAAAATCAGACATACCAAAATTTGAACACCACTCAATAAGTAAATAACATCACTGAAAATATATAATAGAAGACATGTTTTATACAAGTAAAAAAAATGAAAAAAATTGTGAGATCAATGAAGAGTAAGTCAAATGGTGTGAAAAACAATGTTAAAAATGACAACAGTGAAAATAGAGACTAAAGACTTACACTTTTAAAATTTAAAGTCTTTTCTAAGATTTTCCTTCTTGGAACTCATTAAAAGAATTATAAACCCAAAAGTACACTGGAGAATTGTGATTTTTGTGAAGACCTAAAGAAATAACATATTATTGTCTCTCCTAGACTATTTGAACCATTTGTCCACAGCTAGTGCCTTTGTTTTTGGACGTTTTGGGGGATGTAGAAGGCAGGACGGACAGCTTAAAGGGTGATGGTCCATGCAAAATACCTATTCATCTTCTCTCAGTTCAGTTCCTATTCACTCCCTGCCATACTGTACATAACCTGGAGGCTTGTTAAAAGTTTCCCCACCTTTTTGACATGTTGACTTATACACTCATTCCTATTTTTAAAAGTGAACTGGTGTGGTATCCCTATCAAGTCTAGAAAAACTTTTCATTTGACCTTATCAAAGAATGCAGATCTACAAAGTCTCAATGACTCAATCTCCTGAGAGACATAAAATATTTTCGTTAAGCAGTATGGCTTGCTGTAGACATATGTCAGTGAGGGTGGGCTTAGACATCTGCAAAAGCCCACAACTATCCCAGTGTTTCTCTCTAACTCCTTTTTGATCCGTGACTCAGCATTGATGTTCTCCATTACTGCTCCAGTGCCATGTCTGCTTTCATACTCCCTGCCATAATGACCTAATCTTCGAAACTGTAAGCAAGGCACTAATTAAATGCTTTCTTATGTAACAGATCCCTTAGTCTTGGTGCCCTTTAACTGAAATAGAACAGTGATATTAGAAAATAATATAACGTTTCTTACTGCTTGAGTTTTAAAACATTAGTTGCTTATTTATATTTGTGTATGCACATCCATCCTGTTCTTATACTATGTGGCTCCTCAGAATTGAATGTATTTCCATTCACTAAGCAGAAAATCTCTCTGTTTTGTACTAAATGTTTTTCCTTGTTCCTTGTCCATTTTCAGTGTAAACAGCAATGTTTAATAAAATGTGATCAAAGACTTTTAATTTGAGAATTTCTTTTCCAACATGAACTTGGCTGCAATTGTGATTAAGGTTGCCAATGTTAGGTTACATTACGCAACTAAATAAAAATAGTATGTAAAACATTTAAATGTAAGAGAGAAATCAGTAGAATTGTATAGTCCATGGGAATTATACTGCAACGTGCATAAAGGGGAAAGCATATAGACAGAGGTTTGGGGTTAAGCTGAGGGACACTGGCAAACATGAAGACAGATACAGTAAGGCCTAGGACTAAAGTGCCTTGGCTTTGGTATCTGGTCTTTCTAGCTAAAGGAACTTGAACAAATTAGGTATATTCTTCTTTAGGGATCTTCAATTGTAAAGAAACAATGCTAATCACTTTTTTTTTATTTGTTTCATTTTTTTTTCTTAAGAAATTAGTGGGTTAACTCACATAATGAATTATCACTTTTTGACCAAAAATAAAATAAAATACCACAGAGAAAAGTTACACAGAGGTGTATACGAAAAGTCTTTTGTGCAATCACTTACAGACTATAAGTAGTTTAAAAGACAAGAAATGTCAATAGACACAATTAGTAGGTACTGATATAAAAAGCCTTATATATATTTCCACAAATATTTCTAAAAATATAGAGATATCATTTACTTTCTAAGACAGAGAGGCACTATGCTATTCCCTTTCCCCTTCCTCAACTCCTCTCAGTTCCACCATCCCTTCTACTTCCCCCTTATCCTCTTCCCCTAGTACTCTGAAAGGGGTCTTTCTCCTCCTCTGACATTTGCCCATAACTTATCAAGTCTCATCAGGACTGCCTGGATTCTCTTCCTCTGTGGCCTAACAAGGCCACATTGCCAGGAGCAAGTGACTAAGAGTAGGCAATTGTACAGGGTGATAAATATGGATCTATTTTCATTTTACTATGTGTAGACATATATTTGGACCAGCATCGTTTGTTGAAGATGCTGTCTTTTTTCCATTGAGCGGTTTTGCCTTCTTTGTCAAAAATCAAGTATCCATAGGTGCGTGGGTTTATTTCTGGGTCTTCTATTCAGTTCTCTTGATCCACTATTCTGTTTCTATGCCAAAACCATGCAGTTTTTATTACTATTGCTCTGTAGTACAGCTTGAGGTCAGGGATGGAGATACCTCCAGATGATTTGTTGTTGTACAGGATCGTTTTGGAAACTCTGGGTTTTTTTGTTTCTCCATTTGAAGTTGATAATTTTTCTTTCAAGGTGTACAAAGAATTGTGTGAATACTTGATGGGAATTTCATTAAACCACTGATTGATTTTGGCAGAAAAGCAATTTTTCACTATGTTAATCCTATGGATCCATGAGCACGGGAGATCTTTCCATCTTCTGATATCTTCTTCAATTTCTTTCTTCAGAGACTGAAAATTTTTCTCAAACAGGTGTTTCGCTTGCTTGGTTAGTCACACCAAGGTACTTTATGTTATTAGTGGCTATTGTGAAGGGTGTCGTTTCCCTAATTTCTTTCTCGGCCCTTTAGTCTTTGGTGTACAGAACGGTTTCTGATTTTTTTGAGTTGATTTTGTATCCAGCCACTTTGATGAAGGTGTGTATCAGTTGAAGGAGTTCTCTGGTTGGATTTTTGGGGTAGCTCATGTATACTGTAATCTGTATCTGCAAATAGGGATACTTTGACCTCTTTCTTTCTGATCTGTATCCACTCAATCTCCTTTAGTTGTCTTATTGCTTTAGCTAGGACTTCAAGTACTATCTTAAAGAGATATGGAGACAATGGACAGCCTTGCCTTGTCCCTGATTTCAGTGGGATTGATTTAAGTTTCTCTCCATTGAGTTTGATGTTGGCTATAGGCTTGCTGTATATTGCCTTTACTATGTTTAGGTATGTGCCTGTATCCCTGATCTCTCCAAGACCTTAAACATGAATGGGTGTTGGATTTTGTTAAATGCTTTTTTGGCATTTAATGAGATGATTATGTGGTTTTTCTCCTTCTGGTTGTTTATATGGTGGAATACAATGATGGATTTCCATGTATTGAACCATCCTTGCATACCTGGGATGATGCCTACTTGTTCATGGTGGATGATATCTTTTATGTGTTCTTGGATTCAGTTTGTCAGTATTTGATTGAGTATTTTTGCATAAGAGATGGGTATGAAGATCTCTTTTTTCGTTGGGTCTTTGTGTGGTTTAGGTATCAAGATGATCCTAAACAGAACACTAACAGCACAGGCTCTAAGAGCAATAATCAATAAGCAGGACCTCATGAAACTGAAAAGCTTCTGTAAATCAAAGACACTGTCATCAAAACAAAACAACAGCCTACAGCACTTGGAAAGGATCTTCACCAACCCTATATCTGACAGAGGGCTAATATCCAGTATATATAAAGAACTCAAGAAATTAAAAAGCAACAAATTAAGTAATCAAATTAAAAATGGGGTACAGAATTAGCAGAGAACTCTCTGTAGAGAAAGATAGAATGGTAGATAAACACTTAAAGAAATGCTCAGGGTCCTTAGCCATCAGGGAGATGTAAATCAAAATGACCCTGAGATTTCACCTTATACCCATGAGAATGCCTAAGATCAAAAACTCAAGTGACAAGACATGCTGGAGAGGTTGTGGAGAAAGGAGAACCCTCCTCCATTGCTGGTGGGAATGTAAACTGGTACAACCACTTTGGAAATCAATTTGGCACTTTCACAGACAGCTAGGAACAGTGATTCTTCAAGATCCAGCTATACCACTCCTAGGAATACATCCAAAATATGTTCAAGTGCGCAAGGACCTTTGTTCTACCATATTTGTAGCAGCTTTATTCGTAATAGTCAGAACCTGGAATAAACCCAGATGCCCCTCAGTTGAATAATGGATACAGAAATTGTGGTACATTTACACAATGGAATACTACTCAGCAATTAAAAAGAAGGCAATCAAAAAATTTACAGGGACCTGGTAGGACCAAGAAAAGATCATCCTGAGTGAGGTATCCCGGAGGCAGAAAGACACAGACACGCAGGGTATATACTCACTATAAGTGGATACTAGACTTATAGGATAAACATACTAAAATCTGTACACCTAAAGAAGCTAACATTCTTTGGTCACTAGTATCTATCAACATCAATGGACTCAACTCTCCAATAAAAAGACAGAGACTAACAGAATGTTTGTGGAAACAAGATCCAACATACTGTTGCATCCTAGGAACATAGATATGCAGTAAAGATAAACACTACCTCAGAGTAAAGGGCTGGAAAAATGTTTTTCAAGCAAATGGATCCAGAAAACAAGCTGGAGTAGGTATCCTAATACCTAATAAAATAGACTTTCAACGAAAATTAATCAAAAAAGATAAAGAGGGGCACTACATTCTCATCAAAGGAAAAATCCACCTGGAGGACATCACTATTCTGAACATATATGCCCCAAATACAAGAGCACCTACATTTGTAAATGAAACATTATTAAAGCTTAAATCATACATTGATGCCAATACCTTAATAGTGGGAGACGTCAACACCCCACTATCACCAGGGACAGATCAACTAGACAAAAACCAAATAGGGAAATAAAGGTACTTCCAGAGTCTCCAAACCAAAAGGATCTAATAGACATCTACAAATCTTTTCACCCAAACTCAAAAGAGTATACCTTCTTTTCAGCACCTCATGGAACCTTCTCAAAAATAGACCATATAATTGGTCACAAAGCAAGCTTCTTTCTAAATGAGGATTGATCATCTTACCCCAGGTCTTCTTTCTTGATTATCTTCTTTAGGTATATAGATTTCATTATGTTTATCATATCTTATATGTCTAAATAAATTAGTTTATACCATGTGTGTCTTTCTCCTTCTGAGATACCTCACTCAGAATGATATTTTCTAGATCCCACCATTTGCCTGCAAATTTTATGATTGCCTTCTTTTTAATTGCTGAGTAGTATTCCATTGTGTAAAAATACCACAATTTCTGTATCCATTATTCAACTGAGGGGCATATGGGTTTATTCCAGGTTGTGACTATTATGAATAAAGCTACTACAAACATGGTTGAGCAAATGTCTTTGTTGTGTTCTTGAGCAACTTTTGTATATATGCGTAGGAGTGGTATAGCTTGAGGTTGTGTTATTCTTAATTGTCTGAAAAATCGTCAGATTGATTTCCAAAGTGTATCAAAGCAGATATTGAGACTCATAACCAAACCTTTGGCAGAGTACATGGAATCATATGAAAGAAGGGGGATTTAATATGACCTCGAGAGGATAGGAGCTCCACAAGGACCAAATATATCTGGGCACAGGGGTCTTATATAAGACTCTTTCTCTAATCAAGGACCTTGTATGGATATAACCTAGAACCTCTGCTCAGATGTAGCCCACGGTATCTAACTATCTAAGTGTGTAGCCTAGTAAGGGGAACAGGGACTATTTCTGACATGAACTCAATGGTGGGCTCTTTGACCTCCCTAGTCTCTCCCCAAGGAAGGAGCAGCCATGCTATGCCACAGAGGTTGACTTTGCAGCCAGTCCTGAAGATACCTGATAAACCAGGGTCAGATGAAAGAGGAGGAGGTCCTTCACTGTCAGTGGCCTTGGAAAGGGGCAGGGAGGAGATGAGATAGGGAAGGTAGGATTAGGAGGGAATGAGGGAATAGAATATAACTAGGATACAAAGTTAATAAACTGTAACTAATATTAAATGATTAAAAATTAAAAAAATAATGTTCTACATTTACCTAGAATAACACTGTTTGATCTATGGTGTCTCTATAATATATCAGTTGCATAAAAAGCAGAAAATTTTTTAAAAAAGGAAGCTAAAAAAGAAGGAGGATCTGGGATATGTTGATCATTCCTTACTTAGAAAGACAAATGGGATGGGTATTGGAAGTATGAGAAAACAAGAAGCAGGATAGCAGCCTAGATATAGGGCCTCTGAAAGACTGTACCTAGCAGTGTATCAAAGCAGATGCTGAGATTCATGGCCAAACTTTGGGTAGAGTGCAGGGAATCACATATAAGAAGAGAGAGTTAGTAAGAGCTGGAGGGGACAGGAGTTCCACTAGGACCAAATATATTTGGGCACAGGGGCTTGTCTGAGACTGATTGTCCAACTGAGGACCTTGCATGGATATAACCTAGAACCCTTACTTGGACATAGCCAATGGCAGCTCATTATCCAAGTGGGTTCCCTAGTAAGGGGAACAAGGATTGTCTCTGGCATGAAAACTGTGGCTAGCTCTTTTACCTCCCCATCCGTGGTGGGAGGAGCAGCCTAGCTAGGCCACAGAGGAGGACATTGCAGCCAGTCCTGCTGAGACCTGATAAGCAAAGGTCAGATGGAAGGGGCAAGGACCTCCCCTATCAGTGAACTTAGAGAGGGATAAGGAGGAGATGATGGATGGAGGGTAGGGTTGGGAGGGAATGAGGGAGAGGGCTACAGCTGCGATACAAAGTAAATAAACTGTAATTCATGAAAAAACTAAAAATTTAATAAGAAAATTAAAAAAATAAAAGAGTAGGCAATTGAGTTCATGACAGAGGCAACCCCTCCTCCCATTACTCAGGAACCCACATGGAGACTGAGCTGCCAATCAAGTTTTTGTTGTTGTTGCTTAGTCAGTATTGAAATCTAGTAATGCTTTGCAATAAGTTCTTTTTAATGTTTCAAACATGACTAGCAAAATCAAAGAAGTTATGAGCAATATTAAAATGAAATAAAAGTCTTTTATTGAATAGTTTAAATATATATTTAAGATGAAATATATCAAGAAACTGATTCCATAATGCATAGAAAATATTAGAAAATATTCACTTAAAATATGTTCACCATGAGTAGAAAAAAAAACTTGCATTTTTATTTATCAACTGATTAAAATCTCAGGTAATATGTTCTAACTCTAATTTTTTACATATTCTATAATTCATATTTCATGCTAACAATTCCTAAAATGGCTTGATCTCATTCAAATATGCAATCTGCGTATATATATTTCCATGTGTATAATGAATCCATAGAACACTAGCTGCAGAAATCATGTCAGAATATTCTGAAGATACATTTTAAACTACTTACCTAGAGGTGCACACAGATATCTAACTCCAAGAAAATCACAGGGCTTATTTAAATATATTTATGCTAATATTTGAAAGGTGATATCATCTGAATACCTTTCATATGATATTGTCTTGTTTTCCTTAAAAATAATGGAAAGGTTTCACTGCCTAAAGTCTATTGTGCTTTACTTCATTCCATCATGTTAATTTTTATGGTGCACAATGTCAAACTCTTTTTGACCCTAGAACATTCAATCCTTTATTTTTTTTATTTTTTTTATTTTTTTACATTCAATCCTAAAGTAGTATGAGGAAAACAAGTGAGTTAAAATTCTGTTTTTAAAAGTATTTGCATAAACCTTCTACCTTTTTATTTGGTTTTGTTTTCATCTTAACACAGACATACGTATTTCTGCTTCTGAAGTATTGTATTCTTTTTAGAATAACACTTGTCTTTGCATCAACAGCTTCTACCACAAAAATGCTAAGGGAACTACATTACTGAGTTATACTCTAAAGTACTAATGAAAACTTTGTTTTTATATAAAAGAAATTAAAAGTGAAAATTAAATCACTCATGGAGATGTTGTTAAAATATTAAAGTAATTTCAATATTTCAGAATAATACTTTGTCAGTCAGAGTACAAGAACAACAGCATATACATATCATATATACATATAAATATATATATATATCTCAAATCAATGATATATCTATAATGTATCATACTCTATGTGAAAAAGATAGTAATTTTTCTATATATAATTCACTCAAGTTATAATCCTGAACAAACACTGTATTTAGGTCTACTATATGGTAGCAAAGTTTTTCCCCTAACTTCATATATCACTTAGCGTATGTACAGATAATGTTATTAAAACTTTAAACAAAATGGAAATGAGAAGACTTGTAACATAAAGTTCCATTCTTTGTGGTTGAATCCCTTAAAAAGTACTGACTGGAAACATTTGGTCAATACATGAGTACTACCAAAAAATAAAGATAATAGTAATTGTCACACCATTAAGTAATTGAATGGATACAATTTCTGAGGAGTGAATAATATTAGCATTAGTGTCCAGTAGAATCCAATAAATTCGTGTTAAATACATATAAGAATATATGCTTAAAGATAATATACTTCTTTCTCCTCACAGCCAGGAGATATTGAATAGTCACATTTTAAGTAAAAAGAATGCAAATTGTTAATGAATTGTTATTGATTTACTATGTTGTGTTTCTCTTTCATTTATATAGTCAACTTTTACAGATTACTTTATTTCAACTTAGCCAATATAGTAAGGATTTTCTCTACGTATTTCATTTTATGATGAGTTTCTGAGGACTTTCTTAGGATATCTGCCTATTTTTCTTTAACCTTTGACACATGTGGAAGTGAATGGTTCCTTCCAACTCAATCTCATTACATTTAAAGTTTAAATTTTAAGTTGTGATGTAGTGATGAAGTGAGGGACACCTACAATTCCAGTACTTATTCCAACTCTATCACTATTCCTCGAAAATCAGTACAACATGAAGTATAAAATGCTAAAATTCCGCCTCCCAGTGTGTTGTGTGTGTGTGTATATACACACACACACACACACACACACACACACACACATATATATATATATATATATATAGTCAGTAATAGACAAGATACAAAGGCCTCAAGAAACAAAGAATTAGAATAACACATGACTCAGTTTTCAAAATAGGCTACAGATCTGAATGAAAATAAAGATGCCTAATCAGAATCTGAAGAGGTACTCAGTATTCTTAGTGAATCAGAAAACAAAAATTAGAAATTATTTAAGATTTGATTTTATACAAGAAAGAATGGCTTCCGTCAAGAACACTAGTGTAAACCAACACTAGTGTTGTTTGAGGTGTGGCAAAATGAGAATATAGATTCATTTTTAATGTGATTGAAAATTGGTGTAGCCTCAATGGAAATCAGTGTGCAGAATCCTTAATAATCTAAATGTTAAAAACCTAATCTAGGAAAGCAGTGGCAATGCTGAGCTGAAACCTCACTCAGAAGGGCAAACAGAACAGACATCAAAAGTAGGAGAAGATACGGAACAGGACAGGAGCCTTCCACAGGGGGCCTCTGAAAGACTCTACCCATCAGTATCAAAGAAGATGCTGAGACTCATAGCCAAACTTTGGGCAGAGTGCAGGAAACCTTATGGAAGAAGCGGGAGATAGAAAGACTTGCAGGTGACAGGAACTGCACAAGGAGACCAACAAAGCCAAAATACCTGGGCGCAGTGGGGCTATAGAGACCAATATTTCAACCAAGGACCTTGCATGAAGAGGACTTAGACCCCCTGTTCAGAGAAGCCCATACACTGCTCAGTTCCCAAGAAGGTTCCTTAGTAAGGGGTACAGGAGCTGTGTCTGACATGAACTCAGTGGCCTGCTCTTTTATCACCTCCCACTGGAGATGCAGCCTTGCCATGTCACAGAGGAAGATGCTGCTGCCAGCCTTGATGAGACATGATAGGCTAGAATCAGATAGAAGAGAAGGAGGCCCTCCCCTATCTGTAGACTAGGGAAAGGGGATAGGGGAGAAGAGGGAGAGTGAGTAGGACTGGGAGGAGATGGAGGGGATCACAGCCGGATACAAAGTGAATAAATTATAATAAATAAATAAATAAATAAATAAATAAATAAATAAATAAATAAATAAATAAATAGATAAAGAAATAAAATATTTAAAAAAGAAAATATAGGGATTTTAAAAATCCATGTTTTCTTTTTTATTTATGGATTCTTACTTTGAACACCTAGATATAAATCTTATAACCTGAAGGAATTACAGAATCCAGGAAGCAGAAAAGATATTCAAGGCAAGAGTGGAGAATGAACTCTATATTTAGTACAAAGGTACTACAAATGAGAATATTGGAGATAAGGGTGTTGGGACTTTGAGGAGAATAGGGTAAAGAGGGATGGTAAACCAAAGGAGACAACACTAAGAGTGTTTGAGAAAGCTGGACAGTAATATATACTTTTGTATGCTTACTAGATACACCCATATATGTACACTTATACATATATTTCTGTATATTTCAAATTGAGTTATGCAAATGAGTTGATTATATTTTCCCACAGAGGACTGTACTACCAAAAAAAAGTGTCAGGCATACAAAATCTTCCTAAAAGGTTTTCATCAAGAGGTCCAAGAGAATTCAGTATAATTTATATTGCAGCCATCGCACAAGCCAGAGGTTAGGTTCTGTTGCTAAAGACAAAACCTTCCACAAGATTTTCTGCATTCTGCCCAAATTTTGGCTGCTTTGAGAAGCTGACTTGGAGGAATTGAGTTGGAACTGCCCTTCAAGCTTTTTCTCTGAAGATCAGCTCTCATATTATTGAAGGATGCCAAGAAAGAAAAGAATAGTTGATAGTCCTATCAAGCTGTAAAGCCTATTGATCACAAGTACTGTCCAGCAAGATATCTCAAATGGTGCAACAGTAGCAATTTCATTTTGGCATAATGAACAGCTGTCTAACTGAAAGGAAGGCCTACCTTATAGACAGAAATTCTTGAGAAGTAATTCAAACCTAATTAACTACCAGTGGCTGGAGGGAACACTAAAGACCTTAACAAAGAACCAACTTCAGCCATGTTCCTAAACTTTGATCATGGGTGAGACAGAAAACAGTTGTATAAAGAGTTAAATGGAAATAATTGAGCCAGGAGATTAAATTCAGGCTCGAATTAAAAGACAGTGTACAGAAGGGATGATGGTAATATATATATATATATATATATATATATATATATATATATATATATATATATATGCTCTTAGAAAATACTGCATGAATTCATGTCAAAGACAGCCCTTACTAAGTGGCTCTTTGATCACCTCCTCATGGAAGGTTCAGCCTTACCAGGCCACAGAGGAAGATGATGCAGACCTGATAGGCTAGGGTCAGAAGGAAGGGGAGGAGGACCTCCCCTATTAGTGGATTGAGGGAGGGGCATGGGAGAAGAAAAAGGAAGGATAATGGGATTGGGAGGAGACAAGGGAGTGGGCTACAGCTGGGATACAAAGTGACTAAATTGTAATAATAATAAAACAAATAAATAAATAAATAAATAAATAAATAAATAAATAATAGACTATAAAAAGAAAATACTTCATGAAATAAAACAAAATGAAATGAACATAAAATTCAAGAAAGATAAGAAAGGAGAAAAGCAGCGAAGAAGGAAAGATCAAGACAGAAAGCAGCAAGGGAGGTTAAGAAGGAAAAAAAAAAGTGTCTGTTTTGTCATTTGTGGTAAATGTCCACTGTCAGATTTATATTTTTTCTATTTTTCTTCTTTCTACAATTAAAGAATTTATGTTTCAGCATATATGTGTATATGTGCATATACATATGTATGTACATAGTTATGTACATTTATATGTACATACATATTTATATGCACTTACGACAATACATATTTATATACATCTGCATATTTTTAAACATATATTTATGCATATTTCTATGCATTGTACATATATGTGACATATATTTACCAAAAGTACATAAAACAAATATTAAGTAAGATGCTCAATGAGATCCAGGAATAATCACAAATTCACTAGAATCCAAAAACTGACAGTATCAAATCAAATATGATGTAAAATCTTGTCTTACTTTATCTCTCTCTGTCTCTCTTTCTCTCTCTTTGTCTGTTGCTCATCTCTCAATCCAAAACCATATATGTGTTTGCAATGCAGGATTTCTGTGTATTACATGTTGCATGTGTCATTATAAACTAATGAAAATTCATAGAATGCACAGCACCAATAGTGCAAAAGTGAAACTTAATGTAAATGACATTATGCATTACAATTGTGGTCACATCTGTCTCCCAAGTACTGGTATTACCTGCAAACCACAATGTCCAACTGAACTTATGGAGTGCTGGAGATCAGACCTGGGTTCTTTATGTATACGGCAAGCCCTTTACCTGTAATTCCTGTCCCTAGTCTCTGTGATAATAATAATAATAATAATAATAATAATAATAAATGGTTGTGCTTCTCAATCATGTTTTTTGGCATTGTAGTTGTACATGAGCTCACTTTTAATTGATAATAATGTAATATTGAGACTGGACACTTTATCATTTACCCCAAAAATTGGGCAAATAATTTCCCCAAATGGGTCCATTTATATGGGCCATGAGAGAAAGGGAACACATGTTAAAAATGGGAAACTATAGAGCAGGGCAAGTCCACAAGTGCTCTTTTATAACATGTCACTCAAAGGAATTTTCCTCTTGGGAGGTATCTTCCCAGCTGATTCCAGCTTTTAAAGTGTCCCACACATTCACATCATGATCTTCTGCACAGACACAGGAAATACATCCCAGCAATCACAAAGCTATATACTAAAGCGTTTTCTCCCTGAACATAACTTCTCTTCCAAGTTTATTTCTTTCCTTCATGTCTCTCCAAATTTTGCTTGTACTGGTTTCTTATTCTTATAATTTTGATCTCTTATATCATAGCCAAAAAATACAAACAAAAACAACAAAAAACCCTTCTTTGCTCAAAACCTCCTTTGATTTAGGACTATGTTGCTGGCATTAATGATTGCAGAAATTACTGCGGTTTACATTTTTAATACTTTTCACATAGTGTGGACTTTTTAATAAGGAGGGGCAAATATCTCTTATCAGAACAGATATACTAGAAGTTACTCACTGTACCTTAACAAGCCTAGAAATATGGTCTTTCTGACCTCAACCATCTTCTCTCAGGTAACAGAATTTTATTTTTACCTACATATAACATACCTGACTTTTTTTGAGTTGGGAAGCTGCAGTAATCTGGCTGTCTAGAGTCAGGAGAAGAAAGTTATAATTTATCATCAATTAAGTTTTCAATAAGTTCCCCCCTGGTTTTAAGGTCATCTTTCTTCACCTTTCAGAATTTATTGCAACCAATTACTATGGCTTTTAGTGGCTGTAAAGGGGCATATTAACTCCCTTCTTGACTGTTCCAACTGAGAAATAAAGACTCTGTCTTGTCAAGCACATGATGTTTAACAAGAATACACTTTTCTCTTTAAGTCTTGTAAGCACTCTTGGGTTTTATGGATGTGTTCATAAGTGTGTCATTTTTCTGTCATCCTGGGATCTCATGCTCCTAGGGATTACTTTAAAATTTTAAGTCTCAAATCTAGAAGTCTACTGGAGATTGTGAGCTGACTTACATATAGGATGAATTTTATAATTTCTGATTTTGAGTTTATGGACTCAATTTAATCTGGAGACCTTTGATTTTACCCTTTTAAAACCCACCTGGTTTCATGTGCCCTTCCAGAGCAATTTTGCAATTGATTTATAGAACCCTCAGGGTTTTTAATCGCACCAGGATAATTTTTTAATTGCTGCTTTCCCAGCTTGGAATATTTTCCATATTAAGAGTATGGTGTTAATTCCAGCTCAAACACATCAAAATTGCTCACTATTTTTTGATTCCTGGGAGAATTTTTCCTCCACACACAGAACTATGTCAAAGGCAAACATGATATTACATAGTGACAGATTTAATTAGCTCCTTCACTGCAGATACTAGAAGCTTTTGATGGCACCTTCTCTCTGTGATTTTAGTATGCCCAAGCTCTTCCTTGAATTACTACTCTGGGCTTCAATTCAATCATTTTTATTTGCTGTAATTCTCGACTCACTTTATAGTTCAGGCACTCAGAAGTTCCAGGCTACTACTTTCGTTGTTGTTTTGTTTTGTTTTGTTTTGTTTTTTACAAAAATGCATTAGTAAAGCTAAAGTCAGATTTCATTTTTTATTAATCAAGAAAAATATAATTGGAATAACTTTACTCCATTTTGTCCCACATTACTAGCTCATATTTTGAAGAACTCACTGTGTACTTAAGTAGTTCCTAAGAGTAGCTAATTTAACCATGCTCATCTGGTTAAATCACCTATGAAAGAAGACCTTGATGCCTATGCACACGCGTCTGTATGCTTTCTGCTTTTAAAGAAAGCGAAGCTCTCACTTCTATCATGGATTCAGATGTCAGTGTCTCCTGAAAATCTGTACTTGCATTGATGGTTGTTAACAGCACATTTAGATTTCATCAGCAGCAGGAAGTCTTGCTTTCATTCTATCTTCTCACATGTACAGCAGGTGGAAATTTTCTCCAGTGGCTTATATGATGTTGCTTGTCTGCTTGTTTGACTATGTGCTCCCAACCTTCCCTCTCTGGAACAAAGTGGAAAGTACATGGTGGGTTTCCCTGTTTTCTTGTCTCTTTAGGAGTTCTATTAAGTGGTTTGTTTGGTTTGAGAAGCTATCTTTCCAATTGATGGCGAGGACAAGCTAAGAATGACACTTTGCAGAAACTTAAGGAGCTGAATCTGTGACGTCTATGGCAGGTCTGTGCTTCAGAGCGGAAGAGGCTTTTTGTTCTGCTGTGCTCTATTGATCTTTTGCTCAGGTTATCCTTTCTTGTCATAAGCTATGTGTCATAAATAGATCAATGAATTATATGCACAAATAAATAAAACATACGTGTCTTATAATTTGCCAAATAGCACAACATATGAGATGTTTGCTGAACAATAAACTTGTTTGATTTGAAGTTATCTCTTGATTCTAAAGAGAAATTACTGGACTGTTCAGAGTATTCATCCAAATATATCAATGATTTAAATATATATGTATATGTTACATGCTGACATACGTTATACATAATGAAAATAAATGCATGCATTTATAAATAAAATATGTGTACTTGAATTGGTGCAGAGGTCTGTCTAAACATGTTTCTGAGTGTGTGTCTACATTTGCTACTCTGGTAGATTCACTGAATCACATAGATTGAAATAAATAAATACTGAGATTTAATATCTTTTTTCTTGGGCTATATTTCCAGAGATCTTCTTTAAGCAGCCAAATATTTCTTTCACAATAATAATTAACATAATACTAAGTATGCATTCAAAATGCAAATAATTTAATTTGTTGTCAAATAGTGCAGAGATGAATATAAATGTATTAATGATTTAGAAAAAATAAAGAGCTTTTATGTTCCTGAACTAATTTTCCACAGTTGTATGCTGGCTTCTCTTCTGAGTTTAGTTTGAAGTAATCAGTGATTACTCTAAATCCTGATATGTAAAAATCATTTTTACATATCATTTTGATGTTAGTGAAAGGTGGGTTTCTTCAGGTCATAGTTTACTTTTTTTTAATATAGAGTGTGGAAATAGTATAATTTTTAACCCAATGAACCTTACTTATATACTTTTTTTAATATACTTTCAGAAGCTACTATGAAAATGTACCTTTAGGAGGTGTTTTGTGTGTGTTTTGTAGAGGTCTTTCTTTGTTCTCATGCATAGATAACAAGCACTCTTGTTACAATGGAACAAGTGATTAAATAAAGTGTAACTTTAGCCTGACTTCTCTCTGTCCGGCATGTCCTTTCTGGCTTTTCTGGCATCAAGAATATTGTCAGGACTATCCTCTTGGATTTCCTAATTTTCATCATCACAAACCAATAATTGATTCTTTTTTATTTTTATTTTTTTGGTGCGGTGAAGTAGAAAAGATATTTATTTAGCACTGGTTGAAATGGGTCAAATTCACATTTATGGTTTTTAATCAATTAATCAGTTTATTCACCTTGTATCCAGGCTGGCTGCAGCCCCCTCCCCTGTGTCCTGCCAGTCGCACTCACTCTCCTCCTTCTCCCCTCTGCCCTGTCCTCAGTTGCCCTATAGGGGAGGACTTCCTTCCCTTCCACCTGACCCTAGCTTATCAAGTCTCATCAAGGATGGCTGTATCATCTTTCTCTGTGGCCTAGAAAGGCTGTACCCCCCATGGGGAGGTGAAAAAAAGCTGGCCAATGAGTTCAAGTCAGAGAAAACCCCTGTATCCCATACTAGGGAACCAACCTAGAAACTGAGCAGCCAATGGGCTTCCTTTGAATAGAGTGTCTAGGTCTTCTCCATGCATGGTCTTTGATTGGAGTGTCATTCTGTGCAGATCACTTTGGGCCCACATAATTTGGCTCTGTTGGTCTCATTGTGGAGCACCTATCCCCTGAGGTCTTTCTATCTCCCTCTTCTTCCATAAGGATTCTGGCACTCTGCCCAAAGTTTGGTTATGAGTCTCAGTATATCCTTCAATTCCCTAGTGGGTAGTGGTCTTTCAGAGGTTCCCTGTGGAAGGTTCCTGAAGGAACCAGTTTATGGTGCTTTGATGTAGCCAGATATATAACAGTATGTTGCACATTTTTCATCCTGCACAAAATTCAATTAAAGTTTGATCAAATCAAAGACTCTAATTTAACTGGAAATAGTAAAATAGTCATTGAACTCAGAATGACTATGATCCAGAAATCAAATGACAGCAAATTCTGGATAGAGTTTTAGGGTAAAAAATAAAATAAAACCTTACCAGCTGTGGTAGAAGTGTAGACAAGTGATCCTGTTATGTAAATAATCATTGACATCACTCAAAAATTAATGAGAGAAATACCATAGCATCTAGCTCTATCATAGCTGAGCACATACCCAAGGGATCACATATCCTACCACAGAGATACTTGTGTTTTCAGGCATATCACTTCATTACCCACCATAGCAAAAAATATATTCCCTAATTCTAAGTGTGAAGAACAAAGTACAATATTGAATCTGAAATATTAAATTAGAAATATAATTTAGTAACTTTAACTTATCAATAATGTGGAGGTGATGTCTGCATTGACTTCAAAACAGATTTAAGTCACCTTAAGGAAGTTGAAAGTAATGCAAATATTTTGTAATGAATTAACCTTTTCAAAGTATTTATGTTTTTTTCTTTTGATCTGTCCTCCAATTATACCATCAGCCCATTTTCAAACACGTTCTATTAAACACAGTGTTTAATTGAATGTTTGTCATTTTTATTATGATTACATTATTTCATTTTAATTATAATGTGAGTGCTTCTACCTGCATTATATATTCAATTTTATTTTAATTAATTGTATTTTTTATGCCTTTGGCTAAACCATTGTTACTGTTCTGGAAAGAGCTATTCTTTGGTCTCTTATGTACCAATTTCCCTCAGCTATTCTATGCTAGTCAAGGTACAGATAGGAGAACTAAAAGAATAAAAAAATTAAAAACCTCTGAACATTTCAAGAGCAGAAGAATTTACTCTAAACATTTGAGAAATGGAACAAAGAGGATTCTCAGACATGTGAAAGCTTTTGTCCCTGCAGTTGGAGCCTACAAGTCCATACCTGCTGCTGACCTTAAACCTTTCTTATTGCCATTGCTGCCCATCAAATATACCAAAATATGTTGTTGATATTACTTTTATATTAGAAATATTTTTGTATTAATTATGGCTTATTCATTTTTTATCCCAGCTGTAACCCCCTCCCTCATTTCCTCCCAATCCCACTCTCCCTCCCTCATCTTCTCCCATGCCCCTCTCCAAGTCCACTGAAAAGGGAGATCTTCCTCACCTTCCACCTGATCATAGCTTATCAGATCTCATCATGAATGGATGCATTGTCCTCTTCTGTGGCCTGGCAAGGCTGCTCCCCCTTCACGGAAAAGGGACCAAAGAGCCAGTCATTGAGTTCATATCAGAGACAGTCCCTGTTCTCCTTACTAGAGTACTCACTTGGAGACTGAGCCACCATGGGCTACATCTGTGCAGGGGTTCTAGGTTATAACCATGCATGGTCCTTGGTTGGAGTACCAGTCTCAGAAAACACCCCCATGCCCATTTTTTTGGTTTTGTTGCTCTCCTCGTAGAACTCCTGTCCTCTCCAGGTCCAACTATCTCCCCCTTCTTTCATAAGATTCCCTGCATTCTGCCCAAAGGTTGGTTATGAGTCTCAGCAACTGTTTTTCCTGTTTTGTCTTTCTTCCAATGTCCATACCACTTGTCTTTCTGAGTTAGGATTGATCATCTTATTCAGGGCTCTCCTTCTTACTTAGCTTCTTAAGGTGTACAGATTTTAGTATGTTTATCCTATAGTATATGTATAGTATCTACTTATAAGTGAATATATACTGTGTGTGTCTTTCTGCTTCTGAGATACCTCACTCAGGGCGATCTTTTCTAGATCCCACCATTTGCCTACAAATTTCATGATGTCCTTGTTTTTCATTGCTGAATAGAATTCCATTGTGTAAATGTACCACAATTTCTATATCCATTCCCCAGTTGAGGGGCATCTGCGTTGTATCCAGCTTCTGGCTATTATAAATAAAGTTGCTACGAACATGGTTGAGCAAATGTCGTTGTGTGTACTTGAGGATCTTTTGGATATATGCCTAGGAGTGGTATAGCTGTGTCTTGAGGAAGCACTATTCTTATTTATCTGAGAAAGCACCAGATTGTTTTCCAATGTGGTTGTACAACTTTACATTCCTACCAGCAATGGAGGATGGTTCCCCTTACTCCACATCCTCTCCAGTATGCATTGTCACTTGAATTTAGACATTCTGATGGGTCTAAGGTGAAATCTCAGGGTTATTTTGATTTTCATTTCCCTGATGAGTAAGAACTTGGAACATTTCTTTAAGTGTTTCTCTGCCATTCTATATTCACCTATAGAGAATTCTCTATTAAGCTTTGTACCCTATTTTTTAATTGGATTACTTTGTTTGTTGCTTTTTAACTTCTTTAATTCTTTATATATTCTGGATATTTCTATCTATTCATATTAGAGCAATAAATTTAGTTTTCTAGCTCTTTTTTTCTTCCAACTTTTCAACAGGGATTTTTAGTCATACAGCTATCAATAGCTACCAAATATGTCTGGACAAAACAGTACGAAAATTCTGAGATTGATACTCTAACCAAGTGCCATGGGTGGAAATAACCTATATCCCCTGCACAGATGTAGTCCATGGCAGCTCAGTCTCCAAGTGGATTCCTTAATAAGGAGAACAGGCACTCTCTCTGCCTAGAACTCAGTGGCTGGCTCTTTGTTCACTTCCCCCTGAGGGGTGAACAATCTTACCAGGCCACAGAGGAGGACAATGCAGCCAGTCCTGATGAGAACTGATAGGCTAGGGTCCCAGGGAAGGGGAGGAGGATCTCTCCTTTCAGTGGACTTGGAAAGAGCCATAGAAGGAGATGAGGGAGGAAGGGTGGGATTGGGATGGGATGAGGTAGGGGGCTATAGCTGGGATATAAAGTGAATAAACTCTAATTAATAAAGCCCATGGTAGCTCAGTATCCTAGTGGGTACCCTAGTAAGGGGAACAGGAACTATTTCTGACATGAACTCAATGGCTGGTTCTTCAACACCCCCTCAAGGGAGGAGCAGCCTTGCTAGGCCACAGAAGAGGACATTGCAGCCAGACCTGAAGAGACCTGATAAGCAGGATTAGATGGACAGGGAGGAGGTCCTCCCCTATCACTGAACTAGGAAAGGGGCAGGGAGATGAGGGAGGGATGGGAGGACTGGGAGGGAATGAGGGATGGGGCTACCACTGTGATACAAAGTATATAACCTGCGATTAATATAAAATACATAAATAAATAAAGGAAAAATTAAAAAGAAATTTCTAATAGTTTTAGAAAAGTGAAGATGCTTGAGAAGTAATATTGATACTTGGAATGATCATGTGATAGCTGACTGAGACCTGTAGTGATTTCCAAGGTCTAATTATTAAGCATGTTTTTTGACCATTCAATGCTGTTAAGTAGTTGGATCCATGTTCCATGGGAAACCCTGTACAAAAAGTGAACATGCAGAACTAGTGTGGATGATACCTATCATTTACCTGTGTGCTGAACATACACACACTCAAAAGAAGCGCAAATTGGAGGGAGTTAGGAAGAAGAGAGAGAAATTTAACCAGTTTAGGGAGAATATTTAACCTGTTTAAAGATTCATGGGAAATGTTATTGATCTGCTAAAACATATTCTTGTATGTTTTGTAGAAATCTAGTTTTCCTGGATTCATGTGTTTTTGTTTTTTTGTTTGTTTCTTTGTTTTCTTTTGATACTTGGTTTCAGTGTGTTTCCTTGGTTGTCCTGAAAATTGAAATGCAGACCAGGCTGTCTTTGAACTTACAGTGATCCACCCACCTCCGCCTCCTTATTGTTGGGATTAAAGTTGTACATTCCTACTACTCATCTCAAGTTTCATGCTTTAATAATCAGCTTCTTCCTATAGATGATGGAAAACTGTTCTTTATAAGTTCTAAGAAGATGTAAATTTCTACTTGCAAATTTTCGATTCCTTGATATGTTTATGACAGGTACGGTGCCTTCTATTATTACTTATCCCGTTCATACGTAAACATTCCTATGCCCAGTACATCCTTATGGTAGACTCAATACATTTATTATTAAGTAGCTCTCATAATTATTCTTCCACAGTATTGTTGGCTTCTTCTCCCTGAATTTGATATTGGCTTCAATGAACAGTAAAAAACAACACTCTAAATATAAACAGGCCAAAGAGATACTGGAAAGTACTTCTTTTATGTATGGTATGACCTCACCACAGGAATGGTGAATAAAATATTTTGAGAAAGATATTATACTTTAACTTTATTATTGCTTCCTGAATTATTGTTTTATCCTAAGGGAGCATATTTAATTTCTTACTATGACTAATTTATATACCAAAATTTATCCTATATATACATATATTAAAATTATACTTGACATACAGATCAATACTATCTGTTATTTCTGAGAACTGGGGATCTTCGAACACCCCAGTGATACTACAAAAATGTCATCTAAGGTAATGAACAATTATGTTTCTTATAGATGCAGACGTAGAAAAAAAAGTATGTGCTGTTGCATACTTTAGTAGGAGAAAACACATGCTTTCCATTCTGACTTTTAAAAGGGTAATCTCTGCCTATTACTTATCTTTAACACAAGAGTAGAAATAATAAATTCTTAAATATACTATCAAGATACAAGTGGCATTATTAATTTTCTCTGGCAGGGAGACTACATTCTTGACAGCAACTGGAACCAGATGCAGTACCCACTTAAAATGCTCTTTTATACTTATTCTCCAAGTCCCATCTGTCTATAGACCCATTTAGAGGGTATAATTATATGATAGTATTTTATCAACATTCTTCTCTACAGTTTAAATATGTACACCCCTGTGCAATCTGGCAAATGAGTGAGTCATTTGCATGATTGCATGTACATGGTATTTAACAGACATGTCATATTCAACAGAGTGATGCATCATCATCAGTAGTTTTTTTTTTCCTTTACCATACATACTCCAAAATAACCTTTATAATAGAATAGAATGTAGCTACCTTTGGTGATTTTCTTGTTCTATTACATGTTCTTTGTAATTACCTGATTTTTTTATAGTTCCTTAAAACCTGTACTGAGTTTGAAATTATTATTTTCGATTTCTATAATTAAGTTTGAATTTTGAAGGGGATTATGTTGAATCTCTATATTTTGGTAGGATGGCAATTTTCACACTATTATTTCCATAACATAAGAACATATAGGCTTTTTTCATATTCTGGTATTTTTATTGATTTAATAGAAAATTATCATATTTCTGATGAGTATGAATCAGGACATAGGGGTCAGAAAGTTTATGAGAGGTTCAGAGAAAAAAAATGGTATTTGCCAGATATGACAATGAAGTTTTATACATGAACGCACAAAGGTGGAGAGAGCATGCCAGGTAAAATCCTAACCTGAGTGTGTGAGGGGCTTGTTGCAGGCTAATCCTTATCTGAGGAGGTATGTCTCTAGATATCACTAAGATTTCCTACATGGTGAGTTGTTGTCAGCATAGACAAGATGTTGATATTTAAGTTTCTAGAGGGCCTTTCATGTTTAGATAGTAAAATTTTAACCTATGGCCTTTAACAATTGATATAAATTCAAAGATTTTTAGAGCTTGAAACAGAATATCAAAATGTGTAGATCTGTATTCACTGAATTAGTATTTTTTTTATGTAGGTATTTCCCCTTCTTTGACACTGTATAGGTAGAATCCTCATGCAAACTGTCTTGTATGCCATTTTCCACCTCTCACACTGTGCCTACTAGATGAGTTGTATGTATCTTGATTTTTGATCTACTGTTAGGGTAAAACTCAGGCTCTGTCTTTACTTCTTTACCCCGAGTATTTGTTGAATTGAAATGAATGACAAAACTGGGAACCAGGAATAAACTTACTTCCTGTTGTTTTCATTTTATGGACTTGACTCATTAGCAAAGAAAGATAAAGTTGGGAATAAAAGGCAAGGAGGTAAAGAATAACAGCAGTCATGGGACCAACAATCATTGCTTAAATCTTCCCAAACAGGGATTTCTGGTAGCAAAAAAAGATTGAATTCATTTTGGCAAAGTGTTTTTTGTATTGGTTCCCTATAGCATATTACTTAACTTTAAGAATGGACAAACCCCAGGAAAATAAATCAGGAAAAATAAATCTCTTCAGTCAAGTCAATTTGTCAAAGCACTGATTTCATACTGTTTCTCTTACTGCATAGAGTTTGTTGGAAGAAAAAAATAAACTGGCTTCCTAAATCTTAGTGTTAGCTAATCTCCCATATTCTAAAAAAAGGGGGAGAAACTAGAGAAGGGAGAAAAGAAGTGATAAAAAAGATATAACAGAAAAGAAAAAAGTAAAAAGAAAAAAGGTATGTAACTTTTAGTGTGCAAATAGAGAAGTCAGATTCCATTAATAATAACAAAAAAAATTTCAGGCTTACCTATGAAATATGTCAGATTTTTACATGGATAATTATCAAGTTTCCCTAAGAAAGTGGGATAAGTATTTGCAGATATCCCTATGAAAGAGTTTGTAAAATAGTTAAGTTTAGGATTAATCAGAATTTTACAGATAATTCATCCATTCATCTGTAAATAATACTGATATCTTTACAATGCAATTTGATCAAGAAGTAAAAAAAATTACAGAGTTTTTCTTACAATAATTTAAAAATATGTTAGATGGCAGACTTAAAATATTAAAAAATAAAAGTCAAAAAGTTTGTAAGAAAAAAGCTCTACACTTGACAATGCATATAAAGTATAGACATTATATGATTTTAATATCATTATATTCCTGTCATTTTATCTATAAGTCACTTTTCCCCCAAATTATTATATTAATATAATAATTACATTAACTTGAAAATGTGTTAAAATGAAATCATATCCCCTTTGATCCAAATATTCAGTTGTATTAATTTCTTTTTTTAATCAAAAATGTTTAAGTACTGCAAAGTGTATTGCACAAGAGAATGTGCACCATTCAACCTTGTGTTTCAATGCACATCCTGAAGACATCAACTAAGTCAAAGGCATTTCTAGACATATCATCCCCACGCTTGAATCTCTGGACATTAGAGAAATGGAGCATACATCCAAGGAAAGGGTGGCTTTTCAACATTGACACTTCTGTTCTTAAATTTCTTTTTTAATAAATTATTTTTTATTAATTACAATTTATTCACTTTGTGTCCCAGCTGTAGCCACCTCTCTAGACCACTCCCAATTCCACATGCCCTCCCTCATATCCTCCCATACCCAAGTGCACTGCTAGGGGAAGACTTCCTCCCCTTCCCTCTGACCCCAGCCTGTCAGGTCTCATCAGGAGTGTCTGCATTGTCTTCCTCTGTGTCTTGGTAAGGCTGCACCCCTCAGGGGGAGGTGATCAAAGAGGCAAGCACTGAGTCCATGTCAGAGAAAGTCCCTGCTCCCATCACCAGGAAACCTACTTGGACACTGAGCTGTCATGGGCTACATCTGTGCAGGAGCTCTAAGTCATCTCCATGCATGGTCTCCTATTGTAGCATCAGTCTCAGAAAAGACCCCTGTGCCCAGATTTCTTGTTTCAGTTGCTTGCCTTGTGGAGCTCCTGTCCCCTCCAAGTCTTTCTATCTCCTCTTTCTTTCACAAGCCTCCCTACACTCTGCCCAAAGTTTGGCTATGAGTCTCAGCATCTGCTTTGATACCCTGCAGGGTAGAGTCTTTCAGAGGCCCTCTATTAATTTCTTAAAAGGATATGTATATGGGGTTTTCTCTGAAATGAACTCAGTGACCAACTCTTTGATCACCTCCTCCTGGGTGGTGCAGCCTTACCAGGGGATAGAGGAAGATGATTTAGCCAGTCTTGGTGAGACCTGATAGTCTAGGGTCATATAGAAGGGGAGGAGGTCCTCCCCTATGAGGGGACTATGGAAAGGGCATAAGGGGAGGAGAGGGAAGGAGAGTGGGACAGGGGAGAGTCTAGGGAGAGGGCTGCAGAGGGGATACAATGCGAATAAATTGTAAACAATAAATGTATAAATAAAATTTTTAAAAAGAATGTGCCCAGATATTTTGGTTCTGTTGTTCTCCTTGTGGAGCTCCTGTCCTTTCCAGGTCTTAATATTTCCCACTTCTTTCATAAGATTCCCCGCACTCTGCCCAAAGTTTAGCTTTAGGTCTCTAAAGCTAAATGCATCTGATCTTCCCTATTAGTGGACTGGAGGAGGGGCATGGGTGGAACAGAGGGAAGGAGGTTGGGTTTGGGAGGGGAGGGAGGGGGTTACAGGTGGAATACAAAGTGAGTAAACTGTAATTAATAAAAAATAGAAAATAAAAAGTAAGAAAATAGAAGGTATAAAGCAAAAAAAAAAGCAAAGAAAGAAAGAAAGAAAAAGAAAGTGTAAGTGTAGTCCGTTTCAAATCAATTAGTTCTGAATTCACAGAGATCTGTCTGCTTTTGTGCCTGAGTGCTTGGATTAAAGACATGTGCCACCACGCCCAGATTAAAAAAATGTTATGAGCATTATAGTAAACTATCAGGTTGATCATTAAGTGTAATTAAACTTCTGAAGGCATAAATATAATTTTACATTTTAATATGAACCTCTGAAATAGTCCTGAGAACTGTACATTTGAATAAAATAAACATATAGCAATAAATTATATCAACCAAAGGTCTTTTCGTATACATGTTCAAGTTATGCAGTACTTAAAATATTGCAAGATCTTATATCCATTTTGAACTTAAAAATTTTTGAGTAATCATTATAAATATCTTAGTGCATAGAAATGATGAGTACTTGAGTTCTTGACTTTTCTTCTTTCCACTTATGCCCTGCTTCACTTACATTTTCAATAGAAATTTAAAACAGCTCTCAGACTGAGTAAGAAAATCAATGGAATAGAAACATTTTTCTATTTTTGGCATCATATCTTTAATATATGCAATTATTGTGAACAAAGAGAGTTTTAGAAGCAAAAGAGATGTGATAATTTTGACATGGTCTATTAAGCAAGGAGATTATTTCTCTTTTTCTTGTTGAAAATAACATATTTAAAATGAGACATGTTTCTAACATATAATTCTACTATATTTGAATACAAATTAACATAATCGTAAGATGTAATAAGAAAATGTTTCTATGTTTCTATTTATAACAGTTCAGTTTTCTAAAGGATTTAAATATATAATATCTCTGTTTCCATTCAGTGTTCTTCTCTGTGCTAGCGGTTATTGTACGGTTAAGGTTTGGATTCTGTTGTTTACACTGAATGCCTCAAGGTGTTGATGGGTGCTAATTTTTATGAGTGGGGCTTGTTGTGAAGCTCCTGAGACAATGGGCAGCTCATCCCTCTTGATGAATTTTTGGTCTCTTAGGAAGTAGTTTTCTTGATAGCTAATTGTTAGAAAAGTTCAAGCCTGAGCTCAGAGCTTCTCTTTGTCATCATAAAGTGATAGCACTTTGGAGGAATGTGTATATATGTGCACTGACATGTGCATGCATCAGTGAATGAGAAGCTACATCTTGAAGTAGAATCTCAGTTGAAATGAATTTATCTCATAAGGTAGGGTGATCTTCAGTAGAAAATCCTTTAACATGCTGCAGAATTAGGTTTGAGTAGTCTGTTTAGAACAAGCACATGGTTAATAGGAAGTCATTGTTATTTACTGAGAGTGCCTTAGCCTTGCTCTGAAAGAACACTTTTGAAAATTTGAAATAACAACAGTTAATTAGATTTAGTCAGTTCCTGTTCCTTGTCATTAGCTATTTATCCCTCCGATCTCTGTCTACTTTCTTCATAATGCCTTGGATTATTGTAAATATCTTCCCTATTCCCTAATAGCCTTGTCATTGATGTCTGTATTATTTTTTTAGATTCTAGTAATTTAAAATATTATCCAGTGTGCAGGTCTTTTAATATTTCTTACTTTAATATCTCTATACAGCCAATATAACAGCTACATAGTTTAAATAAGAAAAATAGTATTTTCCCCCATTACACTAAAAGTAAGTACAATCACATTATTTTTAGAGAGTGTCTTTTGTTTTTCCTAAATTTTGCTGATTATTTCAGTGATGCCTGAATAAAATTGCCACCAATATGTCAAATGAGTCTGTGATAATTTTAGATATTTCTCATTTTTCTGAACAGCATGATAACCTTCCCATGAAGCAACTCATGGTGAATTTACTTATATAATTGGCAAACTAGACCAGTGTTTAAAGAATAGTTTTGTAGTGGTTGCTTCCAAAACCTGTTTATCTCATGCTGTTACCAGTACTTCAGATAATGCTATTGATGATGAGCTTGGAAGTTGGATGAATTGTACCTGAGTTTCTCAATAGGTCAAGAAAGATTACTGTCACCAGTACCAGAACTAGCACATTCTCTAAGCCCTCAAATGACACACTGTTGCATTTAATCTATGCAAATTCTGTCATTTATTCTAAATCATATTCAGGTTAACTACAATGCTTAAGCAGTGATGATACAGTAAAGATTTATATTGCATTATTTAGAGAATGTTGATAAAAATATAGATTATATGTGTTCTGTAGCATAAATGTCAGAATTTGCAGTAGACTGAATACATTGATTCAACTCTGCTAGATATCAAGGGCCATCTGTGTAATATTAAGAAAATTAATAATTGAGCTATGAAGAGAAAAGTTTAAACTGCAATGTGGCCTTAATTACACATGGCTGTTGCTATTCAGCCAGTTTTATATAATTAATAGAAAAGTGTCTTTTATTTATTTATTTATTTATCTTAATTGCCATTGACAAAACCTTTCATAAAAAGAAAATAATAAGCAAGTGAATTTCCCCAGTGGGTGAAGGGCTTGCCACCTAGGCTGAGCACCTGAGTCAGATACCTGGAGGACACATGGTAAGGAAAAAACAGACTTCTACAAGTTGTTCTTTCATCCCATACTTAAGTTCCTCCTCCTCCTCTTCCTCCTCCTCTTCCTCCTCCTCCTCCTTCTCTCTCTCTCTCTCTCTCTCTCTCTCTCTCTCTCTCTCTCTCTCTCTCTCTCTCTCTGTGTGTGTGTGTGTGTGTGTGTGTGTGTGCGCGCGCGCGTGTGTGTATGTGTATGTCTGTGTATGGGAAACAGACAGACAGACATAAATAAGTAAATATATAAAAATAAATGTTAAAAGATCCTGAATTGAATATGCTCTGATTCCTTACAGTGATTTTATATGAAGTAAAATGTTCACTACTGTAAGCACAATATGAAGACAGGTTTTCATTGACCATACACCCACCATTCACTCTGCTTACATAACACTGAGCACTGCATTCTCTACCCTGATAAGATTTTTGTTGCCTATAATAAAAAAGAATAAATAAACTGCTATATTCAGTGGCAAAAATGAGAAAAAGGGTAGACATACTCCCAATTTAACAGCTAAGAACTATGAAGATGAATGAAAACCAAATATTTATATGTTGCTTTTAGAGGATAGATTTTATTCTTTTTTAATGATCAATGATAAAAAAATAAAATGTAATAAAAGTTATTCAAAATAAGTCATGTGTGGAATTACTCAGAAAAGAGTACCTAAATACATACGTGAAATGTATGCTAAGTTTGCTGAAAAGGAGAGCTATGAGAAACTAATTGTGATCCAGAGTATGAATATACCCTATGAGTGGGAAAGGACCCTATATACAGATTATTCTGGATCTTCATATTCTCAGGAATTAGGCACTCTTCTTGCAAAGTGAAGGTTAGGCATTTTTCACATCAATATGTAATGGCCTAAACTTTTAATTAATTTATTTATTCATTAAAATTTATTCACTTTGTAGCCCTACTGTAGCACCCTTCCTTATCTCCTCCCACCATCCCTGTCTCTTCTCCTCCCATGCACCTCCCCAAATCCACTGATATGGGAAGTCCTCCTCCCCTTCTATCTGACCCTAGCCTATCAGGTCTCATCAGGGTTGGCTGCAAAATATTCTTCTGTGGCCTGGCAAGGCTACACCCCCAGGGGTAGGTGCTCACAGATTCAACCAGGAGTTCATGTCAGAGACAGCCCCTATACCCTTTACTAATGAATGCACTTGGAAACTGATCAGCCTATGGGCTTCCTCTGAACAGGGAGTCTAGGTCCTCTCCATGCATGGTCTTTGGTTGGAATATCAGTCTCTGCAGGACCCCCAGGGATCAGGGTTTTCACTCTGTTGTTATCCTTGTGTATTTCCTGTCCCCTCCAAGCTTTCTATCTTCCTTTTCTTCCATAAGTTTTCCTGCTCTCTGCCCAAAGTTTCGCTGAGTCTCAGTATCTCCTTCCATACTATGATGGGTAGAATCTTTCAGAGGCCCCATCTGGAAGGTCCCTGTCCCCATCTTTGTGCTCTCCTACTTCCAATGTCTATCGTATTTGCCCTTCTGAGTAAGGTTCCAGCTTTTTCCCTAGGGTCTTCCTTGTTGTTTAGCTTCTTCAGGACTATAGATGTTAGTATGTTTATCCTATATCATATGGCTATTATCTACTTATTAGTGAGTATATACCATCTGTGTCTTTCTGCTTCTGGGTTATCTTACTCAGGATGATCTTTTTTAGTTCACACCATTTGCATGCAAATTTCATGATTTCCTTGTTTTTAATTGCTGAGTAGTATTCCGTTGTGTAAATGTACCACAATTTCTGTATCCATTCTTCAGTTGAGGGACATCTAGGTTGTTCCCAGATTCTGGCTATTACAGATAAAGCTGCTATGAACATAATTGAGCAAATGTTCTTATTGTATGGTTTAGCATCTTTCAGTTATATGCCTAGGAGTGGTATGGCTGGATTTGAGGTAACGTTATTCCCAATTTTCTGATAAAGCATCAGAATGATTTTCAGTTGTCCTTTTCATTTAGATTTTCAAATATTGTTGCATATGGGCTTCTGTAGCAGAACCTAATGATTCTTTGGATTTCCTCAGTGTTTGTTATTATGATCCCCTTTTTATTTCTGGTTTTGTTGATTTGGGCAGTGTCCCTCTGCCTTTCAGTTAGTTTGGCTATTGGTTTGTTTATATTTTTTATTTTTTCAAAGAACCAGCTCTTGGTATCTTTTATTCTTTTAATTGCTCTATCTGTTTCTAATTTATTGACTTCAACTCTGAGTTGGATTATTTCCATTCCTCTTGGTTGTGTCTTCTTCTTCATCTTCGTCTTCATCTTCGTCTTTGTCTTCGTCTTCTTCTTCTAGTGCTTTCAGGTGTGTTGTTAAGTTGCTTGTATGAGATGTCTTAAATTTCTTTATGAAGGCATTTAGTGCTATGAACTTTCCTCTTAACACTGCTATCATTGTTTCCCATAAGTTAGGGTAAGTTGTGCCTTCATTTTCATTGAATTCTAGGAAGTCTTTAATTTCTTTATTTCCTCCCTGACCCAGTTAGCATTGAGTAGAGAGTTGTTCAGTTTCCATGTGTTGTAGGGGTTTTGTTATTTCTGTTGTTGTTGAAATCTAGTTTTAGACCATTCTGTTCTGATATGATACAATGAATTATTTCAATTTTTTTTCTTACTGTTGAAGCTTGCTTTGTGCCTGACTATATGGTTAGTTTTGGAGAAGGTTCCATGAGGTGTTTAGGAGAAGCTATACTCTTTTGTGTTTGGGTGAAAGGTTATGTAGACATATATTAGGTACACATATGTATGTATATATGTGTGTGAACATATATTTGCAAATATGTATTAAATGTGTATATATTTTGACGTGGTATGTTTTACTAAGAAGGTGCAAATTTTTTATGCAAGGAAAAAATGTATGTTCAACGTCCATGCATCTCAAAATTGAATTTCCATCCTAGATTCAAAAAGATTGAAAATTGTGACCTAATAAAAATTGCCCATGTTATGATCATACCTGCTCCTTAAATGATTAGTGTCATACAAGATTATTTTAAGGATGATCCCTCTGTATTCAATTTTTTTATCATGAAATAAATTGTCATGAAAGTCTTCACCAGAAGCTTGGATTCCCACAATTATGATACAATAACATTTGTTCATTATCAATGCCATTATAGTATGAATGATAACATATATCATAAAGCAGATACACATACTATGATAGCAAGTGGAATTTCATATGTTACATATTTGCTTGTATATATAAACCATATTAAAATGGTTATTAGTATTTTCTGAGTATTGTTAAACTATGTCAACAAATTTAAATTTTGATAAACATCTTTTTTATTCTATACAAACATGAAATTAAGGAACTTTGTAGAACACCTTATACGAAATCAGAATAACAGTTTGCTTAAGAACACCAAAGATGTCAAGGTTTAAAAATTCGAGACACATGGACTTCTTATGTGCATTCTAATTTTGACTTAAATGTTTTATAAAGTTTGTGCCCATTATTGAGCAACATTATTTAAATGAACTTTCTACTTTTAAAAGAGAAAAAAAAACTATGGTGAGCATCCCTGATGTGCCTATATATTTCATTTCTGCCCCAGCAGCTATAAACACATTTTCTTGGACACTGACCACCAGAATAGTCTAACATGGGGGAGTTTATTGCAGTTGCATTAATAGTATGTGATCCTATATCCCTAGAGGTAATGGGTGTACTGAGCAGTAGTTAATAGCTAACTTTAAAATGCTTATTTACGTTTTCAATTTAAGTGCCTCAATAATGCTAGGGAGAGCTCAGATATATAAACAACTTGTTTTTGGCCTCAAGATGACTTAGTATTGCTGAGGATGAGTGATTACTGACTGTATCCTCTGGGGATGTAGATGTGACAGACACCACATTGTTACTATTTAGAAACAGCCTGCCAGATGGTCAGACCCGCAGTGGTGGAATGGGGACAATGTGAAAAGACCTGGGGCAAAGCAGCTTTTCTGCAGCGGTCTGGTGGTAGCTACATTTGGTAGTCATAGGGACCAATCCTGAAGGTTCAGAAAAAAATGCATAAATTACAAGACAGGGTTTATGATAATTAAATTAGGCTGTTTTTAAACCTTAGCTCTTTCTTGATAAAATTATTTTTATGGCCATGTAGGTTGGCTGTCCCTACTTCACAATGATAAAACACACATTACTCTTCTCTTTTGTATTTTCCATAGCATATGGATGGTTTTGCTGGTCTCAGATTAAATGAGTAGGGTTTATTCTCTGAATGTAGCTTAACTCTCTTCACATACTCCCCCTCCAGGAGGCATCATATAGTCCTAGCTCTCAGAATCCTTATTTTCTTCTGTAGCCAGTTACTTTCTAGTGGATAAGGACACAAGAAAGGGGTAGGAACTAATAATGTGCTTGGAGCAGTAAGGCAACTCAGTCATTTTTTCTCTATTGGTTATTTTTTTTTTAAATACTCACTTTACAACCCGTTGCAGCCCCGTACCTCCTCTTGTAACAGTCCCACCCTCACACCCCTCCTCCATTGCCCCATGGACCTTTTTCTCAGAGAAAGTGAGGCCTCTCATGGGTACCAACCAACCTTGGTACATCAACTCATAGAAGGACTAGGAACATCTTCTCCCACTAAGGCCCAACAAGGCAGCCCAGCTATGTGAAACACATCCAAAGACAATCAACAGTCAGACACCCCCTGGTCTAATTGTTAGGGGACTCACATGAAGAACAAGCTACACACCTGCTAAATATGTTTAGGGGACCCAGGCCAAGCCCATGCATGCTCTCGGGTTGTTGGCTTAGTAACTCTGAGCCCCCATGGGCCCAGGTTAGTTGACTCTGTAAGTCTTCCTGTTGTGTCTTTGAAACCTCAGGCTCCCTCAGTCCTTACTCCCACTCTTCCACCAAACTCCCTTAGCTCCACCTGTTGTTAGGCTGTGGGTCTCTGCATCTTTTTCCATCAGCTGCTGGATGAAGACTCTCAGAAGACTGTTATGCTAGGCTCCTGTTTACAAGCACAACAGAGTATTGTGGGAAGGAGAACAGAAATCAGTTGGGTAACATCTCTGGAATAGAGATGCTTTCAGGAGTCTATGATGGTGAATCCAAGGGAGACTTACAGCAGTAGTAGTTTTGGAACCTGAAGAGGCCACGTCCTGTAGCCAGGCAGGGATTCCAGTGGAAGGAAAGGGACACCAAACCACCCATGAAACCCTAGACCCAAATTTTTTTCTGCCTATAAGTAGTGCGCATAAAGATGGAGCTGAGATTGAGGCAATGGCCAATCAATGATTGACCCAACTTTAGACCCCTCCCATGTTGTATTAGTAAAATATGGTATAAGAGATACTCATGGGAAATTACAGAGATCCAGAATCTCAGCAAGTATGTGACACCCAGCTACATCATGATACTTGCAGCAATGTGTAGCAAAAGTTTACTTGCAAGACCAAAGCACAGATAGTATTTTTGAGACCTCACACAATTATCCTTAGTTGTATTACACCATGAAAAGATGAAAACTAAGAATAACAAAAATAGAAGGTTCTTGGATCCAATGACCAAAAAAATATTTTCTACAAAATCATAGAAAAAAATTTTCCCAATCTTAAGAAAGAGAAGTCAGTAACAAGAGGCCTACAGAATACCAAATAGATTAGACCAGAAAAGGAACTCCTTTTGACACATAATAATCAAAATAGTAAATGTACAGAAAAGGTATTAAAAGTTTCAAGATAAAAAGGCGAAGTAACATATAATGGCAAACAAGGTATTCCATTATAGAACCAAATTTGAATGCTATCTATTCACAAATCCAGCCCTACAGAAGATACTAGAAGGAAAACTCCCACATGAGGAGGTTAACTACACCTCCCCCAAAAGCACAGGATTTAAATAACTTCACTACAGCAAAACCAAAAGTAGACAAGCACAAAAACAAATTACCACAACCAACAGCAAAATAAAAGGAACTAACAGTCACTGGTGATTAATATCACTCAACATCATTGGGTTTACTTTACAATAAGACAATGCAAGCTAACAGAATGGATGTGTAAACAGGACCATTATTTGGCTTGGAGGGGGCGGGGAAGAAGGAGATGAGGGAGGGAGTGGGAGGGTGGGAGGGAATGGGGGAGGGGGCTACGCCTGGGATTCAAAGTACCCAACCTGTGATTGAGATAAAAATAAATAAATTAAAAAAAAAAAAAAGAAACAGAGCTCAGCCACAAAGACAGCACCTGAGAGTAAGGGGCTGGAAAAAGGTTTTCAACACAAACAGATCAAATAAGCGAGCTGGAGTAGCCATTCTAATATGTAGTAAATTAGGCTTTCAACCAAAATAAATCAAAATAGATGAGGAAGAACACTTCATACTCATTAAAGGAATATTCCTCCAAGATGATATCTAAATTCTGCACTTACATCTCAAAAAGAAACATTAATAAATCTTAAACCACACATCGATCCCCACACATTAATAGTGGGAGATTTCAACACCCGACTCTCACCAAAAGATGGGTCAATGAAACAGAAACTAAATAGGAAAATAATGTCACTAACAGATGTCATGAATCAAATGGACCTAACAGATATCTACAGAATTTTTAACCCAAATATGACAGGATATCTTTCTTTGCAGCATTTCACAGAACTTTCTCCAAAAGTGTCCAAAAATTCAGTCCCAAAGCAAGTCTCAACAGATATAAGAAGATTGAAATAAGCCTTGTATTCTATCAGACCACCATAGGCTAAATAAATCCGGACCTCAATAGCAAAAGAAATAACAAAAAGCCTATACCCACATGGAGACTGAAAAACTGTCCACAAAATAACAACAAGGTCATGGAATAAATAAAGAATTAAATTAAAAGACTTCTTAGAACTCAATGATAATGGAGGCACAATATATCAAAAATTATGAGACACAATGAAAGCAGTGCTAAGAGGCAAGTTCATGGTACCAAGTGCCTTCAGAAAGAAATTGGAGACATTAAGGAACTTTTTTTTTATTTCTCAAAGAAAATGTCTTTTATTTCTTGCTTTCTTTTTTAAAATATCTATCTATCTATCTATCTATCTATCTATCTATCTATCTATCTATCTATCTATCTATTAAAATTTATGCACTTTATAACCCCTCTGCAGCCTCCTCCCTTGTCTCCTCCCAGTCCCACCTACCTTCTCTGGTCTGCCACTATGGTCTTTTCCTAGTCCTCTGATAGGAGAAGACTTCCTTCCCTTCTATATGATCCTAGCCTATCAGGTTTCCTCAGGTGCATCATAATCCTTTGTGGCCTGGTAAAGCTGCAACTCCCAGGTGTAGGTGATCAAAGACCCAGCAACTGAGTTCATGTCAGAGACAGCCACTATATCCCTTACTAGGGAACCCACTTGGAAACTGAGCAGCCTATGGGCTTCCTCTGAACTGGAGGTCTAGGTATTCTCCATGCATGGTCCTTGGTTAGAGTATTATTCTCTACAGACTTCTCTGGCCAGGTTTTTGCTTTGTTGTTCTCCTGTGGAGTTGCTGTCCCCTCCAGTTCTTTCTATCTCCCTCAGATTCCATAAGGTTTCTAACACCCTGCCCAAAGTTTGGCTATGAGTCTCAGTATCTCCTTTGATACCCTGATGGGTACAGTCTTTCAGACATCTGTGAAATACTCCTGTCCCTTTCCATGAGTTCACTTCTGACGAACACAGGTTTCCTTGTGTAGACTTCTGCTGTCTATCCTGTTTTCCCTTCTGAATAAGGATTAAGCCTCTTCCCTAGGGTCCTCTTTGTTGTTTAGCTTCTTTAGTACTATATATTTTAGTATGTTTATACTATATAATAGGGCTAATTTCCACTTATAAGTGAATATATACTGTATGTGTCTCTCTCCATATCTATTTAATATAGTATTTGAAGTTTTAGCTAGAGCAATAATACAACTAAAGGAGATCAAAGACATACAAATTGGAAGAAGTCATGTAGCTATTTGCAGATGATAGGATAATATATATATATATATATATATATATATATATATATATATATATAGCCCCCAAAATTCTACCAGAGTACTCCTACAACTGATGAACACCTTCAGCAAAGTAGCTGGATAGAAAATTATCTAACAACAACAACAACATAACCCCAAAATCAGTATCCCTGTTTACACAAATGATAAACAAGGTAAAGAAGAATTTAGGAAAACAACACCCTTCACAATAGCTACAAATAGTATGAAATATCTTGGTTGAACTCTAACCAAGGAAATGAAAACTTGTATGACAAGAATTTCAAGTTTCTGAAGAAAGAATCTGAAAAATATATAAGAAGATGGAAAGAGGTCAAGGCTTTTTCCCGCTTTTTCTTCTAATAGATTTAGTGTGTCTAGTTTTTTTTTTATTTTAACTTTTATATTAATTACAGTTTATTCACTTTGTATCATAACTGTAGCCCCCTTCCTCAGCCCTTCCTAATCACACCCTCCCTCCGTCATCTCTTCCCATACCCCTCTCCAAGTCCACCTATATGGGAGGTTCTCCTTCCCTTCCATCTGACCCTAGCCTATCAGGTCTCATCAAGACTGGCTATTGTCTTTCTCTGTGGCCTGGTAAGGCTGCTCTCCCTTCAGGGGGAGGGGTTCAAAGAGCCAGCTACTGAGTTCATGTAAGAGACAGTCCCTATTTTCCTTATTAGGAAATCCACTAGGGAGATTGAGCTGCCCTGGGCTACATATGCACAGAGGTTCTAGGTTATCTCCATACATGGTCCTTGGTTGGAGTACCAGTCTCAGAAAATCTTATGAAAGAAGGGGGAGATAGAAAGACATGGAGGGGACAGGAGCTCCACAAGGAGACCAACAGAACCAAGAGATCTGGGCCCAGTGGTCTATTCTGGGACTGATACACCAACCAAGGACCATGCATAGTGTGTCTAGTTTTATGTTGAGCCCTTTGATCGAGTTTGACTTTAGTTTTGTGCAGGGTGATAAGTATGGGTCTATTTGCATTTTTCTACATGTAGACATCCAGTTAGACCAGCACCATTTGTTGAAGATGCTATCTTTTTTTCTATTGTACAGTTTTGGCTTCTTTGTCAAAAATTAAGTTTCCTTAGGTCTGTGGGTTTATTCTTGGGTCTTCAATTCGATTTCCTTGATCAACCAGTCTGTTTCTATGGCAGTATCATGTTGTTTTTATTACTGTTGATCTATAGTACAGCTTGAGATCAGGGATTGAGATACCTCCAGAAGATCTTTTATTGTATAGGATTGTTTTAGCTATTCTGGGTTTTTTGTTTTTCCACATGGAATTGAGAATTGCTCTTTCAAGGTCTATAAAACATTGTATTGTTATTTTAATGGGAATTGCATTGAATCTGTAGCTTACTTTTGGTAGGATAGCCATTTCCACTGGTAATCCTACCAATCCATGAGCATGGGAGATCTTTCCTTCTTCTGATATCTTCTTCTATTTCTTTCTTCAGATACTTGAAGTTTATTTCATACAGGTGTTTCATTTTCTTGGTTAGAATAGCACCAATGTATTTTATAATATTTGTGGGTATTGTGAAGGGGTTGTTACATTAATTTCTTTCTCAGCCAATTTGTCTGGAGACAACGTCCTGACCAGAACACTAACAGCATAGTCTCTAAGATAAAAAAATCAATAAATGGGACCTCACGAAACTGAAAACCATCTTTCTGTAAATAAAAGGGCAATGTCAACAGAATAAAACAACAGCCTACAGACTGAAAAATATGTTTACTAACCCTAAATATGACAGAAGTCTAATATCCAGAATATATAAGTAGATCAAGAAATTAAACAAAAACAAATCAAATAATCCAATTAAAAATAGGTACAGAGGTAAACAGAAAATTCTCAACAGAGAAATATCAAATGACAGAGAAATACTTGAAGAATTGTTCAAGGTTCTTAGTTATCAGGGCAATGCAAATCAAAACAATGCTGAGATTCCATTTTCATATCTCTCAGAATGGCTAAGATCAAAATCTCATGTGACAGAACATGCTGGGGAGGATGTGGAGTGCAAATGTGCTGCTGGGGGTGCAAATTTGCACAACCACTTTGGAAATCAATCTCATGTTTTCTCAGAAAATTGGAAATAGCACTACCTCAAGACCCAGCTATACCACTCCTAGACATATACTGGAAAAATGCTATATCATACAATGAAACTTACTTAAATAGGCATTATATGGAAGGAACCTAGATGTCCCTCAACTGAAAATTGGATACAAAATTGTGGTACATTTACAAAATGGAATACTACTCAGCCATTGAAAAGGAAATCATGAAATTTGTAGGCAAATGACTAGAACTAGAAAAGGTGAGGTAACCCAGAACCAGAAAGACACTCATGCTATATACTTACTTATAAGTGGATATTAGCCATGTGATACAGAATAACCATACTAAAATATACCTAAAGAAGCTAAATAATAAGGAGGACCTTAGAGAAGAGGCTCGATTCTCATTCAGAAGGACTGTTAGAATAGAGACCAGAAGACTTGAAGAGAGGGAACAGGATAGGAGCCTACCACAGATATACTCTCAAAGACTCAATGCAGCAGAGGATCAAAACACATGCTGAGACTCACAGCCAAACTTTGGACAGATATTGGAGAGCCTTATGAAAGAGTAGGGGTTAGAAAGACCCAGAGGTTTCAGAAGCTTTGCAAGGGGACCCACAGAGGTACCAAGGGGCCCTTCAGAGACTGATTCACCAACCGATATCTTGCATGGAGAGGACCTCAAACTCATGTTAGATGTAGCCAATATGCACCTCATTCTCCATGTAGGTGCCCTAGTAAGGGGAGGATGGGCTGTGACAAGCACTCTGCTGCCTGCCTGCCAGGGAGGTCTGGACAAGTCACAGAGTAAGAGGATGGAGGCAGTTCTAATGAGAGTTGATAGGCTGGGGTCAGATGTTTAGGGGAAGAGGGCTCCCCATTTCTGACTGCTAGGGGAGGGAGATAGGGAGGAAGGACAAGGGAATTTGGGCTTGGGGGGAGATGAGGGAGAGGACTACAACGGGGATGTAAAGTGAATAAATTAAAAAAAAATAAATTTACATTAAAAAAGAAAAAAATTAATGTATCTGATTTCTATTACTGAATTTCATTCCAAATATTTCTGAAAAACATATCCTTTTTATCCCATTTTATAGAAAAATCTCACTTTGATCAGTAAGAGTAAATAAGTGAAATTATTTCAAACTATGTAAATAAAATTATGGTGAGAATAATATATTTTGCAATCATTTTCCTTGTTTATGCTAGCTTATACCAGTTTATGAACCTGCAATGAACAAATTTATTTAATTAAAAATGTTGATGCACACTTGTAAAGCCAGCAACTTAGAAAAATTATGTAAGAAGATCATGTACTTAAATATGCCTATAGAAAAATCTTATGAAATTACAGAAAGACAAAGAGAAAGCAAGAAAATTTGCCTTTAGAAGGTATTTGAAACATCAAAACAATAAAGTAACTAAATTATGAAAAACAACTCAATTTAATTATATTCATTTCATAAATTAATTCAAGATGTTGAATTTTGAAATCTAAAATTCCTAGGATGAATTATGCACATATAATTAAAGTTTGTTTAAAGTTGGGTGATGGTAGAAATGGAAATGTGCTCTGCTTCAGTGTAGGTTGCAAACATTTTTTGTGTGTAATTGTAAGCTTAGTGACCAAAGCGTCCTGGGAGACATATGGTTGCCTGGGTTATGAAAATGTGAGATAACACCTGTGTCCCTAATTAGAACATTCAATTGAGTTAACCCTAAATATCAGAGTCATGTTCATTACTCTTAAAAGAGCTAAGTTAATCACATAATAATGACTAATAAGAAGATGTCAAACCCACTTAGAATTAGTGAGGTTAATTGCCTATAAAGGATGAACTACACTCATCATGGTCCACTAAAGCCTAATTAGGTACAGATGACATTTTTTTTTTCTGACAATGTGCCTCCAATTTCACATGTAAAGCTGAAAATCTTTTAAGTATATATCCTTCTGAATTAATGTATATATAAATGTCCAAATACGGCCAGAGTCTTTAACTATTAAGTTAGGAATGCAGTGTTTAAATAAGTAAAGTCCTATGAGAATTATAGATATAATATAAAAAATAAAAACCTCCTCAATATTTTGTAATTTTTTGAAAACCTGGTCCATTCAATCTATACCAAAGAAGCAGTAAACTGCACTTTCTAAACCAAATGATATTCACATATATTTTGGTTAAATCTTACTAATATTTTCCATCCCTGTGCATATGACATTTACACAGAAAGAAAAAAAAACATTCTAGCAATGTCGGTACTGGTGTTCCATGTCCTTGCGTTTTGGATGTTCACTTGTAGGTAGTGCACTTGCACATAATTCTAAAGCATTTAAAACAGATAGCTAACATGAGAAATAAGATTTATTCTGATGGGTAAAACGTTATCTCTGTGCAAATGAATCACATGAGAATTCAAATGAAGCTTTGTACAAATTTTCTGAAGAATACAGTGGTGTAGAATTAGAAGAAATAGGAATATAAGAATGCAATTAACTGATGTTAGTCCTACTTGTATTAGTTTTAGTATATTAGTAAATTCCATTCTCCAAATAAGGTGATATATAAAAAAAAAACTTAATTGCACATATTCCAGACCTGAGAGGTAAATGAAGAAATAGTTTCTAAGTGTAACTGGGTGTTTTTCTTGTGTGGGGAAAGGTGAAATACCCTGGTACATATTAACACAAGCTACAAACCGTTTTCCATTTTCTTACTCACTTTAAATTTTTTCTTATAATAACATAAACTTTAAGGAGTATTATATGTAGAGTAAATGAGGTATATTATATCAATTTCCTACTCTGTCATAGGAAAATAATACAAAGGTAATGCCAATGAGAATTTTTTCCAGTCAGTTTATGATGTTGCAAATTTGAAAAATGTTGTGGCAGAGTTTCTTCTTTTATGTGCAAAATACAGGGTGTTCTTGACTGAACTCCTAGTTGAAGTATCTGAGGAGGTCATTTCACATGTTGGTGGATGGCAGCTGCTCCATCCTTCAGTTCCAGGTACCTGCATTAATGCTAGCTTTTGGAATGTGGTCTCTTTCATCTCCTGAAGGCGCATGTATTCATTTTTTATGTGGTCTTTCTATTTGAGAGCCAGGAATGTGTTGAAGAATTCTCATATTTCAGAATTTTTAGTGTTGGCTCCTCTAGCATTTTTCTCTCTTTAATGCTGTTGGATGTTTCCTACTTGTTTTCAAATATGTCTGATCATATAGGATAATATTAAGAACAAAAGCGAAATAGAAGCTCTAAAGAATAAGGTGAGCTGTCCTTAGAATTTCATTACAGTTATGTGAGTCCTACACAACAGATCTTAGATCAGGGTTGAGAACCAAGAGAGGGTGGATTTGTATAATGGAGGAACATTTTTTTAAAATACTTTAATAGGTAAAGACTATACACACACACACACACACAGGAGAAAGAGAAAGGTAGGGATATAAAGAGAAAGGAAGAGAGAGGTAAAGACTCTCCAGAGTTATTTTTACATATTCACTATTTTAATTCAGAGGTGTGAACAGTAGAATGAGGGATATGAAGACAACTCATTGTTGAACTGCACATTACAGTGACTATGAATAAAATGCTTGCTACATAAACATAATATTATCAATATTTTTGTAATATGCTCAAGTGGTTTTTATTTGATAATTCTGTAATATATGCATGTATGAAAGCATCACATTAATATATATATATATATATATGAAGTGCAAAAGTTGCAGGAGATAATTATCATATTATTACATTAAGATCATCAAGAGAAAACCATATCTGTTTTATTTCTAGGTACAATAACTACAGTTAATGTTAGACTAACAGTGCTATGGGTAACAAAAGAAAGAAAAATCCCCACATAAATCTGTGATGAAGAAATGCATGTTGATCTTGTCTCTGGTAGCTACTCTAGAGATCATTTTGAAAAGGTCAAATCAATTTCCTAATGTCAGATGCTGAAAACAGATTAAACAGTGCTTCACAAGCAAACATTTTGTTTAGCCATTAATTATGCCCCTGATAGATGGTTAAAAGGCATAATGACATATAGAGCTGAACATCAGGAGGTCCAGGAATATAGATGTGAGAGCAGATGAAGTGGAAATATTCAGGGTTGGCTTGAATAAGGCAGGGTGAGAATGCACAGTGTTCATTGGACATGGAAGGCAGTAAAAAGTACTGCACTCTTATTTTTATTTATTTACCTTTTGAGAATTTTGTATCTAATATCTGAATTTATGTAATTCTCTTTATCAATTCCCTCCAATTTGACCCATGTCTTTTATACTCCCCAAATTCATGGGTTCTTAAGCAGCAATTATAATTACCACACAACTTTTTTTTATCTATGTTGCTTTAAAAACATAACCAGCTAAATCACTCAGTATTGTCCAAGTATGCTAAGTGATGTTCTTTTGAGACTGAAACATAATTTTAATTTTTTCTATAAAAGACAGAAGCAAATTTAGGGTGGTATATTAAATCTGTTAAGAAAAATAATATAAATTACTGAAAAGATCAGTTATTGATAGAGAAGTTTGTAGAATAAAAAAGGAAAGAAGTTCAATCTGAGTTAATCTAACATCATATGATAGATATATATTTTACCTGTGCACATATGACTGTTTGAATGAGAAATGACTTTCATAGATCTATGTATCTTCGTATTTGACTTGTGCTTGCTGATGTTTGAAGTGTACAGAAGCTTGTAGAAGGAAATATGACACTTGCTGCCAGCTTTAAGCATTTTATACCCAGATTTCACTTCCTACAAACTGCTTCCTGTGTGTCTGTGTGTGCTATTGTGTCTGAGCAGTACATGGATCCTTTCTCTGCAGTTTCAGGGAGCCACTGAAGACAGACAGAATGCGAAGGCTCTTTATGATGCTGTTGTATGAGGTGTAAAGGTTAAACCAGGATTACAGTGAAAAACACAAATTTTGAAGATGCAAAACAATGATGCATGTGCCATGGAGAAAGATACACAGCAAGGAGAGCCGGTGCAAAAGAGATATGCTTGTTACAAGAGATATTACAGAAGATTCTAGTCATCTAAGAGCTTTGAAACTTATACATGACAAGGTACTAAAAACTCGCTGTTTTTCATGATGGATTTAAGTTGTGTTTTGACCAAATAAGTTCTCAGTGTTACACTACTTCCCTTATAAGGAAATGCATATCTAGTCACTACATGTTAGAAGTATGTAAATTGTCAGTTGATTAATGACAGATAAATGTAAGGGATTGCCTGGAATATTGGAGAAAACTGTAGAGACTGTACTGTTGAGTTCTGTGATTCTATTTTTTCTATCTTTTTTCAGTTGTTTTTTTATTAATTACAGTTTATTCACTTTGTATCCCAGCTGTAGCCCCCTCCCTAAACCCCTCCCAGTCCAAACCTCCTTCTTCTCCTCTCATGCCTCTTCCCCACTGATAGAGGAGGTCCTCCTCCTCTTCCATCTGACCTTAGCCTATCAGGTCTTATCAGTGTTGGCTGCATTGTATTCCTCTGACTGGCAAGGCTGCATCCTCCTCAGGGATAGGTGATCACAGAGCCTGCCACCTATTTCATGTCAGAGACAGCCCTTGTTCCCCTCACTAGGCTACCCACTTGGATATTGACCTGCCATGGGCTTCCTCTGTGCAGAGGTTCTAGGTTATCTCTATGAATGGTCCTTTGGTGGAAGTATCAGTCTCAGAAAAGATCCTTGGGCCAAGAGTTTCTTTTAGTTCTGTTGCTCTCCTCATGGAAAGCAGGTCTTACTATCTCCCCTTTCTTTCATAATATTTCCTGCACTCTGCCCAAATTTTTGCTATGACTCTCATATCTGCTTTAATACACTGCTTGGTAGAGTCTTTCAGAGGCCTTTTGTGATAAGTTCCTGTCCTGCTCCCCGTTTTCCCCCTTTTCCAATGTGCCTCCCATTTGCCGTTCTGAATGAGGATTTGATTATCTTACCCAGGGTCCTCCTTCTTGTTAGCTTCTTTGAGTGTACAGATTACAGTATGTTTATCCTGTATTTTACATCTAATACCACTCATAAGTGACTATACATCATGTATCTATTTCTGCTTCTGGGATACCTCACTCAGAATGACTTTTTCTAGTTCCTACCTTTTACCTGCAAATTTCATGATTTCCTTGTTTTTAATTGCTGAATGGTATTCCATTGTGTAAACGTACCATAATTTCTGTATCCTTTCCTCGACTGAGGGGCATATGAGTTGTTTCCAAATTCTGACTATTATGAATAAAGCTGCTATGAACGTGGTTGAGTAAAGGTCCTTGTTGTATACTTGAGAATATTTTGTGTATATGCCTAAGGAGGCTCATGGATCACTAGGATTAACATAGCGAAAATGGCCATCCTGCCAAAAGCAATGTACAGAGTCAATGCAATTCCCATCAAATTAGCAACACAATTCTTTACAGAATTTGAAAGAACAATTCTCAACTTTATATGGAAACACAAAAAAAAAAACCAGAATTGCCAATGAAACTGTACATCAACAGATAGTTTGGAGGTATCTCCATCCCTGACCTCAAGCTGTAGTACAGAGAAATAGTAACAAAATCTGCATGGTACTAGCATAGAAAAAGATTGGTGGGTCAATAGAATCAAACAGAAGGCCCAGAAATAAATCCACATACCTACGGACACTTGATTTTTGACAAAGAAGCCAAAATCATACAATGGAAAAAAGACAGCATCTTTAACAAATGGTGCTGGTCTGACTGAATTTCTACATGTAGTAAAATGAAAGTAGATCCATATTTATCACTCTGCACAAAACTAGAGTTCTGTGATTCTTAAAGATGGTGAGGACTTTTCAAATTGGACTAAGTCATTTTTTGTCATTTAATGTTCATAAGTCTCAAGGGCCTTAGGGAAGAGCATTGCAATTTTAAAACAGTCAAATAGGACTTTGTACTAAGAACTAGATTCATAGTGTTGCTTTTGGGGAATATTTGGGGCCCTATAGGAAATATAGCCTTGATGGAGAAAGTATGTCATTAGGTAAAGACTACACATCCCTACAGTCTTTAGAAATACCAATACTTTATAACTCAATGTCCCTGGTAAAATTTAACAAAAACTCTTAACTATGCTCCAATTGTAAAAAAAAAAAAGACAGAATTAAAAATAGTGACGTATATCCAAGTAAAATTATCCAGATTAAATTATGCAGATTAGTTCAACTCCAAAAGAGGAATTTGGGAGATTAAAGGAAAGGAAAAGAAAATTAATGGAAAATTAAAACCTGACAGAGCAAATATTCAATCCTAGAGTTATTTGTCCAGCATCTGAGACTCCTGTTAGAAGCAACTGGTCTTCAAAGATATCCAAGATTATGTAAAATTTATTCTAGTAAAATATTCTATCCATTTACATTTTACTAAAAGAACATTTTACTTTGGTTATTTTTACATATTTCTGTCCTATTTCATATATAGTTTTAAATCAACATTCCATAAAGTACTGACAACTTAAATTAAGACAAGAGGGAGATGTGTAGCTATTACTTGACATAATCATATTCATGGAGCATATGAAATTTTCTAAGATACAGGAGACAGTTGGTAGAGTTAAAAAGTATACCACTAATCTTCTAGTTTAAAACACATCTCAAGGAAAAGTTTCATAATGCACTCTGTTGCCCGTCCACCTAATACAGATTTTTAATGAGAGCAAAAATTAACCCCCTAACAAGAAGAATATTGTGTATAGGTCATACAGCAACAATTACGTTAAAATACATGAAGTAAAGTAGAATGAGAAATTACATCATGCTAGTGTGATTCAAAACAGTTCACATAGAACATTAAATATGATACAAGTTTGGCATAATAATATTGAATGAGACAGAATTAGCAAATATATGACATTTCTTTAGAAATGAAAATGGGTGCAGAACTGTGCACCCAAGATAGTGTAACAGTGGCTCACGGACCCTTACAGAAGTTCTGAACTGACTGTGCAACTAAAAAGACTGTCAGAACTTAGCAGACAAAAGCTTTCGATATTGAACTAGCTTCTAATTCAATGGGTACAAAAAGAACCTATGGCTTTCATAAAGAAACAGGACTAGAAACTTGGATACAGTTATGCTTTTAAAGAGGAAATAATAGGGAATGAAATTTCATAAGAGCCAGAGGGTGTTGACATTAAAGTACAATGGAAAAGAAGATGTAACTGTAGTTGTGATATTTGAGGTAATAAAACTTGTTTTAGAAGATGTTATATTTATTTCTCTTTATTTGTTTTTTATATTAATCACAGGTTATGTATTTTCTATCTCAGCCATAGCCCCCTCTCTCATTCCTTCCCAATCCCACCATCCCTACTTCATCTCCTCTCTGCCCCTTTCCAAGTCCACTGATAGGGGAGGACCTCCTCCCCTTCTATCTGACCCTAGCTTATCAGGCATCTTCAGGACTGGCTGCAATGTCCTCTTCTGTGGCCTAGCAAGGCTGCTCCTCCCTTGGGGAGTGGGGGGAGCAGGGACATTTGAAGAGTCAGCCATTTAGTTCATGTCAGAAATAGTCCCTGTTCCCCTTACTAGTATACCCACTTGTATACTGAGCTACCATGGGCTATATCTGAGCAGGGGTTCTAGGTTATATCCATACATGGTCCTTGGTTGGATAAACAATCTCATAAAAGACCCTGTGCCCTGATATATTTGTTCCTTGTGCAGCTCCTGTCCTCTCCAGGTCTTACTAACTCCCCCTTCTTTCATATGATTCCCTTCTCTCTGCCGAAGGTTTGGTTATAAGTCTTATTATCTGCTTTACATTAATTAAACTACAGTAGGTTGAATGCATACAAGGTAAAGAAATCATCTTGGATTTACACAAAAATATCTCACGTAGTTTAAAGTTTTTATCTTGCATATGCATTACTTTTCTCAGAAATATACTGCACTATATAAATTCTGTACCAGAAAGTGTTCCCAAGTTTTCATAATCACATATAAAATGCATTTAAGCATTTCTGTATCTGCTAAAGAGTAACAGAATTTGGCTTTTTTTTCATCTTTTTATTATTATTATTTATTACAATATATTAAATTTGTATCTCAGCTATAGCCCCTTCCCTTGTCTCCTACCAATCCCAATCCTTCCCTCATCTAGTCCCATGCTTCTCTCCAAGTCCACTGATACGAGAGATCCTCCTCCCCTTCCCTCTAATCCAAGGCTGATCACACCCCAGGAGGAGGTGATCAGAGAGCCTGCCACTGAGTTCATGCCAGAGAAAGTCCCTGCTCCCTTTACTAAGGAACCCACTTGGAGACTGAGTCTATGGGCTACATCTGAGCAGGAATTTAGGTCCTCTCCATGTTTTGTCCTTGGTTGGGGTATCATTCTCTTCAGGACCCCCAGGGTTCCGTTTTTATGGCTCTATTGGGCTCCTTTTGGATCTCCTGTCTCTTTCAGCTCTTTCTATCTTCCCCTTCTTTCATAAGATTCCCTGAACTCTGCCCAAAGTTTGGCTATGTGTCTCAGCCTCTGCTTCCATACCTCAATCAGTAGAATCTTTCAGAGGCCCTCTGTGGTAGGCACCTGTCCTGTTACCTGTCTTCTCCTGCTTCCAATGTCTATTGCATTTGTCCTTCTGAATGAGGATTGAGCATCATCCCTAGGGTCTTCTTTCTTTTTTAGCTTCTTAGGAGTATAGATTTTAATATGTTTAGCCTATATTATATGGCTAATATTCCTTCAATATAGTGCTTGAAGTCTTAGCTAGATCAATAAACAACTAAAGGAGATTAAGGGAATATACATTGGAAAAGAAGTCAAAGTATCACTATTCACAGATGACATGACAGTATAGATGAGTGACCCTAAAATTTTTACTATTGATCTCCTTTAGCTAAGAAATGCCTTCAACAAAGTGGCTGGATATAAAATTAACTGAAAAAATTAGTAGCCTTGGTTGTTAGTCTTAATATCTGCATTGATACATTGTAGTTAAAGTCTTTCAGAGGCCCTCTCTGATAGACTCCTGTCCTGTTGCTTGTTTTCTCCTGCATTCAATGTCCATCCTGTTTGTCCATCTAACTGAGGATTGAACATCCCACCATGGGTCCTCCTTCTTGTTTATCTTCTCTAGGTTTATAGATTTCAGCATGTCCATCCAACCAAGCCTTCGGCAGAGTGCAGGAAATCATATGTAAAAGGGGGAAGTTAGTAAGACCTGGCAAGGACAAGAACTCCACAAAGACCAAATATATGAGGGCACAGGGGTCTTTTATGAGACTGTTTCTCCAACCAAAGACCATGTATGGACACAGCCTAGAACCCCTGCTCAGATGTGGCCCATGGTAGCTCAGTATCCAACTGGGCACCCTAGAAAGGGGAACAGAGACTATTTCTGTCATGAACTCAATGGCTGGCTCTTTGACACCCCCCCCCCAAACACACCAAGGAAGGAGCAGCTAGATCCCAGAAGAGGACATCACAGCCAGCCCTGAAGAGACATGATAAGCTAGGGTCAGATGGAAGGAGGGAGATCCTCCCCTATCAGTGGACTTGGAAAGGGGCAGGGAGAAGATGAGGGAGGGATGGAGGGAGTTGGAGGGAACGAGGAAGGGGGCTATGGCTTGGATACAAAGTACCTAAACTGTGATTAATATAAAAATAAATAAATTACTTATAAAAATCAGGAGCCTTCCTCTATACAATGACTAAAGGGTTGAGAAAAAAATAAGGAAACAACACCCTTCACAATAGCCACAAATAACATAAAGTACTTTGGTGTGACTCTAACCAAGCATGTAAAAGACCTATTAAAAAACAAAACAAAACAAAACAAAACAAAACAAAAACTTCAAGTCTCTCAGTTTTTCCTTAAAAGAATTATGGAATGTTTAAGCTTTATAAAGAAAATAATAATGTCCTGTTATCAGGACATTTATTATATGTTTGTTTAGCTTTGGTTTGGCTTTTGTTTTTCAGCAATAAGTGTATCATTAAGAAATTTTGTATGCTAAGCAAGATTCTTCTACTGACCAGCATCACTGGAGACAATGATGTGGAATTTGACCATCTGTCATTTTATAATTTATCTACTTGGTACTGTTGAAGAGGCAAAAACTATTCTGTCATTGGTGTTTGAATTCAGTAAAGTTCCAATGACATGTTAATTGTATTTAATAATTTTGTTCAATCCATATGAAGTTAAATTTATTATATAAAATGTGACTTCTATCAATAAAGTTGTTTTAAATGATAAATTTCAATAATCATTCATAAATTATGTAACTACATATATATCAAAATTGTAATATGTAAAAAAATAAATAAACAACAAAATCAGACAAAATTTTCAGCAAGCTCATTAATTTTTTTTTTTGCTTTTTATACCACTCTTAGGCATATATCCAAAAGATGCTCAAGTACACAGAAGGACATTTGCTTAACTATGTTCCTGGCTGCTTTATTTGTAATAGCCAGAACCTGGAAACAACCCAGATGTCCCTCAGTTGAGGAATGGATACAGAAATTGTGGTACTTTTACACAATGGAATACTACTCAGCAATTAAAAAGGAGGAAATCATGAAATTCGCAGGCAAATGGTGGGACCTGGAAACGATCATCCTGAGTGAGGTATCCCAAAAGCAGAAAGA
>CM053743.1:59325940-59340243 GCA_028658305.1 Pachyuromys duprasi
GGAGGAGATAAGGGAGGGAGGGGGCGGGGGGAGGGAATGAGGGAGGGGGCTACGCTTGGGATGCAAAGTACCTAACCTGTGATTGATACAAAAATAAATAAATTTATTTTAAAAAATCAGAAAAATAAAGCGGTGATGCTACCTGAGGGCAGATTGTCCTCAGTTAAGTAAGGCAACAGTGTGACCAAACATGGAATGCAAGCCAGTATGCAGCATTCTCCTTAGTCTCTAGTTTTTTCCTTCAAATTTATGCCTAACAAGTTCCTGCCAAGGTTTATCTCATTAATGGAAAATTATCTGAATTATAACTCAAATAATTCCTTTTCCCCAAGTTTCTTTTGGTCATAGAGTTTTAACACAGAAGAAAAACTAGAAAAAACATCCATATCTCTGGTTTTTGCTGTGACATAAGGAGAATAATACAAAATACTTACATTTTAAGAGAGAGTTACTCCTTATTGGCAGGTGCATTTTACACTATTTTATATTAATGCTATAGTTTAATAAGATAATATTATGATTCACAGTGGCATCTTCTTGGACTTCTGAAGCTTTGTGACATGAGCAACAGGTTTTGCCAAAGTTCAAAGAGATGAGCAAAATATGTCCTTTCTATACTTTCTCCCTTTTCTTTCTTTCTTTCTTTCTTTCTTTCTTTCTTTCTTTCTTTCTTTCTTTCTTTCTTTCTTTCTTTCTTTCTATCTTTCTCTTTCTCACAGTAAATAAGAGTTTAATCAGGGTCTATACAGGGAATTCTGTGTTATAACTTAAAAAAGTTACACTAATCTCCAAAGATGGAACAAATAGTACAAGTAGTAATGATAATGAAAAATTATCAAAGAAAATAGATGTCAGTTAAGCAGATATCATGGAGAAACAACAGATAAGGTCTTCCATGTAAGCCATAAAGAGCTCCATAGTTATTATTATTATCTTTTACTTAAAGATAAATATCAGCTTCAGAATATTGATGACTTTTATTTTTGGTGACTATCTTAATAGATATTTATAGGCAGAGCTAATTGCTAATAATTATTCTTTGAATAAAATAAAGATAGTCATTTTTATAATCTATTTCTTTATATTCTAATATTAACATCCTTCACCTTAGGTTAGTTTACAGTTGAGTAATTATGCCAGGAATCATACTCAGCAACACATTTGGATTTGTCAAGAATGATCATCCCAAGCGAGGTAACCGAAAAACACAAAGACAGACATGATATTAGTCATATAATATGGGATAAACATACTAAAATCTACAGTCCCAAAGAAGCCAAGCTACAAAGAGGACCCTAGAGAAATGCTTAATCCTCATTCAGAAGGTCAAGCAGGGTAGACATCAGAAGTAGAAGACAGGGAACAGGACAGGAGCCTACCACAGAGAGCCTTTGAAAGACTCTACCAAGCAGGGTATCAAAGCAGATGTTGAGACCCGTAGCCTACCTTTGGGCAGAGTGCAGGGAATCTTTTTTTTTTCTTCCATAAATATTTAAATAAAAATTGGCCTTTTCCAAGAAACATCCACTGCATGTCCATCAGTAAAAGAGAACCATAACAAAACAGAAAACTTATCATATGGCTATAATTTAAAGAAAAATAATGCAAACCATGGAGCACATTAGCTAACTCAAATATTAAAGCCAAATCCTTCTTAAGGCCCTGTAAGGAACCCAGGCAGACAGCAGAGTAGAGCATTGCACACAGGGCCACTGAGGTCAGAGGCCTCACAGAAGCACCTTCCTCAAAACTCTTCCAGTCTGAGGCATGATTTAAGCTAAGTTTGAACAATGTTAACACAACAGATACACGTGATCAAAAAAAGTCTACAGATCCCCCACATACTCTGAATCTGAAAACAAATCTAGAATCTTTTTATTCTTCTTTAAACAATCACCAAGACCAGAACCAAAAATAAATAGAAGGCACACTTTTGCTTGTTTTTGTTATCAGATTTGGGTGTTTGTTTTCTTGTGGGGAATTTTTTGTCTTTTTTTCTGTATTTCTTTTTTCCCTTTTTCTTTATTCTTTTTCTTTCTTTCTTTCTTTTTTACAAATACAAATAAAACCTGAAAAACTCTACCTCAAAAATATCTAACAGTTCAAAAAGTCCTTAATTTTATTCTAGACATTGACAAATTATGTCACAATTTAAAATCTAATGGTAAAAACAGAGATATAGAACTGTTTGGTAATCACATGTCAAAAGAACAAAGTTCTGGAAACACCTTTATTCAGTTAGTAACACCAGCAGGGACTCAGGGGCAGTTGACAAAAAAGCAATTTTTCCACACCAGAAAGAAGTCATGGCTCTTCAAAGATAATATGGATTTTTCCTGCCTCCAAAATGTTTATCAAATCCTGTGTCTCCCAACAAATGAACATCCATTGTCAATGAAAACTGAGACATGTTACTTTGGGGAATGGCTGTTAAACTCCAGTCGTATATGAAAATTAAGCAGGCAGGAATCTATTCCTGGAATACTACTCAGTTATTATAAACAGGGACATAGTGAAATTTGCAGGCAAATGGTGGGAACTAGAAAAGATCATTTTGAGTGAGGTATCCCAGAAGCAGAAAGGCACACATGGCATATACTCACTCATAAGTCGGTATTAGACATATAATATAGGACAGACATACTAAAATCTATACTCCTAAAAAAGCTAATTAACAAGGAAGACACTAGGGAAGATGCTCAATCCTCATTCAGATGGACAAACGTCATAGACAGGGAACAGGACAGGAGCCTACCAGAGAAGGCCTCTGAATGATTCTACTAATTAAGGTTTTGAAGCAGAGGCTGAGAGCCATAGCCAAACTTTGGGCAGAGTGCAGGGAATCATATGAAAGAAGGGGGAGAGAGAAAGACCTGGAGGGGACAGGACTCCAAAGGAAGACCAACAGAGCCAATAAAACTGAGCCCCGGGGGCCCTGAAGGGAATGGCACCCCAACCAAGGACAATGCATGGAGAGAACCTAAAACCCAGGCTCAAATGTAGCCCATAGACTCAGCCTCCAAGTGGGCTCCCTGGTAAGGGGATCAGGGACTTTCTGTGGTATGAACTCAGTGATCATCTTCCTCTGCGGGGAGGTGGGGGGGCAGAGTGCAGTCTTGCCAGTCCACAGAGGAAGACAAAGCAGCCAGTCCTGATGAGACCTGATAGGGTAGAATCAAAGAGAAGTGGAGGAAGTCCTCATCTACCAGTGGACTATGGGAGGGGCATAGAGGGAGAAGAAGGAGAGAGAATTGGGAGGAGGTGAGGGAGGGGGACACAGCTGGGATAAAAATTGTACTAAATTGTAATAATAATAATAATAACAATAATAATAATCTATTTCTCCCAAAGAATCATTCAGGAAAACTGGAAGTGAAAGACTAAAAGGTCAGGGGAGGAAAGGAGGGTGGGGAACACACACCATGAACACAAGAGAAATGAAAATTGTAAAACTTCAAGCACTTTATTATCGACTACTCCAAGATGCCAAAGGCAGGTTGAAGGAATTCACCATTCTACTGGAGCTGGGGCTGTGTGTTGTGTGGAGGTCTGGGCCAAGTGATTCACTGCTTTTGAGTTGGAATTTCCCTGCCCACACCAAAGTCTAGTTTCTGCACCCTACCTTCCTGGGAGGGCCTCTCATCCTACCACTTGGCCCACAACAAGGGCTCTCTGGGTCCCTGAAGGCTGTTGTCCCTAGCAGCTTGAGTTTTCTTCTGTACCACATTCAGGTGGACCACACCTAGGAACCTAGTGGGCCAATTGTTAAGATCCTTCTGAATAGTCTCAGAATCTTTAAACAAAACAAACCGGAAATTGAGTGGCTTCTGGCCACTCTTAATGCGCAGTTCCACCACATTCCGATAATTCTGAAAAAAAAAAAATCCTTCAGTTCCGACTTGTCAACCTTATGTGTCAGGTTACCAATGAAGAGCTGGTGGTTGTTGGGGTACCTCACCATCCTTTGAGGTTCCACATCTCCTGGTTCACCAGCCTCACAAATTGGCCAGGATCAGGACTGCTCTCGAACTCTCTGATCTTTCTGAAGTTTTGCGGTGGAATCTGAGAATCTGGACGGGGCTGTGAAGGTGGCACTTTGACCACGTGAGGTGGTGTCCCTGCCACTAGAACAGCCCGACCAGGAGGAAGGTTCTTACTCGCCACAGATGCCTAAGCAAACATCCTCAAGTCCTCCTGTGTCGGAGTCACATCTGCTGGGTCCAGGAAGGACTGTTCTGCAAGTCCTCAGGAGCAGCTTCCTCCAAAGCAGGCTCCTGCTTGTCCTCTTGGATGTTGGCACAGGTTCCGGCTCTGGCTCTGCAATGTTTAGGTTCCTCTAAATGTTCCTCCAAGTCGTTGCTGACAGTCTGAGCACAGGAAGTACCAGAATCATCATGCACCACCTCTGATGTCTGCTGCCTTTCTTCAGGTTCTTCTACTTCTTCCTCAGATTCCTCCTGAGGCTCTGTGACAAAGCTACCAAAGGCCTCATCTTGGTATCTGAAGATGTCATTGTGAACTTAGAACTTGTTGGCAGCAGAGCCTTCAGGAGCAAAGACAAAATCTTCATGAACCTCTGAAGAGCCTGGTTGTTGTTGGCCAGTAGCCCCATCACTTGGATGACCACCTCATCTTTCAGAGTTGCATGAGTATCCACATGGTGAATCATGGTGCAGTAGTTGGCAAAGTTTTGTGACATCATTTTTCTGTGGATTTCCTTCTGCCTGTAAACTACATCTGTTGGTTTCCCATTGAAATCCAAGCCCCTGTGGGCATAGGAAAAGTATCTATCTATCTATCTATCTATCTATCTATCTATCTATCTATCTATCTATCTATCTATCTATTTATTATTTATTATTTATTTATTTTTTTTTCCCAAAAGATCTGTGCAGCATCTTTGGGGCCTGGTTCAGCAAGGTGTAGTACTGTCTCACAAACTCCTGCCTGACTACCAGGAGACTGTGCTTCCCCATAGCCATCGCTTTGGTTGAGTCAACCTGCACAGCTGAGCAGAAGGACATGGCTGCTACATGGGAGATGGCACTGTCCCTTGCATGATCCAGTGCAGAGACTCTTATGGAAGGGGGAGACAGAAAGACCTGCAGGAGACAGAAGTTTCAAAAGAAGACCAACAGAGCCAAGAAAAAATATCTTGGCCCAGGGGTCCTGCAGAGACTGATGAATCAATCAAACCATGCACGGATAGGACCTAGACCACCTGCTCAGATGTAACCCATGGGCGGAACAATCTCCATGTGGATGCCCTAGTAAGAGGAGCAGGGCAGGCTCTGGTATGAAATAGGTTGCCTGTTCTTTGGTAACCTTCCCCTGGCAGAGCAGACTTACTATGCCACAGAGAAAGATGATCCAGATATTCCTGATGAGACATGATAGGCTAGGGTCAGATAGTAGGGGAAGATGATCTCCCTTATCAGTGGACTAGGGAAGGGATATAGTGGGGAAGACAGAGGGAGGGTGGGACTGTGAGGAGATGAGAGAGGGCCCTACAGTACAGGCAGGATACAAAATGAATAAAATTTAACAACAACAACAATAATAAGTTTCATAAGACAACAAATAAATCCCTCCCCCCCAAAAAGTGATATAATCATCAGCTTGACTCATTGATTTGAACTACTTGAACTGCTACAAAAGTGAGAGAGAGAGAGAAAGAGAGAGAGAGGAGAGAGAAATTCTTTTAGTGCTTCTTTAAGGAATGACCTATTAATGAACTTATTTCTCAGATTCATTACTGTGTAAATTACTGGATTATTCATGTTTGTTGATATTTATATTCAACACTGGATTTAAAAAAAATCTTTTATTATAGTTTACATTCCAAATATGAGAAGTAGAGGAACAGATCATGTGCAGACTGTTTGAAGTCGAAAATAACTGGAATCAAAGAAATAAACCCAGTGATAACTTTCAAAAGTGTTCAAAACTGCAAAGGCCCTTTCTAAAAGAAGAGCATAAAAGTGTTCAGATAGAGATGGTAGTAATAGCAGATAGATCAAGTCTTAGATGAGAAATAATGTTTTACAATACAAGCTTGTGGCAAAGGCAACAGAGAAAATAAAGCCAGGTTTTATTGGAGCGTAGCATATGAAAGGAGAGATGAGAGATAAAATATAAATGTGCATTATCCTTGCAGTTTGTAGTTAAGTGCCTAGTAAATAGTGATGACAACATTGAAAGTATATATAGGCTGGAGGGATTACCAAATTTTAAGGACAATTGTTGATCTTATCAAGGACTTACATTTGGTTCCCAGGACACACATTTGCAACCATCTGGAATGCCAGTTTCAACATACACTTCTAGTCTCTGGAAAAATTTATACACAGGTGGCATAAATTCATATAGGCGAAATACACAGACACATAAGATAAAATACTCTAATTACATGTTAGTGACAAGGAAGCTTAAATTAAAATGCAATTTGGTTACTGTTAGTGATATTGAGTTAGGAATAGGGTGAGGATGAGCACCAAGATCCATGAGAAGCTGATATTCAGCTTCAAAGGTACATACCAAAGATGTGTGTGTGTGTGAAAGTGTGTTTGTGTGTGCATAAAAGAGAGAGAGAGAAGACATGAGAGACAAAAAGGAGGGAATGAGAATAATGGAACTAGTCAACTTCATTGAGTACATTAATTTGATAAAGAAAAATACTTGATTTACTATTGAAATGGAGAAAGGTAATGAAACAGGAAAAGTTTTGTCATAAAACATTAAATAGTTTGCTCATTTGTTTATTTTTAGTCTTTCTACATTCACAAGAATACTCAAACACACTGTACTTCATGAATTTTTCTCCATTTCTCTTTCTTTCTCTTTCTTTGTTTTTTCTTCTTTTATTTCTTTCTTTTTTCTTTCTCTAGTAATCAACCTTCAGTCTTGAACAGAGCAGCTAAGTACTCTACCAATGAACTATGTATCAGACCATCCTTTTCACCATTGAGTAGAGAGAGAAACAAGCCAAAACAAAGACCATGACATAAAATGTGAAGTTAATATTAATGTTCCACACACTCTTTTGTTTCTCTTGTAGGAAATTATCATTAATTGCATTACTGGCTTTAAACAAGAACAAATATTTCAGAGGTATATCTATTAGATATAACTATTGTCTTAAAGATGTTGGTTGGCCTACATTCTTGGTTTTAATCATTTTAAAGAAATTTGTTTAGTCCCATTGTGATTCTTTCACCTAGTTTTGCAATTTTTTTGTTTGTTTTCTTTTCTTTTCTTTCCTTTTTTGGTTTTAGAGGATGTTTCCAGCCCTTCAGTTCTCCTCCTTAAACATTTTTGGTCATGACCCAGATGATACCTTGAGTTACTTCTAAGTCACCCTCCTGTGGATTTCTTTTCTTCTTTCTTATACTTTTCAGGACTTCAGGACATTCAATCCATGACATTTCAGAAAACTCTTTCTATGTGAGGATCAGATATTTAAAACCCTTAATGCCATTTGCAGTTTCAATTATTCATTTTTTTAATTTCAATTTTTGAAATTAATTACAGTTTATTCACTTTGTATCCCAGCTGTAGACCCCTCCCTCATTCCCTCCCAATTCCACCTTTCCTACCTCATCTCCTCCCATGCCCTTCTCCAAGTCCTCTGATAGGGGAGGTCCTCCTCCCCTTCCATCTGAAGGTAGCTTATCAGGTCTCATCAGGACTGGCTGCAATTGTCTTCCTCTGTGGACTGGTAAGGCTGCTCCCCTATCAGGGGGAAGTGATCAAAGAGCCAGCTACTGAGTTCATGTCAGAGACAGTCCCTGTTCCCCTTATTAGGGTCCCACTTGGACAATCAGCTGCCATGGGCTACATCTGTGCAGGGTTTCTAGGTTATCTCCATGCATTGTCCTTGGCTGGAATATCAGTCTCAGAAAAGACCACTGTGCCCTGAATTTTTGGTTCTGTTGTTCTCCTTGTGAAGCTCCTGTCTCCTCCAGGTCTTTCTATCTCCCCCTTCTTTCAAAAGATTTCCTGCACTCTGCCCAAAGTTTGGTTATGAGCCTCATCATCTGCTTTGATACATTGCTGAGTAGAGTCTTTCAGAGGCCCTCTGTGGTAGGCTCTTGTCCTGTTTCCTGCTTTTTTTTTTTCCCTCTTCTGATACCCATCTTGTTTGCCTTTCTGAGTGGGGATTGGTCATCTTACCCAGGGTCCTCCTTCTTCCTTAGCTTCTTTAGGTGAATAGATTTTAGTATGTCTATCCTATAGTATAGGTCTAACATCCATTAATAAGAGAGTATATACCATGTGTCTCTTTCTGCTTCTGGGATACCTCACTCAGGATGATCTTTTCTAGATCCCACCATTTGCCTGAATTTTCATGATTTCCTTGATCTTAATTGTTGAGTAGTATTCCTTTGTGTAAACGTACCACGATTTCTGTATCCATTCCTCAGTTGAGGGACAGCTGGGTTATTTCCAGGTTCTGGCTATTACAAATAAAGCTGCTACAAACATGGTTGAACAAATGCCCTTGTTGTAAATGTTGAGTATATGCCTAGGAGTTGTATAGCTGGATCATGAGGAAGCGCTATTCCTAGTTGTCTGAGAAAGTGCCAGATTGATTTCCAAAGTGGTTGTACAAGTTTACATTCCCACCATCAATGGAGGAGGGTCCTTCTTTCTCCACATCCTCTCTAACATGTATTGTCACTTGAGATTTGATCACTTCTCAGCCTTTTGTCTGAGTTTCATTTCTTCTTTATAATTTAATGTAGCATACTATGCCTCTAGTTGGAATTAATATATGTTCACTTTTGTAAGGATACATTACTCTATTTTCTGTATTGATAAGTTTGTCATTCTGATTTGACAAATAGCCTTTAAGCAAGTGGTAAGACTATGATGTTATTTTTGTTTAATATTTCCAGTCAAAGTGGGTGTGGTTCTCTGTTATTTATGTGAATTTAGCCTTTATTTTGCAGGTACCAGACATGTGTTTTCTTTCAGTAGATTAAAGTTTAACATTTCAACTTTTGTAAATGAATGTTGTATTAATCACTAAAGCCTATGATTTATGGTGTTTGATTACAGTATATAACATAAATCACTTATTTATCTTATTTTAAAATTTGTTCTTTATAGACTTCACTAGTATTTGTCTTTGAAAAAATGGCAGCCTCATGTGGACACAATGTTTTGTGTCATTTTATTTTCCAATGGCTAAACATCTGTCTCTTCACACTGGATTTCCCTGGGGATATCAGGGAATAGTGCTCCTGATCTTGGGCTTTGTCTGTTCACATATGGGCTATTTTTACCTTCAAACCTCCTCTTCAGGCTGGCTTTTAAGGAGACACTCCCACACTGCTTTTTCCCTCTTCAGTGTCTGTGGGGCAGAAAAACAGTAACTCCTGGTGATGTAATGGAGTGAAAAAATCACATTGGAAAACACCCCACTTTATTTAGCTTCATTGATCAGCTAAAATTTTATGATCACCAATCTCACAAGTTGATGTATCCCCCATAGACAATCTCAAACAAATGTCGAAGAGTCATGAAACTGGATTATTCTTAACACCATGGTCATAATCTCAAAATATTGGAAATTACCCACATATCTATCACAATTGAATAGATGGCTGCTGAATCCATCAACAAGGATGAATCTGGATGAAAAAAAAATTGAATGAGAATAACAGGTTGACAATAAATAATAATTTCATCTCTATGAATTTAAATTTTGTATAATAAAGCACTAAATTAAAAAATCTGCAAGAAATCAAATAAAATGTAATTCAGGATAAGTGACTACTGTGACTACTTCAGGGTGAATGAAGTCCACAGTGAACAAATGAGAGTTTCTGGAGTGTTAAAAAACTCGTGAATATATTGCTTATTTTTATATTGTAATTTAAATAAACACCTAAACTATATCTAATGGTTGAAGGTAATTTTTGTTAATGGAAAAAAAAAAAGAAAACTAACCGTGGACTGAAGCAGTGCTGTACATCTCATGCGCAAACAGTGCAGGCATTGTAGGCTACTAAAACTGCCCCCCGCCCTGGCCAGGGATGCAGCAGCACAGAATCATTACTGCAGAACTTATAAGCTCTGTGATGGGGTGTCTTTCACAAGAAGATAATAAGCCAGATCCATGGAACTCGTATGAAGACTGGGAACAAGGATGAGTGCAAAATCACAATGAAATGCCAGTCACATAGATGCTAAAGTAATGAATCAGCACAGAAGAAACAAACTCTCCTTTAGTGACAGCAGTTCCAAGAGAAGTGAGTGCTCAGTACAGCAACTCCATTGTAGGAGGAATTGTCAAATTGTGAATAAAAAAATGCTATGGAGTAACAGAGTCCCATAAATAACACTGTAGGAAGGCAGCATTTCATTCTACTCAGGCATGCATTTACATAGGGTGAGGATGGGGGGGGGGGTAAGTTTCTGTCTTTCCTAAGACCCTGTCACCCTTAGATGATCTGTCACTGTATGCAGAACATAGTGGCAGATTTATCCCCATGCTTCAGCTTGCTCCATAATGGTGCAGGTGAAAGCATTTCAGCACTGCCAGAAAATGGGAGCTCACAAATGACGGAGTCTATTATTATGTGAAGAGCTCCAGCTGAATGACTTTCTTGACAACATTGTGTAGATTCTGCAGAAATACTTCCCTTGTCTCGAACTGCAGGAAGGAAAAAAACAAAACAGTTCAGTCATAAATCTGATGAACAAATGTACACATCCGGGTCTAGTTACAATCCTCATACAGGGGTTGGGATTTAGGGCTTTGGTAGAGTGCCTGCCTAGCAAGCACCAGACCCTGCTTTTATTCCTCTGGTGTGAGAAAGAATCTTCTCATATGGGTCATAGTGAAGCTAAGCAGTGTAAAGTAATTGGCGCAATAAGATGGAAGAGCTAAGTGCAGAGATAAAAAGTTTGTTTCTGTAATGCAAAATTTTCTACTGTTCTGTTATTGTTTTATGCTAGAATCAGAAAATATATTGGGGTGTATGTTTCTATTATTTGTGTGTGCATGCCTGGTATATGCTGTGTAGTGTCTATATGTGTGTGCATGTGTGCATGAATGGCAGAAAACTGTAATCAATTTTGTCTGAAAGTTGAAAGTTGGAGAATAAAATTAATGTAGCATTTTGCTTTCATTATTTTGCACCAGATTCATTGCCACTGTAAATCCTAGCATGACCTGATATCCTGTCACTCTTAGTATTAAAATTAAAATTTAAATTAATTGGAATTACTAATTATTAATATATTTACATTTATAATGTTTACAATTCATTATATTATTGCTCAGTCTTAACACTGAACAAAGGAAAAAAGGTGGATTTGTGAAATTTATTATTACTATTAATTTATTCTTTTCTCAAATATTACATCTCTCCAGCAGTTTCCCATCCCTCCTCACTTCCCAGTTCCTTCTCCCAAGCTCTCTCTCCCCCATATCCATTTCTCCTTAGTTTCATTTCATAAAAGAGCAGACCTCCCAGGGATACCAATCAAACACGGCACAACAGGTTACAATAAGAGGAGGCAAAAACTCTCATGTCAAGGCTGGACAAAACAAACCGGCAGGAGAAAAAGAGTCCCAAGAGCAGGCAAAAGGGTCAGACACAATAAATGTCAGTACGAAAAGAACACCAAGCTACATAACCATGAATGCAAAGGACCTAGCTTATACTGGCTGTCTGATTGTCACCCTAGTCTCTGTGGTTAATTGATTCGGTGGTGTCCTTGACCTCTCTGGCTACTACAATCCTTCCTCCCCTCTTCTACAGGATTCCCAGAGCTACACCAAAATGCTTGGCTGAAGATACCTGCATCTGCTTCTATCAGTTGCAGGATGAATTCTGTCTGATGACTATTAGGCTAGGCTCCTTTCTATGAGTATATAAGAATATCAATAGGAATCACTTTATTGATTCTTTTATTTTTCCAGTTGTATTTGGTTCTAGCTTAGGTCTCTGGGATTTCTGTCCTCTGTATCTTTATAGTAATAAGATCAGAATCATTGCAATGTCCCTGATCGTGCTCTACTTTTTATTTTGTGAATATTTTTTTAAAATTCATCTAATTTTAAACCTCAAATCATACAGAAAACTTTCATTCATCTATTTCTGCCCTATGTACAGAGATAGAGCGGTAGTTAATCTGACATCTGACATAAAAGTCTTTTAAAGTAAAACTTATTTTATACACATAGATAGTTGCTTTTGTTTCCTTCTAAAATGTTAATTATTAGCATGATATTTATCACATATAAAATTCCATTTTATTTTTTTCTGTTAATCCTACCAAACAAATATGTATGTATTATTTCAGGCTATACACTTAGAACTGGATAAGTCAGGGAGGTTTATCCATTATGGAGACTAATACTTTCTATCATCACAGTCATTGCTTTTCTGTAGTTCATTTAAGATTTGGGCCAATGTGATTTCTTTCTTTCATGTCAGCATTTCTATTGGTGTCATCATTGCTTACCTTTTGCTTAGATGTCCATATTACTGAGGTCTTATGTAGCTTTCCTGTCATTTCTGAGAGATACAGTTTTCCTAAAAGCATGAAAGGTTGAAATACCCTTGAATTATTAGTATATGTTTCATAATTTTTAAAAATGCTCAGTAAATGTCAGAAGCCACATACATTCTATGTATAGAAGTAGCATTACAGTATAAATACTCTGTGATATTATAGCACATAAATTAATAACAAAACTCATTGTAAAGAATTTTTGGAGACATGGGTAAAGAAGTGTTTTTGACATTAAGGGTAAGTATAGCTCTGCATGACTTCCAATTAAAATTCTTATTGATGAATTTGAATAACTGAATATGATAATGATTAACTTTGATTGCCTGTGTCAGTAATTAAACATCACAAAACTTCTAAAATTGAAAGATATCTAACATGAGAATAAAAGACATCCCAGAGATAAATCTATGATTTCTGTATGGCTTATATTTTATTTTTGAGGAGTATATATAAATGATATACAATCACAATTAACTTCCATCTTTCACCTGTAACTCTTATGATATCACCACGTTTTCTTCCAACTTCACATATTATATTTTATTTCTGATAATCCACTAGGTGGAGTTGGAGCTGGACACATGTGCGCGAGTTTGACTCTGGCCTGTGCAGCAAAATCTGTGGGGAAAAAGTACTCAATAAAGAACCATTCCACTTCTACCAGCAACTGTGCATTGTCAACTGCTCTTCATTGAGAGCTGAGTGTAAAGATCATCTGCCAGCTCTATTCTGAGATTTTGGGCACCGTCGTCTGTGTAATTGTTGTACAAGCAATCACATTTGCTGTGAGGTCAAGTCTGAGATACTCTTGTGGTGTCCAGAAAACACCCTACAGTGTTTACAGTCTTTCCACTTCACAAGGTTCTGTGAACCTAGGAGGTGGTGGGTTAACATAAAGCTTTCCTTTAGAGCTGAGAATTGACAGAATATTTAAAAGAAACAGAAAAAAAATGGGTGATAAATATACTCAAATTAGTTTAATATGTTTAGCAATGAGGGAATTATTTAACTACTTTGAGATTTCTTCTTACCTGAGTAAAACTGGCTAAGATTAAGAAAAATAAAACAGACAATAAATGCTGAATAGGATGTAGAAAAAAGTGTATCCATATGAATTGTTGAATTTGAAAATTAACACAGTCACTCTGGAAGTCAGTGTGGAGAATTCTTGAAAAAAAAATACAGCTCAGCTCTACTACTCCTTTGCCACATTCCCAAAGACTCAACTTCATAATTCAGTTACTTTGTCAGCCATGGTTATTGCTATTCAATTGATAATAAATAGGCCATGGAAGCATCCTAGATGTCCTTCAAATGATTAATGGAAAAACTGTTATATACAGAGTGGAATCCTATTTAGCTACAAAGAAAAATTAAATTATGAAATATCCAAATGAAGTGTGCTAGAAAATACACAAAATTAGGAAAGACAACGCATATTCTCACTTATTTGTAATGTTAAATACAAATCTTTAGATGTAAAAATAGAACCTACAATAACCAGAAGAGTTACGGTTCCTACAATCAAGGACCATGTGTGGATGTGGCCTGGAACCCCCACTCAGATGGGGCCCATGATAGCTCCGTGTAGGACTGAAGCCCCTAGTGAGGGAAACAGGGACTGTTTCAGTCATGAACTTGATGGCTGACTCTTTGACCCTCCCCCATACAAGCCAGGGAGTGACAAACTGTCTAGATCCCAGGGGAGGACATTGCAGCCAGCCCTGAGGAGACAGGATGGGGGGGGGGGGGTTGAGCTGGGGTTGGATAGA
>CM053743.1:59340343-59370808 GCA_028658305.1 Pachyuromys duprasi
ATGAGGTGGAATCTGGGATAAAACTATGGTGGGTGATTTCAACTAGGGAAGGAAAAAAAGAAAAGTTGTATAAGATTAGTGCAGACAGAAAATAATGAGGGACAAAATTAAGGAAGATTTTTAAAAGCCATATGTATTTTTCTCTCTCTCTCTCTTTCTCTCTGTGTAAGTTCATACATATTTTTATGTATGCACATAAGCAACACTGATAATTGAAGGACAAATCATAAACTTGAGAAGCAATAGCAAAGAGAAGTGCAGAGTTAGAGGTGGGAAAAAGAAAAGGGTGGAAATATTTTAAATAATATATTCACATATAACATTTTTAAAACAGCTCAGAGCTGGTCGTGTTATTGTCTTAAAAGGGAATCAGAAGCAATTTTGCTGTGTATCTTGAATATGTTAAATTATTCCCTATAATATCTGAGAAATTTGCACATGGTTAGAGTATGTTCAGATTAACCTATGCCCCTAGTTCCTCAACCCCAATTCATTTCATGTCCTACATACACTTTTCCCTCCAAACTTTATATTTTTGTTTTATTTTGCTTTAGTTTTCACCATACAGTCCACTTAACATAGATTCTTCATTTGTGAGTTTAGGGCCATCTACTAGAATATATAACAAAATGCATGGCACATGTATGTCAGCAAACCTACACATAAAATGAATGTAGAAATATAAAACATTATAGTTTCATTTCCTATCAACAATAGATAATAAAAATTAGCATGAATAATCAACATAACATGGACATATTTACAGAATCCATAAACCATCACAGTAAAACAGTAATGAAGTTAGCAATGCTTTATTTCTGAACAAAGGTAGGTGAAAAGGGATGATCTTGTTCAGTTGAAATTGTTTTCTTACTGATTATAGATAATACAAGTAGACAAATTAAAATGCTACAAATAAAATTCTTTATATACAGAATGTTAATGAAAGATCATATGGTCCCTGATGTATAATTCTTTCTCTCTCTCTCTCTCTCTCTCTCTCTCTTTCTTTCTTTCTCCCTTTCTATTAATAAAAGTTCATTTACTTTGTATCACAGCTGTAGCCCCCTCCCTCATTCCCTCCTAGTACCACCCTCCCTCCAACATCTCCTCCCATACCCCTCATCAATTCCACTGATAGGGGAGGTTCTTCTCCCTTTCTCTCTGACCTTAGCCTATGAGGTCTCACTAGGACTGGCTGAATTGTCTCTCTCTGTGGCCTGGTATGGTTGCTCCTCACTCAGGGGAAGGTGATCAAAGAGCCAGCCACTGAGTTCATGTCAGAGACAGACCCTGTTCTCCTTACTAGGGCACCCAATTGGCCACTTAGCTGCCATGTGTTACATCTTTACAGGGGTTCTACATTATCTCCATGCATGGTCTTTGGTTGGAGTATCAGTCTCAGAAAAGACCCCTGTGCCCAGATATTTTGGTTCTGTTGATCTCCTTATGGGGCTCCTGTCCCCTCCAGGTCTTTCTATCTCTGCCTTCTTTCATAAGTTTCCCTGCACCTCTGCCCAAAGTTTGGCTATGATTTTCAGCATCTGCTTTGGTACTTTGCTGAATAGAGTCTTTCAGAGGCCCTCTATGGTAGGCTCCTGTCCTGTTGCCTGTTTTCTATCTCTTTTCATGTCTATCCCGTTTGTTTTTCTGAATGAAGGGAAGGGCATGGGAGGAGAAGAGAGAGAAGAGGTAGGATTGGGAGGGGATAAAGGAGGGAGCTACAATTAGAATACAAAATGAATAAATTGTAATAAAAACAAATGAATTAATTTTAAAAATATGATTTTCTTAAAACTCCTTACTACATGAAATACAAGTCCATAAGCAGTAAATAATATATAATTGTTTAACTCAAAAAGAATATCAGATTTCCTTTTTAAAATTTTTCATTATTATTATTTATTGCAATTTATTCACTTTCTATCCCTGCTGCAGTCCCCTCCTTTCTCTCCTACAGACTGTACCCTTCCTTCCTCTTCCCCCACTATGTCCTGTCCCTAGTCTACTGATAGGGGAGGTTCTCTTCCCCTGCAATCTGATCCTAGTCTATAAGGTCTCATCAGGACTGTCTAGATCCTCTTTCTCTGTGCCCTAGTAAGGCCACCTCCCAAGGGGAAGGTGGTCAAAGAGCAGGCAAGGGAATTCTTGCCCAGTGACAGTCTCTGCTCTCTTTACAAAGAACCCATATGGAGACTGAGCTGCCATGGGCTACATCTGAGCAGGAGGTTTAGGTCCTCTCCATGGAAAGCCCATGGTTAATTCATCAGTCTTTGCAGGACCGCATGAGCACAGAATTTTTGGCTCTGTTGGTTTCTTTGTGAATATCCTTTCTTCTCCAGATCTTTCTATCTCCTCCTTCTTGCTTAAGATATTAAGACTAACAACCAAGCCTTCAGCTGAGGGCAGGGAATAATATGAAAATAGGGGGAGTTAGTAAGACTTGGGGAGAACAAGAGCTCCACAAAGACCAATTAGATCAGGGCACAAGGGTCTTTTACGAGACTGTTTCTCCAAACAAGGACCATGTATGGATATAACCTAGAACCCCTGCTCAGATGTGGCCGATGGTAGCTCAGTATCCAACTGAAAACCCTAGTAAGGGGAACAGGCACTATTTCTGTTATGAACTCAATGGTTGGCTCTTTGACCCTACCCCACACACACCCGGGAGGAACAGCCTATCTAGATCCCAGAAGAGGACATTGCAACCAGCCCTGAAAAGACAAAATAAGCTAGGGTCAGATGGAAGGGGAGGAGGTCCTCCCCCATCAGTGGACTTGGAGGGGCAGGGAGACAAGGGAGGGATGGGGAGAGTGGGAGGGAATGAGGGAAGGGGCTACTACTGGGATACAAAGTACCTAACCTATGATTAATATAAAAATAACTAAATTACAGTAAAAAAAAAAAAGCTTCCCTACATTTTGCCCAATGTTTGTTTATGAGTCTCATTATCCTCTTTTATTCTCATGGGGGTAGACTCTTTTAGAGGTCCTCTGTGGAAGGCTCCTGTCCTGTTCCCTGTCTTTTCTTACTTGCAGTGTCAATAAGATTTTGTAATGAATTTTTAATTTTTTAGTATAAAACAATTCAATCAATATGATAATAAAACACTGCATTTTCAATAATTTTCTGAAAATCTTTTTTAAGTTCCTGGTGAAGTTAAAATGCCATAAGTAAAAGTAGAAATTCAATCTTATTTATTGTAAGTATACTTGAACTAACATATTCGGTCAATTATAAATATAAACAGACATGTATATGTTCACAAAGATAAAACAAACAAGCTTTGTAGCACTTGCTGTAGATATAAGGCAAATCAAGGATATGCCTATATTACCTGCTGACTTGTGATAAAATCTTGTTAAAGAAACTATGAATCAATAGATTTCGATTCTTGCTAAAGGAATCATCGTATATAATTTATATAAACAAAAATTTTGTGAATATTTGCATACAGAAGAAATAATAAAACAAGGCATAACCATGCAAAAGCTTTAACAAAGTGGTTCAAATTCTTAACTTTCTTGCTCTATCCCATTAAGATATTTATGAAATCAAATTCAACTTGGAAGAAGCTTTGTAGAAATTTGATTGATAAATTACCTCTCATGTTGGCATATTTAAATTCACCTTTGAATCCTGTGTTTCTTAAGTATCAGATGCCCACATCTCTTCAGAAATGAAACAACATGGAGAAAATCTGTAATATTTATCCCAATACCCTTTGTAATGTCTTTCATAGCACTGGTTCTGATCTACATATCATGTTATATTTCAAAATAATATTTTTTCATATATTTTAATCATAAAATTGGGGCTTTATGTCCTTTCATAATATATTTTACAATGGATGCTATTGAGAAGTTGAATTACATTCTGATTTAGCTCTTGTTTATTTCATGTTTATCTGACAGAAATTTGACTCAGTAAATTTTCACCATTATTCATAAACTAACACTTCATGATAATTTGTGAATCAAATAAAAAAAATTCTGTCCCACATAAAGTTTTAGTTTTTGGCAAACAATATTATACAAATATAATTTAAAATATAATTTATTTATTATAATATAACATACATAATATAACATGGTTGCTTAAATTACTGAAATAAGAAATATAAACTATTTTTCTTTTTTCAAATTTTTTGCAATACCTATATTAGAGCCTTCATAGTCTATCAGCGAATTCATTCAAGAGAAAATGAGATTTACATAATTCCATTGCTAAACACTCTAGTGTTTTATGTTAAAGTATGATCAAATATGGTTTACATAAGTATAACTTACAAAATAAAACGGTAAATTAGTTTAAGTCTCAGATTTTTGCTTTAATGTTTTTATTTAAAAGAAAACTATATATCTGTGTGACTATTCTAACAGTCTACTCACAACCAACATAAAGCAAACTGGATAGATAAAAACAATCAGATATTCAACTAACCATAGAAGAACCACTCTTTTTAAGAAAGAATTATTTATATAATATACAACATATAAATAAATAGACAATAAATATTTTCAATTCTGCAATAGCTTTGTACATTACATTTTTCAATCAATAAAATTATGTAAAGAAGGGCTGAAATTTCCATTTATGGTAATATGTACCAATTAGTGTTCAAATGATAATATCTAATTTAAAAAACTAGTTCAAAGATATTCAGGTGAGCATTTAGATGAGGGTTCATTATAGAGTATGTCTTGTCTAATTTTATCTTGTTTGTTGGAAGACAATTATTTTATCTTGTTTCTACTCTGTGAAGCAACATGGATGTTACAGCAGAGGTTATTTTAATTCACTGAGGTCTGTCAGTTTCCTGATTTGAGATTTTTCATACTTTATAAAATAAAAAAAGAGCACAAAATTACTCACTAACTACTATGCATTGCTTCCATCTGTATTAGACGAGGCATCGAAGTGAGATTTAGAGGAAAGAATCGTTTCTGAATGATTTTTTTAATTTGTTGTATAGAAAAATTTAAAACAAACACAGACAGTACACACACACACACACACACACACACACTATAGTCTGTGTATGTCTGCTTTCCCCTCTTCTCCTGGACAACTGAATTACCAGGTGGTCACATTGGCTAAAGACATCATTTGTAGCCACAGTTAAATTCTGTGAATCATACACAGAATCTCACAGAACACTTCTACTCACTCATGCTAAATTTTCAGTGCAAATTATTTGCTTTCAAGAAAAGGTTCTATAGAAATCAAACAAATTGTATATACTCACTTATAAGTGGAGAGTAGACATATAATATAGGATAACATACTAAAGAACATAAACCAGTAGGAGGACCCTAGGGTGGATGCTCAATCCTCATTCAGAAGGGGAAATAGTATAAACATTGGAAGCAGGGAAAAACAGCGAACAGGACAGGAGCCTACCACAGGAGGCCTCTGAAAGACTCTACTGATCAGGGTACTGAAGCAGATGCTGTGACACAACATCAAAATTTGGACAGAGTTCAGGTAGTCTTATGAAATTAGTGTGAGTTAGAAAGATCTGGAGGATACAGGAACTCCACAAGAAGAGCCAGAGAGCCAAAATATATGACACCAGTCTTCGCAGAGACTGATATTCCAACCAAGAACCATGCATGGAGAGGACCTAGAACCCCTGCACAGATGTAGCCCATGGCAGCTCAGTCTCCAAGTAGATTCACTGGTAAGAGATTCAGGGGCTGTCTCTGACATGAACTCAGGGGCTGGCTCTTTGATTATCTCCCCCTGAGTGGGGGGCAGCCTTACCAGACCACAGAGGAAGACAATGCAGCCAGTCCTGATGAGACCTAATAGGGTCAGATAGAAGGGGAGGAGGACCTCTTCTATCCGTGGAGTAGGGGAGAGGCACAGGGAGAGAAGAGGGAGGGAGGGTGAGAGTGGGAAGAGATGAGGGAGGGGGCTACAGCAGGGATACAACGTAAATAAATTGTAAAAAATAAGACAGGAACACCAACCCACCCACCAAAACTTCAACCTAAAATTTACACTGCCTACAAGACGTGCACGAATAAAGTTAAAGCAGAGATGGAGGGAATGCCCAAATAATGCCTGGTTCAACCAAAGACCCACCCTAGTGGAGAGTGAAAACCCCTGACCCTATGAACTATATTCTGCTAAACTTGCAGACAGGAGCCTGTCAGAGTTGTCGTCTGAGAGATTCTACCCAGAAGTGCCTCAAAACAGATGTGGAGACTGACAGCAATGCAGTGGGTGATGCTTAGGGAGTCTTGTGGGAAAGTGGAAGGAAAGAGAAAAGACCTGGAGGTGACAGGAGCTCCACAAGAAGACCAACAGGGCCAACTAACCAGGACCCAGAGGAATTTGCTGAACCTGAAGCATCAACCAAGGGCCATGCACAAACTGGACCTAGGCCCCCTACAAAGATGTAGCAGATGGGCAGTTTAGGCTTTACGTGGATCCTCTAGTAAGGGATGTGGGGACTACATCAGAGATGGAATCACTAGCCTGCTTTTAGGTCAATTTCCCCTGGTAGGATTGCCTTGACAGGCCATAGGGGAAGAGAACAGGCTCAGTGCTGATGTAAGTTGATGAGGTGCACTGCATTGGAAAGGGAGCTCCCCTTTTCTGAGGAAAAGAGGAGGTAGAGAGGATGAGGGATGTTGGAACAGAGAGAGGCAGGGATGGGCTACAACATGATGTAAAATGGATAAAAAATTTCAAAAATGTATTCTGCCATACATATGTATACCAAAAGCTGTTTTTATTTTCTAATTTAAATAATTAGAAATTTGTTGAAAAAATAACAGCCTTTGCTAATGAATGTTTTTAGAACATGTTTGAAATCCCATGAATGCACTTTTTAGAATGAAGATTGTGTTTACTAAATGTTTTCCTTCATAATCCAAACTTTCATACTTCCATATTGATATTAGGTTTCAATAGCATTCAACAAAGTCTTTACATAGGTAAATTATAAAGTAATTTCGAGTAATTTGGTACTTATTTAAAATTGTATTTTTACTTTAATTTCTAATATGCTTTAATACAAAATCAGAATGATACATAACCTGAAAAAAAGTGTTACCATTTAGCTAGACCATGAAACTCACTATTGCTGTTTAAGGTAATCCTTCTGTTTCTTTCTGTTAACATTTGAATGTTGTTATTAGTGGAATTTTCAAATAATTAGGGTTCTTAGTTTAAACATTTATTCATAAAACATTATTTGTAGAGGTAAGTGATAAATATATGTAAAAAAATTGAATAAACCTCAGAGTGTCACCAACAAATTCCTATTTTAAACAGTAAATGAAAGGAGTAACCTAGAATAGGACCAGGAAGATCATAAAAATCTCAGTCACTCAGCTGATTTTATTTTATATTTTGTGACACAACATTTGAATAATTCAAGATGAAGCATTTAAACATTCACAGCGCTCTATTTCATGAAGTTATTGATCAATGTCTTCAGTAAAGTACACTGTTATCTATGATTACATCAAGGTCACCTTGAGGAAAAGGACCAAAGCAGAAAAGTTCTACATATGAAGTATGAGAAGCTAATACATAATTTATATGCAGCAGATAACATAAAGGTTAACCCCTTGGAGAATCTGAAAATCATATTCATGTTCTTCTAACAATTCTTATACTGGCAATTTGGAAAATGCCAGTATTTTATTACTACCTATTCTTGTATTACGCCATGAATTAATTCATATCTACCTTACTATTCCTGAGGGAGAAATGAATTATGAGCCTGAAAAAGACTTATAAATTTAAATAAGACAATCAATACTTTCACTGTGTACCTTCCTTAGAAGGCTTTGAGATCATTCTCTTTCCTCATATCAGCTTTGTAGGATGTCTTTTTATCCTATTCTGGATATTCTGGAAACTTTTCAAATCTTCTTTACAAACCTAAGTATTTGGTTTCAATTTACTCTCAAGATACTGGAAATACTTGTATATTAACTTTATTTAAGATATAGTGTTGTTTTAAATTATTAAAAACTAAGATTTATCGTATTAAAAAGACTGCTAAGATTTTTGAAGGTGTGGCTAGGTGATAAAATGATTGTTTGATGGTACATGAAATTTAACTTGTCTCTGACACTTATCATTTTTCTTTGAGTAAATGTCAATAAACCTCTGCAACATGAATGTTCAGACATGTGCAAATGACATCATCTGACTATAGTAATTTGGGGAGGCTCTAATAATACAAACACAACCATTTGGCAAACTTTAGCACTTTGTAAACATTAGTCAATATATTTGAAGAAGAAATATGTCTAAGATACAGGAACTCAAAAATTCTTTAAAATTTTTATTCAGTGTTACCACTATAATGCATTTTAAATCAAAACATCTGAGAAATAAATTAGACTATAGATTATTTTCTCTTAAATTTATTTCTCTAACCACATTGTTGCCTTAAAACAATATAACAGGGTTCTGTTTAAAGAGCAGACAGGTTTTTTAAACCATATTTTATTTAAAAAATCATATAGGACTTAAAATTAGGACTCTGTTGGACACTAAATAAAACATGATTTTCAATATAGGCAAGAGAATGGTTTTCTTTCCAGTCTCTAGTAGTTCAAAAGACATTAACTGTATCACAAAAAAATTCTCCAGTTTTCCAGTATTTTGAGCTATTTCTATTACTTACATTTTAGTGTTGACTGTCATTATTTATTTACCTGGATTTCAGGTTAGTATTTATACAGAGGGCTGTGATTGTCCATCAAGCATACTTCAACATACTCTCAATAGAAAGCTGGGCACTTATTTTGAGATGTAAAATACGTTTTTTTTTTTCCTCTACATAAAATTCTCCCCTTTTTTGAGACAAAGTTTCACCGTGTAGCCTTGGCTGTCCTGTGAATTGGTCTGTAGACCAGACTGGCCTCCACCTCACAGACATCTGCTTCTCTGGTTCCTGAGTGCTGAAATTAAATGCATGCATCATCACCACCCAGCTCATAAAATTCTCCCTTCACTCATCTTGGATTCATCATAAAAACTAGAGCTTACATAATGTTTCACACAATGTACAGTATATAAACTCTAAGTCTTCATGAACTAACTTCTATTTTGCTGTTTACTCTGTAAACATCCGGAAAAATAGATAATTTTTCATTATTAGGCATGACAATATGTGTTTTCCTTGGTATATTATACACACATTTTCTCTCATATGCCACAGTCTCCTTGATGTTCTACATAGAAGTTTTCTTTAAGATTTAAATCATGTATGGTTTTTATTACTATACACGATTTTGTTTCATCACAGTCTCTATCAACTACTATGTAACCCACATGCATTTACTATATTTTTCCTTTATTGCAGTTTGTCTTCTTTAGAGTATAAGTTGTGGGAGTGGAAATTTCTATTTGGATTTACAGTGCAATCTGCCATTTCCTAAAATGCTACCAAATAACAAATGTTCAGGAAAGGAATATATTAGCAATAGTTGGATTCATAGCAAAGATGCAGCATTGTGAAATTGGCTTTCAAGACATGCATTTTAACATAAGGGTTATTAGAATGTACATTCTATCATTATTAGATAGATATCATTATTAGATAAATAAATTATGCTTTTATTTGTTTTTATTAAAAATAGATACTTTTCTAATAAAAATATATCCTGAACTAAAGTTTTCCCTGCTTCCATTTCTGCCATTTCTGGTGCAGCTCCCTTCTCCCACAGCTCTGCTTCCCCTCTATTTCACCTTAGAAAAGAGCAGACCTCCAAGAGACAGCCATCAAACAGAACAAAACAAGATACAATAAGACAAGGTAGAAGTCCAAATATTCATGCTAAACAGGGAGATCCAATAGGAGAAAAAAGGTGGCAAGAGCTAGAAAAAGAGACAAAGTTCCATCCCATCCTACTGTTAGGAGGCTCTCACACACACACACACACACAAAACCCCACCAATTTACAAACCATAATATATATGCAGAGGACTTACATGTAGGCTCCTACTTGCCACTCAGTTTTCTGTGCCCACATGAGTGCTGTTTAGTTTATTTGGGGAAGTGTTCTCCTGGTATCCTCCCTACTCTCTGTCTTCTCTAATCTTTCCTTCCTGTCTTCTATGAGTCCCCTGATCTTTGAAGAGAATGACCAGATGGAGATCTTCAGTTTATTTGGAGAGAAATCCAGTTATGATAATTCTAAAATGGTGTTTAAACTTGACATCCTTAAATTTAGTCATTTTTCTTATACTGAAAATATTGCTTAGCTAATAATATTGCTAGTGAAGTGTTAATACATTGTATAAATGGTATTTATCACATGGCCTTTCAGTCAATAAGTTATTTCTAACATACAGAATTGAGCCTTTGGAAAAGAAGGCAAGTGTATGTCAAAAAATATGTTAAGATGTGTATGGAAATAAGTTAGGAATAAACCCAAAGTGCCCTTATAATATTCTTTATTAAAATAAATGTTGTGTGTTTGTCTGCGTGTGATGAAGACCTCATTGTTTAACTGCAATGTTCTGAAGACTAACATACCATTTTTTAATTTTTATTTTTTATATTAATTACAGTTTATTCACTCTGTATCCCAGTTGTAGCTCCGTCACTCTTTCCCACCCAATCCCATCCTCCCTCCCTCATCTTCTCCATGACCCTCTCCAAGTCCACTGAGAGGGAGGTCCTCCTCCCCTTCTACCTGACCTTAGCTTATCAGGTTTCTTCAGGACTGGCTGCATTATCCTCCTTTGTCACCTGGTAAGGCTGCTTCCCACTCCAGAGGGGAGGGGGCGGTGATCAAAGAGCCAGCCACTGAGTTCATATCAGAGACAGTCCCTGTTCCCCTTACTGTGGCACCCACTTGCATACTGACCTGCTATGGGCTACATCTGTGCAGGGATTCTAGATTATCTCCATGCATGGTCCTTGGTTGGAGAATCAGCCTCAGAAAAGACCCCTGGTTCTAGATTTCTTGATTCTGTTGCTCTCCTTGTGGAACTCCTGTCCCCTCCACGTCTTTCTATCTCCCCCTTCTTTCCTAAGATCCCTGTACTTTGTCCAAAGTTTAGCTATGAGCTTCAGCATCTGCTTTGATACCTTGCTGGGTAGTCTTTCAGAGGCCCTCTGTCGTAGGCTCCTGTCCTTTTCCCTGTTTTCTCCCTCTTCTGATGTCCATTCCATTCACCATTTTGAATGAAAATTGATCGTCTTTCCCAGGGTCCTGCCTCTTGCTTAGCTTCTTTAGGTATACAGATTTTAATATGTTATCCTATATTATATGCCTAAAATCCACTAACATAATTTTTATCTTGAAATTTTTTTAGAAGCTTGAGCATTTACAATGGTTCTACACCATTTCTCTTCACTTTGAAATTGTTCTTAATTTTTAAAAAATATGACAATATTAATATTTTTAGAATAGTTAAAATAATTTCATTTTATTTTAATAGTTATTATTTTTGAGAAGTACATATATAAATATAGCATTACTTAACTCTGTTCTACCATATTCCTGATTCAAGTCTTCTCAAATTTGTGACCTATTGAACTTTCATTTCATACACATGTTCATATATAAATACAACCTGCTATGTTGATGTACTGTTACTTGTATGTACATGCATTTAGAACTGATCACTTGGGATTATATAACCTATGAAAAACTCATCTCTAGAGAAGAATCTTTTTTCTATCTCAAAGAAATTATTGCCTTTACTGCTTCTCTTACTGTGGCCTTGTGAGCTTTTCCAATTCACTTTAGGATATCAACTAACATTGCTTTTGTGTAGTTCTGGTTTAGGCACGCACACACACACACAATAAACACACACACACATACACCCCCACACACACCCACACACAAAACACACACATAAATATTCGAAACAGAATTTCTGTGTGTAGTTTTGTCAGTCCTGGACTTGCTTTGTAAACTCAGGCTGGTCTCAAACTCAACAGATCTGCCTGTCTCTTCCTTCCTTTGTGCTGAGATTACAGGCATGCATCACTAAGCATGGTTGGCAACCATATATTTTAAGACTGAATTGAAAATATTATTTTTTAAGCAAAACAAAATTTAGCCTTTTATCAGTGTCACTGATGGAGTATTTGTGTAAACTTTTTTTCAACTTTGTGAAAACAAAACTGATAATATGTAACTTTAGATTCTGGAGGACTCCAATATATGTCTTAAAAATTCTTTCTTTTAAATTTTTTTAAAAAGTGTATTCACTTTACATCCTTGTTGTAGCCCCATCTCTACTCTTCTCCCAGTCCCAACCTTTATCCCTCCCACTACTTTTTCCTCAGGAAAGGAGAGCTTGTTTTCCCACCCACCCCATCTCATCAAGTTGCATCAGGACTGAGCATGTCCTCTTGAGCATATCAAGTGATCATAAATGTAGCACTCAGAATTAATTAGGTGGTTGGCAAGCATGAATATCCCTTGACAAAAATGAACTACTAATAATGGTGGATAAATATTCCATTATTTCATTTCAGTGACTGGCTCTAGAGTACACCATCAACTAACTTGGGATAATGTGTCTTAGGTTCCAATATATTTTACTATCTAAACTTATGTATATGTCTATATGTGGGTATGTGCGGGTCACAGGTTGACATTTCCCATCGAGGCTAGGAAATGTATCTGATTATCCTGGTATAGAAGTTACAGGTGATTGTGGATCATATGACATGGGGGCTGTAACCAAACTGTGAATGTATAAGGGATGAACCTGCGAAAACAAAGTGTTCAACTGAAAACCACAGTTCTCAAATTTATTAGGACTTAAAGTTCTTAGTGAATTGTGTTCTGTAAAATGCATTAATGATCATTTTGTTCAAAATAAAGATATAGAAACCTATATGTTTGATGTTACTATATATTAAATAACCATCCATGAAAATTAAGAAATACTGAATGAGTTTTAGAAATACAATAACAAAAATTAATAAAACATCTTCCTATTGCATTCATCATTACCATTATCAATAATTACTAACTTTTACAGGAAAAAGAAAATTATTTCCACTGGGATAATTATAAGTATATATACATAGTAACTGATTAAAATATAAGAAAGTTGAGCACCTCTATATGTAACTTTGAATAAATTTTCTAATTAGTGTTATACGACTTTCTAAGTTTATATTGTAGTAATGAATTTAACAAAATATGATGTCAGAACTTATATTCTTGATGTGTGTGTATGTGGGTGCACATGTTTGTGTACTTACAAGCTTGACTTTTTCATTTTTAGTTAGTATATAGCACAATTTGAAGGAGTACAATATAATTGGATTTAAAAACTTATTTGCACTTTTAAATGACTTACAAGCAAAGGAAAATAACAGGGCAGACTTAGCAACAGAATAAACAAAGTATACAGGGGATAAATCTTTCAAGCACAAAAGTGGTAAAAAGTGCGAGATTTAGAGGTTCAGGTACAAGAGAGATATATAGTACCAAAGGCAGTAATCTTAACAATTTATATCCCAAATGTACAGACTTGATCGTCTTTTCAGTCTGTGTGTTCTGTGTGGAAGATGAACATGCTACGGACAATGGGGCATGATTTAGAAAACCGTTCCCTTCACAGAGGAATATAAAGTGTCATTATATACAATACTTCTTTGCAAATTCACAGTCACTGTTCTAGATATATTTATGGAACAATGGCATCAGTTTGAAATCATGCAGAGTTTGTAAATGCACAAAATTAATAATGCCCTGTGTGCCTATATATTGTTTAGGGGGAAAATCTGCAGACTATATTATCAAAGCAAGAAGATTTTGAAAATTTGTGGGCCACAGGCAAGCTGTCCATTTTAAAGACAGGCTCTAACCAAACTTTGGTCAGAATTCAGGGTATCATATGAAAGAAGGGGGAGTTAGTAAGACCTGGAGAAGACAAGAGCTTCTCAAGGAGAGCAACAGAATGAAAAGTATCTGGGCACAGGAGTCTTTTTTGAGACTGGTACTCCAACCAAGGACCAAGGTCCATTCATGGATATAACTTAGAACTCCTGCTCAGATGTGGCTCGTGGCAGGTCATTCTCCAAGTGGGTAACTTAGTAAGGGGAAGAGGGACTGTCTCTGACAGAACTCAGTGGCTTGCTCTTTGACACCCGCCCCCTCCCCCCCCCCGAGGGAGATAATAGCAGTCTTGACAGGCCACAGAGGAGTACAATGCAGCCAGTCTTGCTGAAACCTGATAAACTGGGGTCAAATGGAAGGGAAGGAGGACATTCCCTATCAGTGGACTTGGAGAGGGTCATGGGAGGAGATGAGGGAGGGAGGGTGGGATTGGGAGGAAATGGGGGAGGGGGTTATGCTGGGATACAAAACAAATAAAATTTAATTAATGTAAAAAAATTAAAATTTAATTTTAAAAAAGATGGGCTCTATAACTGAAAATGTCTAACAGGCCAGAAGAGAAAAAGTAGCATGACTTATGCGAAGGAAAATTAATTGACACAGGCAAAAATGTAATAGAATTAGACCCATGTGGAATAAATGAGAACTCAAGATCTGTCTTTAATCTATGCAGTGATTAAATTCCAAGCCAAACATGAGTGTCCTTCATAATCCAAGTTAAATATTTCTGAAAGGAATATTATATAAAATAATGAAGTCTTGAAACAAATAGAATATGGCACTTTAATAACACAATTTTTTGTCTTTTGCCTACATATATCTTCCAGTATCCTGCCAAACCCAGGTATTTCTTACATCCCATGAAATTGCCAAAGCAGCTACCACAGGTGTTCCACTCTGACCTCACAGACTGCATCAAGCTGGACCTGCATTTTTCCCTCCCAGCTGCAGAAGTTCTCACAGATCCCTGACAGTATCAAAACAGCCTACTATTCCTGTACTTGGCCAAGATTTCAGTCTTTCGGCCTCCTTATTGCTGCCTTAGTGTCAGCTGGAAGTAACTAAAAATGATTGATTTCTTTGTCTGTTACCCATTTATTATCAGCAAAGGCTAAAATGGTGTGTTTCAGGCGCAGGAACAACAGCTCCAGATTCTCCCAGCATGCGTCAGTCCCTACCTGCTGCAATGCATGGTTGGCAAATCCAACGCTATACCCTGAACTTTCCAGGGCAGGGGCTTCCTCAGCTCACCATGTAATCTAGACATTTTAGTGCTCTTACTTTTTTTCTCTCCCTCTCTCTCATCCCCTTTGTGGCAGCCAAGCATTTATATTTTTAACTTGCCTTAAATGACATCATGTGTGGCTGTTCACAGGTACCAGAGACAAAAGGATCCCCGCCTCTTACTTTGCCTTTTTGTTCCCTTGCTCTGTCTGGTTCTGTCCCCTTTCTTTGTTGGAGCTCCCCCTCTGTTCCTCCCCAATCTTTCTCTATCTCCATCTCATCCAATAAATTCTTTCATATTTTTAAAAAAAACCTTTGTGTTATTTTGTTAGTTTGTGTTGACTTTTTTAAGTTATTAAGACTGCTCTAGAAAATGCATATATATATATTTATATATAAATTAAATATACACACATATATACTTACTATATAAGTTTACATATAAAATATATAAATAATATATTAAATTACATATATTATGTACATAATACATGTATATTTAATTCAGTGCTTCAAAACATCGCATTTTGGAAGTGATGGTATTCTTATCTTTCCTGCACTTGTAGTTACTGGCAGAAAGTCTTGCACAAGATTGGAACCAAACCACTTCAGAATGCATTTTGAGGCCCTCATGAAGCTCTACTTCTTCCTGAGGTACTATGACATTAAATCGTTGCTAACTGAGAATATACCCTTTGTCCAGTGGTGTAGCTCTTGATAAGTTAGCCACTTTCTAGGAAATAACACCACACAACTGCTCATTCATGAAACCCTATTTAAACTTAGTAGTTTAAGAATGAAAAAAGGGAAAAAAACCATCAAATTAGTAGAATGACTGGGTGGGTGGGAAGAAAAAAATTCAGTGGGATGTGTAAGATAGTAGGGAAGCCCTAGAGGTCAAAGACATCTGTAAAGCTTAATACATATATAATTATTTATTAAGCATATACGTGGTAGGCCATGTTTTGAGAATAGAGAATAGGGGTATCTTTTTATAGTGAAAAACATCTCTTTGTGGACCCAGCTGTCCTGGAACTCACTCTGTAGAATAGTCTGGTCTCAAACTCAGATACCCACCTGCCCCTTGCCTTACTTCATGCTGGGATTAAAATGTGTCCTACTCCCACCTGGCTTAAATATAATTATTTCTTAGGAATAGAAATGTTTATTATATATTTGGCTTGGCATTATATTTTGTAAGTCTGTAAAAGACTTAAATCCACACATTCAAAAACGGAGAAAGATTTTGTCTCAGAACAAGCTATACCACGAATTAAATATCTGGTTTAGGTGGTATAGCAATATGATTTTACCTCTGGACGTAAGGGTAATGACTGGAATGAATTAAGGACTTTCTAATAATTAGAATGAAATTAATAGCACTCAATAAAACAAGTGTAGGAAGTAGAGCCTTTAAAACATAATTACAACACAAGGTTAAAAGTTTCAGGTTTATGATTAGTTCTTTTATAAAAAGAATGCCAGACAGTTCACTCACTGCTTTCTGAATGACAAGAACAGAAAAGTTTCTCAACAGAAACAAACTGGCAACTTGATTAAACTGTCCACCAAGTAGAAATGTGATAAATAAATTTCTCTAGCTTCTAAGTCCTTCATTTTGACACTTCTATTTTTTTACTGCATTCATTGCACTATTAGATTTCTTCAGCACATTGTCCTGTGTCTTTAAAATACACAGCACTATTTAGCTAGTTTGTTTGTTTACTTATTTATTTATTTAACATCAAGCACAATTTTAGAGCAGTTAAAAAATAGTAGAATAGTCAAGGTGTTAAACTTAACAGCTGCCTGGGGAAGAAAAAAATAAAAGAGAAGGAAAAATATCCATGAATTTGTTCATGATTCCCATGTGGAGGCTGGCCATAGGGCAGCAGGCAATTATGAGGCAGGCAGTGTTTTCTAGGATATAGTCAAGATTAACGTAGTAGAAAAGGAATGACTAGAACAGAGAGAGTGGAGAAAAGAGAAATGTTTTCTTCTGATAATTTCAGGAGAGCCGAATACTTAGAAGGCTGCACGTTCAGTCAAAATTAGCTTCTTTCTCTTCTGTTTTGTAAAATAATTTTCACAGACTGTGTTGCTAATAAAACTTATCATTGCGGATCAAGTTATATCACTTGTATTTATTTAATCAACTAGCCTTTACTTTTAATAAAATGTTTACTGAATTATTTGTCACTGTATAGTAAACTTTTCAATATTTTTATGTTCTGTAATGATTAACTGAAGATACTTAAATGTTTATCTTCTTACAAACATCATTTAATACCCTTGGTCTTAGACATTCAAAGTCATATTAGACATCATGTTGAACTGTATGATTGTAGGTGGGAGAGAAGTTTCATGCAAAGTGTGAGCTGCAATAAAAAAGGTAGAAAGGCTTGGGAAGTCAGAGAATTTGAAGATAAGCAGAGACTTCCCAAAACATCCATCAATAGGCTTTTAAAGCTCATGAAGTCAGCAGGGATCAATTGTCTTTATACCATACGTGAGTTCACTGTGCTTTCTTTTGTAGATTTACCTGACTAAACGTTGGCCAGTTTCATAAATCCTGTCAAAAACCCAATTTTCAGTTTACCAAATTCTCTTTTGAAATTCCCTTAGTTATATTAATAACTGTTTCAACTATTCTTTGATTATTTATCACCACTTAAAATAGCTATATTAATCTAATCTTATTTTAGATTCCTGAAATGCTGGTATAACTTTACATGGCTCTTTATTATTATTATTATTTTAACAATTTATTCATTTTGTATCTTGGTTATAACCCCCTCCCTCATCTCCTCCAGCTCTCACCCTTCCTCCCTTTTCCTCCCCTATCCTTTTCCCATAGTCCACTGATGGTTGAAGTCCCCCTTCCCTGCTGTATGACCCTAGACTATCAGATCCAATTAGGACTGCCTCCAATGCTCTTCATCTGTGGGCTGGCTAGGTCTTCTTACCAGGGGGAAATAATCAAGGAGCAGGCAACTGAGTTCATGGCAAAGACTGTGTCTTCTACCTTTACTTCTCCCTTTACTCATGGAGAATGAGGTATCTATGGGCTACATCTGAGCAGGGGGCCTCGGTCCTCTGGATGTATGGTCTTTGGTTGATGTATCAGCCTCTACAGTCCTCCCTGGACAAAGCTTTTTTGGCTTTGTTGGTCTCCTTGTGAGACTACTGTCCCCTCCAGGAACCTCTATGTCTCCCTTCTTCCAAAAGACCCCCTTAGTTCTATCTGAAGGTTGGCTGTGTGTCTCTGTATCTGCTTCAATCCCCTGCTGGGTAAATTCTTTAAGAGAACACCTGTGGTAGGCTCCCATCCTGTTCCCTCTCTTCTACTACTTCTGGTGTCTATCCTGTATTCCCTTCTAAATGAGAATTAAGCATTTTCCCTAGTGTCCTTTTTTATTGTTTAGCTTCTCTAGGTCTGCAGATTTTAGTGTTTATCATATATTATATGACCAATATCCACTTATCAGTGAGTATATACTATGATGTCTTTCTGCTTCTGGGATACCTTTCTCATGAAATCTTTTCTACTTCTATCCATTTGCCTGCAAATTTTATGATTTCCTTGCTTTTAATAAGCTGGATAGCACTACATTGTGTAAATGTACCACAATTCTTGTATCCATCATTCGGTTGAGGGACATCTAGAATGTTTCCAGATTCTGGGTATTACAAATAAAGCTGCTAACATAGTTGAACAAATGTCTTTGTTGAATCTCCATCCCTGATCCCAAGCTATACTATAGAGCAATAGTAATAAAAACAGCATGGTAGTGGCAAAAGAAAACAGACTGGAGGATCAATGCAACCAAACTGAAGACCTAGAAATAAACCTACAAACCTATGGATAGCTAATTTGTGACATGGAAGCAAAAAAAAACATACAATGGAAAAAAAGACATCTTCAACAAATAGTGCTGATCTAAGTGTATGTCTACATGTAGAAAAACACAAATAGTCCATACTTATCCCCCTGCAGAAAACTAAAGTCCAAGTATTTCAAAGTCCTCAACATCTGACACACCAAATCTGTTAGAAGACAAAGTGGGGAAGAGCTTTGATCTCATTGGCACAGGAAATAACAGAACACCAACAGAACAGGATCTAAGAAACTGAAAACCTTCTGTAAAGCAAAGAACACTGTCAGCAGAAAAAAAAAAAAAAAGACAGCCTACAGACTGGGAAAGGATCTTCACCAACCCTACATCTGACAGAGGGCTAATATCCAGAATATAAAAAGAAATGAAGAAATAAACATCAATAAAACAAATTATCCAAGTAAAAAATGAGCTACGCAGAGAATTCACAACAAAGGACTGTTGAATGGCAGAGAAACACTTAAAGAAATGCTCAATGTACTTAGGCAACATCAGGGAAATGCAAATCACAATGACTGAGATTCCACCTCACACCTACCAGATGGCTAAGACCAAAACTCAAGTAACAACACATGCTGGAGAGGATTTGGAGAACAAAGAACCCTCCTCCATTGCTGGTAGGAATGTTGTACAACCACGTTAGAAAGCCTATGTGTTTCTGACTCTGCGTTTTCAAATTAATTTTATTTAATTAATTAATATTTTTGAGATGGAGCATAAACTGACCTTAGCTGTCCTTGAACTTCTTGTGTAGCAAGGGATGTACTTGAAATCCTGCTTCTCCTGCATTTGCCTCTGAGTGCTTGGATCATAGGTACGTAATTCTTCCTCCCCATACACGCCAGGGAGTAACAGCATGGCTAGATCCCAGGGGAGGACATTGTAGCCAGCCCTGAGGACACAAGATGAACTGGGATCTGATGGAAGGGGAGGAGATCCTCCCCTGTAGGTGGACTAGGAGGGGGCAGGGAGGAGATGAGGGAGAGATGGGGAGAGTGGGAGGGAATGAGGGAGGGAGCTACGCCTGGGATGCAAAGTACCTAACCTGTGATTGATATAAAAATAAATATATAACATTTAAATAAATAAATAGATAGATAAATAAATAAATAAAATCCTTAAAAAAAGAGCATCCTTCAACATTTCTTGTTGGAAATGTCAAATGTTGAAAAATTTTCTCAGCTTTAAACATCTGAGGATTCTTTTCCTTCTTTCCTTGCTTCCTTCCTCCCTTCCTTCCTGCCTGCCTGCCTTCCTTCTTTCTTTCCTTCGTTTCTTTCTTCCTTTCTTTCTTTTCTTAAATTAAATTTTTACTTTTTATATTAATTACAGATTATTTACATTTTATCCCAGGTGTAACACTCTCCCTCATTCCCAGCCAATCCCAACCTCCCTCCCTCATCTCCTCCCTGCCCCTCTCTAAGTCCACTGATAGGGGAGGTACTCCTCCCCTTTCATCTGACCCTAGCTTATCAGGTCTCATCAGGACTAGCTGCAATGTCCTCCTCTGTGGCCTAGCAAGACTTTTCTTCCCTTGGCAGCGGCGGGGGGGGGGGCAGGGAAGGGAGTGTCAAAGAGCCAACCACTGAGTTCATGTCAGAGACAGCCCCTGTTCCCCTTACTAGGAATACCCACTTGGATACTGAGCTGCCATGTGCGACGTCCAAGCAGAGGTTTTAGGTTATCTCCATATATGGTCCTTGGCTGGAGATTCAGTCTTATAAAAGACCCCTGTGCCCAGATATATTTTGTCTTTGTGGAGTTCCTGTTCTCTTCAGGTCTTTCTTTTTCTTAATAATTTCTTTATTTTTATATTAATCACAGGTTATATATTTTGTATCCCAGCTGTAGGCCCCACTCTCATTTCCTCCCACTCTCCACATCCCTCTCTCATCTCCTCCCTGCCTCTTTCCAAGTCCACTGATAGTGGAGTATATCCTCTCCTTCCATCTGAACCTAGCTTATCATATATCTTCAAGGCTAGCTGCAATGTCCTCTTCTGGGGTCTAGCAAGGCTGCTCCTCCCTAGGGGCAGGGGAGGTCAAAGAACCAGCCATTGAGTTCATGACAGAAATACTCCCTGTTCCCCTTATTAGGGTACCCGGGTAGATACTGAGCTACCATGGGCTATATCCGAGCACGAGTTCTAGGTTATAGCCATACATGGTCCTTGGTTGGAGAAACAGTCTCATAAAAGACAACTATGCCCTGATCTATTTGGTCTTTATGTAGCTCTTGTCCTTGCCAAGTCTTACCAACTTCCCCTTCTTTCATATGATTCCCTGTACCCTGCCGAAGGTTTGGTTGTGAGTCTTAATATCTGCTTTGATGCATTGCTAGGTAGAGTCTTTCTTTTTTAAAATTTATTTATTTTTATATCAATCACAGGTTAGGTACTTTGCATCCCAGGTGTAGCCCCTCCCTCATTCCTTCCCACCTTCCCACTCCCTCCTTCATCTCCCTCCTCCCTGCCCCCTCCAAGTCCACCAACAGGGGAGGACCTCCTCCCCTTCCATCCAACCCCAGCTCATCCAGTCTCCTCAGGGCTGGCTGCAATATCCTCCCCTGGGATCTAGCCAATCTGTCACTCCCCAGCTTGTATGGGGGAGGGTCAAAGAGTCAGCCATCAAGTTCATGAGTGAAACAGTCCCTGTTTCCCTCACTAGGGTCTTCAGTCCGACACCGAGTTATCATGGGCCCCATATGAGCAGGGGTTCCAGGCCACATCCACACATGGTCCTTGAAACCGTTGGTAGAGTCTTTCAAAGGCCCTCTGTGGTAGACTTCTGTCCTGTTGCTTGTTTTCTCCTACATTCAATGTCTGTCCCATTTGGATATCTAAATGAGGATTGATCATCTTACTCCGAGTCCTCTTTCTTGCTTATCTTCCATAGGTGTATAGATTTAAGTATGTTTATCCTCTCTTACAGATCTATATAAGTGAGTATATACCATGTGTGTCTTTGTGCTTTTGGGATACCTCACTCAGGATGATCATTTCCAGGTTCCACCATTTGCCTGAGAATTTCATAATTTTCTTCTCTTTAATTGTTGAGTAGTATTCCATTGTGTAAAAGTACCATAATTTCTGTATCTATTCCTCAACTAAGGGACATCTGGGTTGTTTCCAGGTTCTGGATATTATGAATAAAGCTGCTACAAACATGGTAGAACAAATGTCCTTGTTGTGTACTTGAGTATCTTTTGGATATATGCCTAAGAGTGATATAGCTGGGTCTTGAGGAATCACTATTCCTAGTTGTCTAAGAAAGCGCAGCAAAATTGATTTCTAGAGTGATTGTATAAGTTTGCATTCCCACCAGGAATGGAGGAAGGATCCCCTTTCTCCACAACCTCTCCAGCATGTGTTTTCACTTGAATTTTTGATCTTAGCCATTCTGGTGGGTGTAAGGTGAAATCTCAGGGTCGTTTTGATTTGCATCTCTCTGATGGCTAAGGATGTTGAGCATTTTTTAAGTGTTTTTCTGCCATTCTACAGTCCTCTAAAGAGAGTTCTCTGTTTAACTCCATACCTCATTTTTTAATTGGATTACTTGATTTGTTGCTTTTTAACTTCTTGCATTCTTTTTATATACTGGATATTAGCCCTTTGTCAGATGTAGAATTGGTCCTTTCCCAGGCTGTCATGTTTTTTTTTTTTTATGACAGTGTCTTTTGCTTTACAGAAGCTTTTCAGTTTCATGAGGTCCCATTTATTCATTGTTGATCTTAGAGCTGTTTGTATCAACATAGTTACTTGAAGTCCTAGCAAGAGGAATAAGACAATTAAAGGAGATCAAAGGGATACAAATTGGAAAGGAAGAAGTCAAAGCATCACTATTTGCAGATGATATGATAACATACATGAGTGACCCCAAAAATTCAACCAGAGGATTCACTTTTTTTGTATCCAGAAAAGCGGCTGGATACAAAATCCACTCAAAAAAATCAGAAGCCCTCCTGTACACCAAAGACAAAAGGGCCAAGAAAGAAATTAGAGAAACAACACCCTTCACAATAGCCACTAATAACATAAAATACCTTGGGGTGACTCTAACCAAGCAAGTGGAAGAGCTGTTTGAAAAAAAAAGAACTTCAAATCTCTGAAAAAAGAAATTGAAGAAGATATCAGAAGATGGAAAAACCTCCCGTGTTCATGGATTGATAAGATTAACATAGTGAAGATGCCCATTCTGCCAAAAGCAATGCACAGATTCAATGCTATTTCCATCAAAATACCAACGCAATTCTTTACAGACCGTGAAAGAAAAATTCTCAACTTCATATGGGGAAACAAAAAACCCAGAATTTCCGAAAGGATCCTGTACAACAACATATCATCTGGAGGTATCTCCATCCTTGACCTCTAGCTGTACTACAGAGCAATAGTAATAAAAATTGCATGGTATTGGCATAGAAACAGAATAGTGGATCAATGGAACCTAATAGAAGACCCAGAAATAAACCCACACAACTATGGAAACTTGTTTTTTGAAAAAGAAGCCAAAATCATTCAATGGAAAAAAGACAGCATCGTCAACAAATCGTGCTGGTCCAACTGGATGTCTATATGCAGAAAAGTGAAAATAGATCCATATTTATCACCTTGCACAAAACTAAAGTCCAAGTGTATCAAAGACCTCAACATAAAACTAGACACACTAAACCGGTTAGAAGAAAATTGGGGAAGATCCTAGAACTCATTGGCACAGGAGACTACTTCCTGAACAGAACACCAACAGGACAGGTTCTTCAGGTTTTCCTAACTCCCCCTTCTTTCATATGATTCCCTGCACTCTGAAATTTCACCTGTCATTCAATATAAAACCAGAGCCTGGTAAAACTAGGATACTTTTTTTTTTCTTTTTAATCTTAGGAATAGCTGTCTAGCAATCATGAGCCAGGTATTGCAGTGTCTGAGTTCAGAAGGAAGCAGGGGAATTGAGACCTTTGTTTACAATAGGTTGGGAGGCAGCATTCTCTATTGATGAAAAGGATTTATAGAAGATCATTTAAATAGAAATTCCTATAATACTGTGTTCCTAAGCTCACTGCAAGTATCTTTAGTTTCTGATATATTTGTGTTGTCCAATAAGTCCAGAAGCATTTATCAATTATTAGAAAAGTGTAGTGTTGAAATTGTCTAGTATCTTGTAATACTTCCATTAAAGTGGCCCCTTACTCTATTTTAATGACCTTTATGGATGTTTATTTACTCAGAATCTCACTTTCTTTTTTATCTCAATATTACTTAGAAAAAAATGAATCTCTAACCTGATCCACTATACTAATTAATAGTTTAAACAGTATTGTGCTATACACTTAGTGAGTAAATATATACCATTTTAATGTCAGTATAAAGAAAATTTACAAATACAAATGTAGAGTTCAGTGGTCTCAGGGTTTTTTTGTCAAAATTTACTGTATTCTTAAATACATGTACTAAATATTAATTCAAACAAAACATTCATCTGAATATATATGAATATATATGAGCTATGTTTCAACTTCTTATTATTTAATATTTTTTCTTCTTGTCATTTAAGGTCTTCACAGCATACTCTCTATTGTCTAATAATTTTAATTAATTATAAAATCACGATAATTATTTATCTATTCTATAAATATGAGCCTTTTGTTTTCTACTTTTCACAGATCTGCAGAAAACACTACTATTTCCTTGTGATGAAATGTAATAGCTTTGATAAATTATTTATGTAATTAATGATCATAATTTTAAGACTATCCTTTTCCTCTCCTGGTGCAGGTGACATGGAATTTCTATAGTTTATGAAAATTGTAACAAATGCATTTTTAGATAATATTCATGGCTTTTGCTTATTAGTTTTCCAAGAGTGCTGGCTAAAGTCTTTTGTTATATTATTGATTAATTTTCTTCTAAGCAACTGCTCTGCCTGGCTTTCTTATGGTATTTAAGCTTATACTGTTTTCACCTGCAAAGTGTTTGGATATCATCTCCAGATGATTTTAATGCAAATGTTATCATATCATTGTAGATTTCAGAAAGCAAAACTTCTCAGTAAGGTTACTCAGCAATTCTTCTTTCTTCTTATCTAAACTTCTGGGTTTTGCTTTGTGAAAACTAAGTTATGTTTAGTTTCACTTGCATTTATTGATTGGTTGGGTGTCATCTCAAGGATATGTAAGTAGTTGTTAAAATGTGCTTTGATTTAAAAGATTATTTCTTCCTAGACTCTATCACATCTAACAGGAATTTATGAGCTATATCTTCTCTATAATGAGTATATTATCTATAAAGAGCCTATTGCTACTCTCCTTGTTTGACTCCAAAATTGGATAAGTCATTATTGTTGAAGTTACTATACTCTTTCGATAACAGACACAAGAGGCTTCTGAGCAGGAACTGACAAGAAAGGCTCCTTTTTGAGGACTGCCTATAATGGTACCAGATGGCATCATGCAAGTTTGCAAAGACCTTGCTATGATATCTATAAACTATACCAACAACCGACATGACATAATAAAACTAAGTGTGAAGTAATGGCATTCATACCTTACTGATTACTAAGAGCTCTAACTGGAATTGGGACCAGCTCAACAAGGGATAAACCATTCTTGATACTGGAACCTTGCCAACCACTTGGTGCTTTTGTAGTCACGGTTAATGGAGGACAATATGCATTCACTACTTTACTACATAGACCATTACAGAAAACTGCAAACAATAATGATGCAGAGTTGAGGGACCCAGACCCAGCGGACACATTTATAAAACACTTCTGCATGAAAGCTAAAGTAGCCTTGTGGAAGAGGAGCAGAAAGACAGAAAGAGCCAGAGAATCAAAAAGCTTGCTGTGAGTTTTGTCTCCTAGAAATAGCAGAAGCTATACCTGTAAGTCTCACCAAAAGGACCTGCTAGATATAAGCTGAGCAAGAATGACAATGAACTTGTCCACTGTACAAGGAAAAGTCCAAGAGGCCTGAACCCCACACAAAGTCTGCAGGATGGTGGAGAATGCTAAGAGTGGAAGAAATAGGCTTCCCGAGGAAAGACGACAACAGATTGTTGCCTAATACCAAAAGGTAACACCTGAAAACCCACATTCAAGTAGAATATGCATCGAGACCAAGTTAATCTAAGAATATATTCTGTAAATATATATACATACACATTTATGTATGTAATAACGATTAATGAAACAAATTATGAATTTGAAAGAGAGAATGAAGTATACGGATGCCTTGGAGAGGGGAAAGGGAAGGGAGAAATATTATAATTATATTGATCTTAAAGCATAAAGAAAAATATGTAACATTGCAAATTTGATATCTATTTTGTAAAATCAACTTGCAATGATTATTTCTCAAGGTCTTATGCTCACAAACTTACAGGAGTGTTCTCTGTCTCTGTCTCTCTTTTCTTCCCCCTCTCCCTCTTCTATTCTCTTTCCCCTTCTCTCTCACCAAACAAAAAGACATACCTAAGACAAACAGGGACTTACTGTCTCTGACAGAGGCTCTGTTGCCTGCTTTTTAATCACTTCTCCATGGCGGTGTGGCCTTGTCAGGCCACTGAGAAAGAAAGAGCAGAGAAAGACAGGCTGGAGTCAGTTGGTAGGGGAGGAGACCTCTCCTTTTCTAAACTAAGGGAAGGAGTTAGGGGGAAAAAAAAGAGGGAGGGTGGAACCAGGAGGAGATGAAAGATGAAGTTATAATCGGTATGTAAAGTGAACAAAAATTAAAAATTAAATTTAAATTAAAGATATAAGTTCTTTGTTGTTTTTATCAAATCTCTGAGATCTGGAAAGATTTTACTATTCATTTGCAAAAAAACACTTTTCTATAACTCCAGCCTATCAAGACCTAATTGTCTTATGCATATATTATATTTTTAAATTTTGTTTCCAATCACATTATAAACTCTATGCATCTGTTCTGTATTCTGCTAATGCATTCCTAAATGTGGGCTGTCAATTATCTGAGGTGGGAAGTGATGCTGAATACAACTTCTTTCTCTCAACACACAGCTTGCCACATAAAATTCTGGCTGTCTTTGTTATAGTCTACTTTGTTGTTTGCTCTTGTCAGTTTTTGTTGTTCACTTTTGAATGTAATTGAGCTTTGCTAATTATTTTCACTGGGAGAGTAAATTTAACACAAAACTATTCCATCACGGTAAGAAGTGAAAGTCTCATTATGGTTTGAATATTTTTCTCTAGTTAATAATTAAATTTGGTTATTTTTATGGGCTTATTACCAGATGGATTTTTTCTTATGTTGCCATTATTATGTAACTTTACACATTATTCTTTTGCATATTTTTATTTTTTTCATTATACTTACTGTTTCTTGATAAGATTGTGCTTGCTTTATTCTTTTTTGGACCTTCAGTATTTTACAAGCCCAATATTTCACTATTTTCAAACACATTTTGTTATCCTTTCACAAACAGATGTTCTCAACTTTTCAGAAATTATTTAGACATGCCTGTTCTTCAGGACAATAATAAATATGTTATTATTCAAATATTACTGATAAGATAATTTGAGGTATCAGCTCTTTTACTATTTTAAGTATTTTATATTTTAAAGAAATATATGTATGTTCATTTATAAATATTTACATCTTACTCCTTTGCATAGAAGCTTATGTATGTAAATGAACAGCCACACATATAGCTATATAAAATAGATGATAGAACTTATTTGAATCTATAAGGAAATAATCCAATCATATTAGATGCTTTGTAATGGGGGTAGAATACAGCCTTAGAGTCAGAGCGATAATTCCAAATATCTTTCGTAGTGTATTTGCTTATTGTATCTCAGTATATGCTGTTGACTGAGTACAACTATATTTTAGTTTGTTTTATGTCTGTATCATTTCATTTGATTGTCTCCTTTTTAGTTTGTTAATTTTGTTATTTGAAAATTTCTTCCTGTATACAAAACATTTTTCAATGTTGTCTTGTATCTCACTTTAATAATCTCTACTTCCTCTGTGCCTTTCCCACATTAATGGCCAACTGTTTACTTCCCTGACCCTCTGACTTTCACCAGAACTGTATGTGGCCTTATGTTTGGATTAACTTAAACTGTTTGGTGTAAAATTGAAGACAATAACTGCCCTTTCCTTAGAATCAACAGGACTCAAGTAGTTCAGCAGAGAGGTGTTGGGCCAATGGAGCCTCTTCCCTCACTTTGTTAGCTAGCTGTTGACCGCACCAGTCTTGCTGAGGTACATTGCACACAATCTTCACTGCTGTGAGACAATTCCTAGGTCATAGCTAGAATACAGCATTTTAAATCTCTCATTCTCATCCTGGAGCCCTTGGATGCTTTCTGCACATTGCGTGTTTAGATCTGTATAATCACTCACCAATTATTTCTTAGCAATATTAAAAACCTCTGGATTCACTGTCATATACTGCAAAGAGAAGCTTCTCTTGTAGTTGAGATGTGTTGTATGAGAGAAGAATTATTTTCAATAAAACAATAAACAAAAGAAAGAAAGGAGTGTTTGACTATGAATATAAAAATAAGTATGCACAGTAAAGTTTGGTGCCTTGTCAATTTACCTGAACAAAAGTAGTGAATTCTGTCCTATCTTTATTATCTCCCCAGCTATGAGTTTTTTTTTAATAGGTTTAAAATACCAAACATGTATCCCTTCCTGCAGACAAGGCTGTAAATCCAACCCAAGTGTACTTACAAAATATTTGTACTTACTTACAAAATAGTTGTACCACTATTTAACTATTTAGTACATCTTTAAAGTAATTTGGCATTATATTTTCAAGTGTTCACAGCTGTAGAATGCCAATGGTTAGTTATCTTCTCCAGCATTTGTATAAAATCCTTAGTTATATTCCAGTTTGAACTATCTATCTTGAAACTGATATAATTTAGAGTTATGTCGTTTATTTTTCTTCAAGCAGTCTTTCTTTGGTTATTGTTGTTGTTTCTTTATGCTGTCTATTTCCAACTCACATCCCTGATAGTTCTGTTTTTATTTCATTTCATATTTTTACTCTATCCCACATATTATAGAACATGCAGTGGTTTGTGAGTATACATGCTTTACTTAGGATTGCTTTTAATTCCCATCATTTTCTTACAAATGATGTAGTAATATTTATATTTTTATTTGAATAGAACTCAATTGTAAGCGTAGACTGCATTTTCTTTGTTACTTGTTGGCATACTTTTTAAAAACTCTTTTACTTACATTTCTTATATCTTTTTTTCCCGACTTAACCCCAATCCCTTCCAACACCCCAACACCAGGTAGGAGAGAGAATGGGGAGAGGGGAATGCTGAAGTCTACCACTATTGCTGTGTGGAGTGCAATGTATGCATTAAGCGTTAGAAATGTTTCTTTTACAAATGTGGTTTCTTGCCTTTGGGGCTTAAGTATTCAGAATTAAGAAGTCATTTTTGCTGGAATTTTCCTTGATAAGTATGCAGTGTCCTTTACATTTTTTATTAATTTTGACTGAAAGGATTTTGTTGTTGTTGTTGTTCTTGTTCTTGTTTTGACATTAGAATGGCTTCTACAGCTTAATTCTTGGGACTCTTGTAAAATCCTCTTCTAGCCCTTTACTCTGAGACTATGTCTATCTTTGATGTTTAGCTGTCTTTCTTGTATACAGCAGAATGATGGAATCTGTTTTCACATCAACTCTGACTGTGCTTTTTATTGGTGAGTTCAGCCCATTGATATTGAGAGATACTAATGACCAATTGTAGAGGACTTTTAATTTAGAACATGGCTGCTCTGTCAAGAGAGCACATCCAAAGACTTTCTAAACCTGTGTAATCTGGCTGGAATACAGAAACACCTTTAATTCCAGGAGACAGAGATAAGCAGATTTGAATTCAAGGCCAGTCTGCTATAAAGCAAGTTTCAGGTAAAGAAAATCTTAGGGCAAGGCATGGTTGTACATGCCTTCAATCCAAAATAATGAAGGTAAAGTTAGTTTGTAAAAGGGAACAGCCATGTTTGAAAGTGATGTCTAATTGAGTGACAAACCAGATAAAGATTTGAGTGAATAGGTAGGATATGACAAACTTTCACCAGAAGAGAGAGGAAAGGAAAACTTCTTAAAGAGAAGTGCATAGAGAGGTTGAAGGCAGAATGAGTTAGAGAATGAGAAGGAGCCAGACTGAATTAACTCAGCTGGAAGAGGAGTTTGTGCCAGTATAGCTGTGTTGAACCAATCAGCTATGAGCTCAGGAAAAAGAAAAAATTGGTGAGCTCATTAAGCAGTAAGTCTCAGAAGCTGAAAATATTCTAGGTCAATTTGTATGGGCCCTAGAAGCTTCCAGGGCTAGGCCTAGGTTAGTACAAGGAAGAAATAAACCTCTAAGACAGCAAATTTTTTATATATTTTTTATTTTTTTATAATTTTTTTAATTTATTTATTTTTATCTCAATCACAGGTTAGGTACTTTGAATCCCAGGCGTAGCCCCCTCCCTCATTCCCTCCTACCCTCCCACTCCCTCCC
>CM053743.1:59371308-59411674 GCA_028658305.1 Pachyuromys duprasi
AATAGTTCTGTAGACATCTATTAGGTCTAGTTGATTTAGGGTCTCTGTGAGTGTCCTTGTTTCCCTGTTTTGCTTCTGACCAGATGATCTGTCCCATGGTGAAAGTGGAGTGTTGAAGTCTCCCACTATTTGGGTGTTGGGATCAATGTGTGATTTCAGCTTTAATAATGTTTCTTTTACAAATGTAGGTGGTCTTGTATTTGGAGCATAGATGTTCAAAATTGTGATGTCCTCCTGTTGGAATTTTCCTTTGATGAGAAGGAAGTGCCCCTCCTCATCTTTCTTGATTAACTTTGGTTGAAAGTATATTTTATTAGATATTAGTACTGCTACACCAGCTTGTTTTCTGGGTCCATTTGCTTGGAAAATATTTTTCCAGCCCTTTACTCTGAGGTAGTGTTTATCTTTGTTGCATAGGTATGTTTCTTGGATGCAGCAGAATGTTGGGTCCTGTTTCCATAACCATTCTGTTAGTCTGTGTCTTTTTATAGGAGAGTTGAGTCCATTGATGTTGATAGATAATAGTGAGCAGTGGCTTTTAGATCCTTTTATTGTGGAGTTGGTGGTCTTACTATGATTCATTTCTTTTTTTCCCCCTTTTAGTTGGGAAGTTACCTGTATCCTATATTTTCTTAGGTGTAGTTGTATTCATTGGATTGAAGTTTTCCTTCTATTATCTTCTGTAGGGTTGGATTGCTGTGTAGATATTGCTTAAATTTTGTTTTGTCCTGGAATATTTTGTTTTCTCCATCTATATTGATTGAAAGCTTTCCTTGGTATAGTAATCTTGGTTGGCATCTGTGTTCCCTGAAAGACAGCATGACATCTGCCCAGGCCCTTCTGGCTTTCATAGTTTCTGATGAGAAATCTGGTGTGATTCTGATCTGTGTACCTTCATATGTTACTTGGTCCTTTTCCCTTGCTGCTTTTAATATATTTTCTTTGTTTTGTAGGTTAAGTGTTTTGACTATGATATGACTTGAGGTATTTCTTTTATGGTCTAGTCTATTTGGCATTCTGTAGGCTTCTTGTATGTTTATGGACATTTCTTTATTTAAGTTGGTAAAATTTTCTTTTATGATTTTCCTAAAAATATTTTCCAGTCCTTGGCGCCTGGAGCCTTATTTTTCATCTATTCCAATTATTCTTAGGTTTGTCTTTTCATGGCATCCTTGATTTCTTGGATGTTTTCGGTTTGGGACTTTTCAGATTTTATTTTTTCCTTGAGTGAGGAATCCATTTCAGCAAGTGTATCTTCAGCTCCGGATTCTCTCTTCCATCTTTTGTATTCTATTGGTGATGCTTACCTTTGTGGTTCCTGATCTTTTCTCTAAGTTCTCCAGGTCCAGGTTTTTCTCTGTTAGTGTTTTCTTTATAGATTGTAATTCTGTTTTCATGTTTTGTATCATTTCCATCATCTGATTTAATGTGGCTCCTATTTTTTTGTGTGTTTCCTCTCTATATGTCTTTAATTGTTCCTCTACATGAGCAGTTAAACTCTTCTCAATGTTTTTGAGGGCCTTGTTCTTTTCCTCTTTTTTTTCCCCCAATATCTTCACAATCATAGCTTTAACATAGTTTTTCTGTGTCTCTGCTGAATTAAAATCTCCATTGCTTTTCATTGTTTCTGGTGGGGCCATGGTGTCCTGATTTTTGTTGGGTGAGTTCTAACATCTACCTTTGGCCATTTGTTTAAATATAGTCAAGGAGCTGTTTGTGCTTTGAGGCTGAACTTCAGACTGGAACTGTCAATCTCTGGTGTCTGGGGTATTCTTCAAGAAGATCAGGGAGTTCCAGTGGTTTGAGAGTGTGTGTTGTTGTCTCAGTTTAGCTCTGTTGTGGCATCTGCATGCCTGGCTCTGTGCTAGAAGCACACTGCAGTCTGGTTGCCACTCTAGTCTGGAGCCTTGGCTCCTCACTCTGTGTCAGAGGCTGAGTGTCCCAGTTTGAGATGGCAGCTGGGGGGGTGCCACTCTGGTCTGGAGTTTCTGAGCTTGCTGCTAAGAACTCCCCTCTGGTCTGGAGACTTGGCGCCTCCTACTTCTGGGCCAGGGGCTGTGCACCATGGTCTGAGGTGGTATCTGGGGGTTTCTCAGTCTGGCTCAGATACTGTGTGACCCAGTTTGGGGTGGAGGCTGGTGGCGCTGAGGTTGTGGGCCTGCCAGATGCAGCCCAGGGTATCTGGGGGGTTCTCAGTCCAGCCCAGATACTGTGTGACCCAGTCTGGAGTGGTGGCTGGGGGCACCAAGGAGTGTGGGCCCACCTGATGTAGCCCAAGGTATCTGGGGTGTTCTCAGTCTGGCCCGGATACTGTGTGACCCAGTCCATACTGGAGGGTGGCAGTGCCCAGTGTGGCTGCACATTCTGATCAGGGTTGTGTGCAGCTGGTCACCAGGAGATTTTCTGGGGAATAACTGGGTGTCCCTAGGACTTTTCCACTTGATTTCCTCACCGTAGGAATTCTGCTCACCTGGCAATCACAAAAGCTGGTGTTTTCAGTCCCAGAGTTCAGTCTCCTAGTCACTGAGCCCACACTGCTCTCCTACTCCTCAGTCACAGTGTCTTCCTGGGGCAACCATCTTGGATTGCTAAATAGTCTTCGAACATTTCTTTAAGTATTTCTCTACCATTCCATATTCCTATATTGAGAATTCTGTGTAGCTCTGCAGCTCATTTTTAATTGAATCATAAGATTTATTTTAATTATTCATTCATTAATAATTTTATGTTATTTTTAAACATTACTAATTTTGAAATATAATTATAAGTTTCTTGTGATTTTATAAAGTTTTTCAATGTGTGAAGTTTTTCTCAATCCATTTAAAAGTAATATCTTCACTATCAAAAATGTTTATCAGAGAAAATAATGACATTATGAAAAAACAGTTTTATTACTTACATTAAATTCCTGTTCTGAAATACTGAAACTTGAATAATGAAGTGTCTCTGGATTTTTATAACTAACTCGTTTTTGTAATAATAGTAGATTAAATAAAGATTCCAATGACAAGAAAACAAATAACAAAATCAGAATAAGTCAGTTCTTGTGTAATTAAAATTTTAATAAAAAATAGCAGTTAGGAAAATGGGGTAAAAAACACATTAAATATTTACAATTGTACAAAAGCATGTTTTTATGAAACACTGATATCTATTTTCACTTAAGTGAATAAAAGTATTAAATACTGAAGCACCTTAGTTATCACATTTAGAAAAATGGGATGCTATTAATTAGATAATCATTTACAAACATTATTATGTTTTTAGCTTTCCTGAAGTATGTGTATTTTTTCAATTTGCTCAATATATTTTAGCAGAAATGTACCATCTTAAAAATCCTCTCATCACTAATGTACAGTTGCTGTTGTTTTTTTTATAAGCTTCATACTAATTTAGAAAATCTACTAACCATAGTATCTCTAAAACTCAAATGAAATTATTCCTCACACTTTGCCTGAGGAGGACAATATCATTGAGTTCACATAACCAGAAAAAATAACTTTAAATTGTTTGTGGTAAATATTTCCTGTTATGTATTCCGGTTTTCATTCAGAGAGCCCATACTCAAAAATTCTCACAGGCTACAAAACAAAACAAAACAAAATTATAAAGTTTTAACGGAAATTAGAAAGAATTTTGAGTATATATCATGTGTCTTTCTCCTTCTGGGATACCTCACTCAAGATGATCTTTTCTGGATCTCAATATTTACCTGTAAATTTCATGATTTCCCTGTTTTTAACTGCTGAATAGTATTCCATTGTGAAAAATTACCACAATTTCTGTATCCATTCCTCTGTTGATGGACATCTGGGTTGTTTACAGATTCTAACTCTTACAAACAAAGCTGCTATAAACATGGTTGAGCAAATGTCTTTGTTGTGTTCTTGAGTATCTTTTAGATGTATGCCTAGGAGTGGTATAGCTGGATCTTGAGGAAGCACTATTCCTAATTGTCTGAGAAAGCTCCAAACTGATTTCCAAAGTACTTGTACAAGTTTAGATTCCTGGGTACTAGACCTATAAGAAAGGATAAACATACTGAAATCTGTACACTTAAAGAAGATAAACAAGAAAGAGATCCTGGGGTAAGATGATCAATTCTCACTTAGAAAGACAAATGGGTGGACATTGAATGTAGGAGAAAACAAGTAACAGGACAGGAGCCTACCACAGAGGGCCTCAGAAAGAGTATACCCAGCAGCGTATCAAAGCAGATACTGAGAGTCATAACCAAAACTTTGTCAGATTGCAGGGAATCATATGAAAGAAGGGGGAGTTAGTATGACTTAGAAAGTACAGGAGCTCCACAATGACCAAATATTTCTGGGCACTGGAGTCTTTTATGAGACTTTATCTCCAATCAAGGATCATACATGGATATAACCTAGAAACCCTGCTCGGATGTAGCCCATGGTAGTTCAGTCTCCAAGTGGGTGAACCTAGTAAGGGGAACAGGGACTATTTCTGACATGAACTCAGTGGCTGGCTCTTTGACCTCCCTACCCCCTCACCCCTGAGGGAGGAGCAGCCTTGCTAGGCCACAGAGGAGGACATTGCAGCCAGTCCTGAAGATACCTGATGAGATAGGGTCAGATGGAAGGGAAGAAGGACCTCCCTTATCAGTGGACTTAGAGAGGGGCAGGGAGGAGATGAGGTTGGGGGTGGGATTAAAAGGGAATGAGGGAGGGGTACAGCTGGGATACAAAGTGAATAAATTGTAATTAATATAAAAATAAAATTAAAGAATTAAAAGAAAGAAGATATCTTTCTTTTACACAATGGAGTACTACTCAGCTGTTTAATGTAATGATATCATGTCCATTTTCAGGCAAGGGGACAGAATTTGTAAAAAAAAAAATCATTCTGAATGAGGCAACTTAATATCTAGAATCTGGAAACAACTTAGATGTCCCTCAATGAGGAATGGATACAGAAAGTATCGTACACATTTACAAATCCGTTGAGTTTTTGATCTTAGCCATTTTGATGGGTATGAAGTAGAATGTCAAGGTTGCTTTGATTTGCATTTCCTGGATGAGTAAGGATGTAGAGAATATCTTTAAGTGTTTCTCTGCCATTTGATATTCCTCTTTTGAGAATTCTGTTTAGCTATGTTCCCGTTTTTAATTGGGTTGCTTGGTTTGTTGCTATTTAACTTCTTGAGTTCTTTATATATCCTGGATGTTAGCTCTCTGTCAGATGTAGGGCTGGTGAACAGAACATCTTTTCCCAGTCTGCTGACTTTCATATTGTTTCGTTTACCATGTCCTTTTTTTAATAGATGCTTTTCAGTTTCATGATGTCCCATTTACTGATTGTTGGTCTTAGAGACTGTGTTGTTGGTGTTCTGTTTAGAAAGTTGTCTCCTCTGCCAATGAGTTCAAGAATCTTCCCCACTTTTTCTTCTAACAGATTTAGTGTCTGGTTTTATATTGGGGTCTTTAATCCACTCGGACTTTAGTTTTATGCAGGGCAATAAATATGGATCTATTTGCATTTTTCTACATGTAGACAACCAGTTAGACCAGGACTATTTGTTGAAGATGCTGTCTTTTTTCCATTGTATTGTTTGGGCTTCTTTGTCAAAAATCAAGTTTCCGTAGGTGTGTGGGTTTATTTCTGGTTCTTTAATTCGATTCCATTTATTCACCAGTCTGTTTCTATGCCAGTACAATATTGTTTTTATTACTATTGCTCTATTGGATAAACATACTAAAATCAATAGTCTTGAAGAAGGTAAACAAGAAATAGGACCCTAGGGAAGAGGCGGAAACTTCATTCAGAAAAGGAAATAAGATAGACATCTGAAGTAGGAGAAGCCATGGAACAGAAGAGGCATGTTCCACGGGCGGACTCTGAAAGACTCTACCCATCAGAGTATCGAAGGAGAGGCTGAGACTCACAGCCGAACTTTGGGCAGAGTACAGGGACCTTTATTTAAGAAGGGAGATGTAGAAAGTCCAAGTGGGTTCCCAAATAAGGTGAATAGGGACTGTGTCTGACATGAACTTAGTGGCTCCCTATAAGTGGGGAGCAGCCTTACCAGGACATAGAGGAAGACAATATAACCTGTCCTGATGAGAACTGGTAGGCTAGGTTCAGATAGAAGGGGAAGAGGACATCCCCATTAGTGGACTTAGAGAGGGGCATGGAAGGAGTTAAGGGAGAGAAGGTGGGATTAGGAGGGAATGAGGGGCCTACAGCTGGGATACAAAGTGAATAAACTGTAATTAATATAAAAAATAAAAATAAAAAAGACTGGATGGAAAACAACAAAAACAAGAAAGAAAAGAAAGTATGTCCTGGAAATAACAGGTGTTCCACAAGGATACCAACAGAGCCAAAATCCCTGGCCCCTGGGGACCTGCAGAGACAGACACTCCAACCAAGGCACATGCATAGACAGGACCTAGATCCTTGGCTCATATGTAGCCAATAGGCTGCTCAGTTTCCAAGTGAGTTCCCTAGTAAGAGGAACATGGATTGTCTCTGACATGAACTTAGTGGCTGGCTCTTTGATCACCTCCCCACTTTGTGGTGCAGTCTTGCCAAGTCACATAAGAAGATGATGGAGACAATCCTAATGAGACCTGATAGGCTATGGTTAGATAGAAGGGGAGGAGCCCCACCCCTATCAGTGGACTACAGGAGGGGCATAGAAGGAGAACAGGAAGAAAGGGTGGGAACTGGAGGAGATGATTTAGGGGAAGGGTAGCCTGAGCCAAGATACAAAGTGAATAAGTTGTAACAAATAATAAATAAAAAAGAGTAACTAACAAAAAGAAACCCTATGAAAAGAAGAGTTGAAATAAAATTGTAAATGTCAGTGTTATATTAGTGCTCCAAGCCCGATATTTAGAGTAGTAGAAACAGAGGTGAATGAGTTGGAGCCTGAGTCTGTGCAATACAAAAGCAATTTGCTAAGTATTTGCTCAGGATCCCATGTGGCTGATAATATAGTTGTAGTCACAGACTTGGCTCCAGGAGCGGGTTAACTAATGTAAGTTCCAAGAAGGGAATTTGGGACTAGATCTCTCAGCTCCTGAGTGGAAATGCAAGAGTATGGCTTCAGTGTAGACTGATTTTTTTTTCTTATTAAAAGCAGTTTAAAGTTTCTCCTAAATAGAAAACCAACAGAGCAGGAAGTAAGATTGAAAATTAGTAAGTGGGTCCTCATGAAACTGCAAATCTTCTTTCAGAAAGCTAAAGAACACTGTCAATGAGACAAAATATCAGCCTACAGAAGGGGAAAAAGATTTTCACAAAATCCACGTCTGATAGAGGCCTGCTTAAGAACTCAAGAAGCTACACATCAACAAACTGAATAATCCAATTAAAAATGGTATATAGATCTAAACAGAGAATTCTCAACATTGAAATCTTTAGCATCTTTAGCCATCATGGATATGGAAATTAAGACGACTCTGAGATTTCTTCTAACACCTGTCAAAATGGCTAAGATCAAATCACAAGTGAGAGCTTGTTCTGGTGAGAATATGAGTAAGTGGTACAGTGCTCCCTTGCTGGTGGGAGTGCACACTTGTAGAGACACTTCAGAAATCAACAAGGCAGTTTTTTAGAAAATTGGCATTTGAACTACCTCAAAACTCAGCTATACCTCTCCTGTGCATATATTCAAAGAATTCTCCATCTTACCACAAGCCTACTTGTTCAACTATGTTCATGGCAGCTTTATTCATAATAGCCAGAAACTGGAAACAGCCTAGATGCCCTTAAATAATAGAATGTATAAAGAAACTATGGTGCATTTATACATTGCAGTGTTACTCAGCTGTTAAAAAGTAACATCATGAAAATTGCAGGCAAATGGATGTAACTAAAACCAAAATATCTTGATTGAGGTAATCCAGACTAAGAAAGACAAACATGTTATGTTCTAATTCGCAAGCAGACATTAACTGTAAAGTAAAGGATCATAATTCTACAATCCAAAGACCTAGAGAGGCTAACTAACAATGTGGGCTCAAGGGGGACACATGAATCTTCTTGGTAAGGAGATATAAAATAGATATAGTGTGTAGACTGGGGGCAGGAGAGGATGGGAAGTAAAGCTATCAGGTGGTGGAGAGTATGGAAGGAGAGAGTACTGAAAGACAGCTGAAATTGGGAGCCATTTTAAGAGCAAAGTAGAAACCTAGTGCAATCAAAACTTCCAGCAAACTACTAGGGTGACGTTAGGTAAGACTCTTAGTAATGGCAGATATGGAGCTTGAACAAGCCATCTCAAGTAACTAGGCAAAACATCAAGAGGAGGGGCTGGCCCAGCCAAAAAAAACCTTTGAACTAGAATTTTCCTCCTTATGAGATACGCTGAAGTAAAAGTGGCACAGAAATTTTGGGAGTGGCTAATTAATGACTAGTCTATCTCAACACACATGCCACAAGGGAGCGTCCTCCATGTACTGTCTGGAATTCCAGGAACCACACTGGGTAGTCCAGAGGGGTAGGACAAAATCAAACATGACTGGAAAAAAGAAATCAATGGAATGATTCATAATGATATTCATCTACACCCATAGACAATTGGTGCCTAACCCAATTGTCATTAGAGGCTTCGCCCAGAGACTTGTGGAAATAGACTGAAAGACCCACAGCTTAACATTAGGCAAGGGATCTTGGAATCGTCCTAAAGCACGGCAAGAAAGATTGCAGGAGCCAGAGCGATCAAGGAAATCAAAAGAAATCTCACAGAGTCAACTCAACTGGGCTCATAGGGGTTCACAGAGACTGAATTTATGACAGGGAGTATGCATGGGGCTGACCTAAGGCCCTCTGCACATATGTTACAATTGTGTAGCTTGCTCTTTTTGTGGGATTCCTAACAGTGAGAGCAGAGGCCATTTGTGACCCTTTTGCCGGCTTATGAGACCTTTTTCACCTAGTTTTACTTTGTCTAAACTTAATAAGAGGGGTGGCCTAGTCTTTCAGAAATTTAATATCCCTGGCTGTCCTTCCCTTTTCTGAAGGGAAATGAAAAAGGTAGATTGGAGGAGAGGGAAGGAGAACTGGGAGGAAAGGAGGGTGAAAAACTGCCATCGAGAAAATAACTTTGTAAATAGAAAGAAGAATATTCCAAATCTTTCAATATTTCCATAGCTTTTCTGAATTTTATGTATTTTGCTACAAAAAACTAATCTCTTTCCTCATTGCCACATGCACACACCTATATAGAGAACCTTCTGGGTTTTTTGTTTTGTTTTGTTTTGTTTCTTTGTTTTTAAGTTGACTATATTTCTGTTTTTTTTTCTTTTTATTGATATAAGGTCTCATTTTGCAATATAATTTATATTGAAGTTGAGGATGTCTGTTTCTCAGTGTACTTAGTTCTTGATGCTGAAATATGTACTTCCTCAGCAGATTCTACTCATTTTAAGATTCATTTTTAGTCCATAGACAACTTTAAAATATTTAATGCTGTAATAATTTGTCACATTGCAAATTAAAGAATCTTCAGTGGGTTTTTTTTCATTACTTTAATATATTATTTAGATACCATTCATTAGGTGTGATTTTGGTATTGTATTTATTTTATATTTTAACTCTCTCAGTGCTTAGTAATGTGCTTTCTACATTATCCTGAGAAACTGTTAACTTTTATATTTATGCAAACATATATATATTTAGATATATGTTATCTACACAAAATGGTTCTTTTACATTCAGTCATTTTAAAATTTAATTTTATGTATATATTTATTACAATTTATTCACTTTGTATCTCCACTGTAGCCTCCTCCATTGTAGCCTCCCAGTCCCACCTGCCTTCCCTCATCTCCCCCTATGCCCTTTCCCTAGTCCCCTGATTAGGGAGGTCCTCCTCCCTTTCTCTCTGACCCTACCTTATCAGGTCTCATCAAGGCTGGTTACATCATCTTCCTCTGTGGCCTACAAGGCTGCAAGTCCCCAGGGGGAGGTGATCAAAGAGCCAACCTCTGAGTGTATGTCAGAGTCAGCCCCTGTACCTCTTACTAGGAAACCCACTTGGAAACCAAGCAGCCAGTAGGCTTCCATTGAACAGGAGTTCTAGGTTTTCTCCATGCTTGGTCTTTGGTTGGAGTATCAGTCTCTGTAGGTCCCCCTGGGCCCAGGTATTTTGGCTTTGTGCTCTTGTGGAGTTCCTGTCCCCTGCAGGTCTTTCTCTCTCCCTCTCCTCCCATAAGGATTCTAGGGAGAATCTTTAGGAGGTCCTCTGTGGAAGGCTCCTCCCCCTCCTTGTCTCCTCCTACTTCCAACATCTATCCTCTTTGTCCTTCTGAATGGTGATTAAGCATCTTTGCTAGGGTCCTCCTTGTTTAGCTTCTTAAGGACTATAGAGTTTAATATGTTTATTGTATAGTTTCTTATTTAAAGTTTTTATTTTTACTTTGTGATTTTTACTTTTTATATTAATCACAGGTTATTTACTTTGTATCCCAGCTGTAGCACCCTCTTTTTATTCCCTCCCAATTCCACCTTCCCTCCCCCATCTCCTCACATGCCCCTTTCCAAGTCCACTGGGATAGGGGAGGTCCTCCTCCCCTTCCATCTGACCCTAGCTTATCAGTTATCTTCAAGACTGTCTGCAATGTCCTTATCTGTGGCCTAGCAAGGCTCCTCCTCCCTTGGGGCGGTGGGGGTCAAAGAACCAGCCATTGAGTTCATGACAGAAATAGTCCTTGTTCTCCTTACTAGGGAAACCCACTTGGATACTGAACTACCATGGGATACATCTGAGCAGGGGTTCTAGGTTATATCCATGCATGATCCTTGATTAGAGATAAAGTCTCATAAAAGACTCCTGTGCCCAGATACATTTGGTCCTTCTGGAGATCCTGAACACTCCGGGTCATATTAACTCCCCCTTCTTTCATATGATTCCCTGCACTCTGCCGAAGGTTTGATTATGAGTCTCAACATCTGCTCTGATACACTGCTAAATAGAGTTTTTCAGAGGCCCTCTAAAGTGGGATCCTATCCTGTTACTTGTTTTCTCCTACTTCCAATGTCCATCCTATTTGTCTTTTTAAGTGAGGATTGATCATCTTACTCTGGGTCTTCCTTCTTGTTTATCTTCTTCAGGTGTACAGATTTTAGTATGTTTATCCCATGTTATAAGTTTAGTATCCACTTATAAGTGAGTATATACTGTGTATGTCTTTCTGCTACTAGGATACCTCACTCAGATGATCTTTTCTAGGTCCTACCATTTGCCTGCAAATTTCATGATTTCTTTGTTTTTTAATTGCTGAGTAGTATTCCATTGTGTAAAAGTACCACAATTTCTGGATGTATTCCTCAGGTGATGGACACTTGGGTTGTTTCCAAGTTCTGACTATTATGAATAAAGCTGCTACAACATGGATGAGCAAATGTCCTTGTTGTGTACTTGAGTATATTTTGGATATATGCGTAGGAGTGGTATAGCTGGATCTTGAGGAAGCAGTATTCCTAATTGACTTACTGTTTCCAGATCCATTCTGTTAGTCTGTGTCTTTTTATTGGAGAGTTGAGTCCATTGATGTTGATAGATAATAGTTACCATTGAACGTTAGTTCCTATTATTCTGGAGTTGGTGGTCTTACTGTGATTCCTTGCATGTTTTCTATTAATTTTTGTTGGAAAGTTGTCTGTATCCTGTATTTCTTGGGCATAGTTGTTTTCGTTGGGTTGGAGTTTTCCTTCTAGTATCTTTTGTAGGGCTGGGGTACTGTGTAGATATTGCTTAAATTTAGTTTTGTCATGAAATATTTTTTTTCATCTATGTTGATTGAAAGCTTTGCTGGCGTCTGTGGGCCCTAAAAGTCTGCATGACATCTGCCCACACCCTTCTGTCTTTCATAGTTTCTAATGAGAAGTCTGGTGTGTTCTGATAGGTCTACCTTTATATGTTACTTGGCTTCTTTCCTTTGCTGTTTTTGGTATCTTTTCTTTGTTCTGTAGATTTAGTGTTTCGACTATGATGTGACATGATGTGTTTCTTTTCTGGTCTAGTCTATTTGGTGTTCTGTAGGCCTCTTGTATGTTTATGGACATCTCTTTCTTTAGGTTAGGGAAATTTTCTTCTATTATTTTCTTGAAAATATTTTCTGGACCTTGGAGTCTGAAATCTTTTTTATCAGTTCCTATTATTCTTAGATTTTGCCTTTTCATGGCATCCTTGATTTCTTGTATGTTTTATGTTTGGGACTTTTCTGATTTTACTTTTTCTTTGAGCACAGTATCAATTTCTGCGAGGGTATCTTCAGCACCAGAGATTCTCTCTTCCATCTTTTGTATTCTATTGGTGATGCTTACCTTTGTGGTTCCCGATCTTTTCTCTAAGTTCTCCAGCTCCAGTGTTTTCTCAGTTTGTGTTTTCTTTATTGATTCTAATTCTGTTTTCATGCCTTGAACCATTTCCTTCATCCGTTTGAATGTGGATTTCTGTTTCTCTATGATGGTTTCTATTTTTTTCTTCATTTCCTCTCCATATGCCAGTAATTGTGCCTCTACTTGTCCCTCTATTTATTTGGCTATATTTGCCTGTGTTTCTTTGAGAGATTTGTTTATATCCTCTTTCTTTGCCCCCAGTTGGGTGCCCAATTCTTTGAGAGATTTGATTGTTTCCTCTTTAACTGATTTTATTTGAATAGCTATTTCTCTGAGAGATTTGTTTGTTTTGTCTTTATGTGCCTCTAATAACTGGATAGACATAGCTTTAAAGTCATTTTCCTGTGTTTCTGATGAATTGGAGTATCCATTAATTTGGGGGTTGTTGGCAATATCCTGATTTTTGTTGGATGTCTTCTTTTACCAACCCTTGTCCATTTGATTATCCATAACCTTGACTGTTTGTTCCTGAATTCTGCAGATTAGACTGGTACTGTCTTTCTCTGGTGTCTGGAGAATTCTTCAGGAACATTAGAGAGGTCCAGTGGTTTCAGGGTGTGCATTGGTGTTTCATCTGTACCTGTGGGAGGAAAGTCCACAGACACAAAGGGACAAAGGTGTAGTATGCTCTACATTTACTCTCTAAAAAACCCTAAAATTTCACACGTAAGCAAGCCAAAACTCAATCAACAACTCTTGCATTGTAACTGTAACTCACTTTGCTGCTTTATTTATTACCCAACATAAAATGTCAAATTCTACTACAAATACATATGCACTGGAAGATTGTTGATAAGGCTCTGGTAGTAACAGGGTTAAAGTAAAATTAATTACTTTTACTATGGACTGCAAGAATAACCAAAATCAATTTCTTACTTTTCAAAATTTATGCATGCTCTTTAATAGCTCCAGCACTATTTCACACACACACACACACACACACACACACATACACACACATGGTAGTCAGGTATAGTAGCTCTCTGGTGAGGGGAGGGTAGAAATGGGATTCTGCTGCCAGCTGGATCTCTAGAATTGCCAGAACATATGATCTCTGAGTGTAATGAGAGATCTTGTCTCAAAAATAGGGTTAATTAGTAGAAACAGAGAACATCAGCTTCTGATCATCATGAGTGTGTGCAAATACATAACTATGTTTTCCCATCCACCATCACAAATGCTCACAAACTTGATTGTGTAACCTCATGCTCTCACATACATGTAACATCCACAGACACTGCAAATACATAAAACAGTGTCATCTCTATTATCTGTTATTAGTTGCGGATTACAAGAGCGTATATGGAAAAATTTGTGTCAATACTTTTAGCCTAATAATGTTTCTATGCTAGTAATAAGAGTGAAACTTTTGTTTTTACTTTTTATTATTAACCTCAAGAAAGCTTCTTTATGGCATTGAGATGAAACACTATTAATATAACATCTATAAAAGGGAAATGTGTCAATCTGGAAGATAAAAACACTAAAAATTCCTATACAGATTATAAATCATTTTTAGTTAAAAAATTTTTTGAGATTATAATTATAAGATTTTCCTTTTCCTTTCTTTCCTCACACCTACTTCCCTAATTTTCTTCAAATTCACTGCCTTCTTTTCTGCTTATTGTTATTGGATGCCTATATGTGTATGCATATACATAAATATTCCTAAATATTATTTCTTCAGTCTTTATTATGCATAATTTTTTGTATATTTTTAGGGCAGACTTTTGACTACTGAGCAAACAGTTGTTATGTTCTTCCCAAGTGAAGACCAGCTTCACACACACACAGCTTCTCTCATTTACCTATTGTTCTTTTTGCATCGTTGAAGACCTGTGGGCTTTTTCTATCTACTAGCATGTTCTATTAGAATGTTCATTGGCATCCTGGTTAGTTTTCTTTCAAAAACAGGAAATAAAGTCACAAGAGAGTATGAAGTCTCAGTTGAAAAAGTGTCTCTATAAGGTCTGGCTATAGGCAAGACTGAAACATTTTTTTTTAATTAGTCATGGATGGGGGAGAGCTTAGACTATTGTGTGGGAACCATCTCTGAGCTGGTTGTTATGGCTTTTGTAAGAAAGAAAGATGAACAAGCCATAGGAAGCAAGCCAGTAAACAGCACCCTCTGTGTACTCCACATCATCTCTTTCCTCCAGATTCATGCCATGTTTGAGTTCCTGTTCTAACTTTGTGATGACTATGCATGTGGAAGCAAAAGCCACATAAATCTTGTTCTTCTCAACTTTCTTTTGGTCATGGTTTTTCATCACAGCAACAGATTATTAAATTAAGACAATTGGTGCAAATGTTGATTCACAGAACAAAATTGTCTATCTTTTGAAAAGCATAACTTTTTAATAATGATACATATTCATCTCGCTATTTCTTTAATTCATAAAAGAAAAGACAGTGATTATCTGAATGTAACAAAATCAACTGATGCCCTACAACTGAATCCATTTTCAGAAGTTCACAATTTCAACAATAACTTCATTATGGAGGTAATAGCATCATCAGAAATTGTTATGAGAATTGATGGCTTGATATAGCACACAGCATATAAAAGAATTATTTGATATACTCAGTGGATACACAAATAAAACAAAACAAAATACTATAGGTACATAATAAATCATGTCTGTTTATACTTGATGCCAAACTCCGAAATTTGAAAATGCTAATTAAAAACATTAGTGAATGTCAATACAGCAATATTTTAATGACTCCAATATAGTCCCACAGCAATCAATTTACATCAGAATGAGTTTATTGTAAAGTGCCAAAGGTGAAAAAGTGCTTCCTTTGCACAATAAAGCAAAAATTTCTGAAATGAATAATGCCTAGACAAAATTTAACTAGATAATTACTTTGCTCCAATGTATTAAGGAAAATTATAATGTAGAAGATAGCACCTTGGGAAATGATCTAGAAGTTAATAGCTACCAAGTTAACTTTAGCTTCTGAATGCATAGAAACATTAATAAAGGCAAATGAGAACAATAACAACAACAAAACAATTAGAAATCCAAATGACAGGATCCAGGTGCCAATTTTATAGTTGGCTTGTGTTGCGAAATTACCAAATCATTGGAAAAGAGACATTTTGTTTTTTGAATAAAGTATAAAGACAACTTTCAGTTAATATGTTTCATGACTATTTTTTTTCTAGAAGAATTCATGTGTTATCAGCTTTTATATTTAAGCTCACTGAAATCAGGAAAAAAGATTCCATGATTAGTGCCCCATCTTATGCCATGGATTTGGAAGAGGCCAAGGATGGATACAAGGGAGTATTTTAAAGGAGAAAAAAATTAAATGTGGAAATAACGCCATTGTATTAAAATCTCAAAAAATAATAATAATAACATAAGACGGTGGCAGATGATACTTCATGTCTGAGCTGCAGAACATGAGGTAATAAAGCTGGTACCAACCTGAGAACTAAATTCCTACTGGTTACCTTCTATAGTATTAAAGTTTCTATTCATCATATCAGAGATAATAGTTATTATCAATCATACTCAATTATAAAACCTACAAGGTAAAATGCAACTTGCCTGGCAAGATATGCCTACTTGGGCAATAGTCACGTGAATGGTATTGTAGTAACTTAGCACATTTACAACTGGTTGTAAATCCTGTTTCATAACTTGGAAACCATGCCTGGCACAGTTAACAGATCTGAAAACTTGAGGCTAGCTAGCTACAATATAGCCCCTAGAAGCTATATTCCTATTCCAATCTGCCACATGGATATACTACTACAATCTTCCTTAATGTTGTTTTGCTGTACCCATAGAGTAGTGCGCTTCTCAAACATCATTGGAGAGGTCTGTGATTTTTTTGCTTTTGTTTTTGTTTTTGTTATTGTTTGGTTGGTTTTTTAGTAGATGGTAATTAACACAGAGACCCACAACCAGTTCATGTGCAGAGAGTTAAGTAGGGGCTGAAAAGATTCAATGATTAAAAATATTTGGTACTAAGTTCAATTCCCAACACCCACAGGTCAGCTCACAACTGTCTCAAACTCCAGCACCAAAGGGCCCATGCCTCCTCTGAGTTCTACCAGCTTCTGTATACAAGTGGTGTTCATACATACACTTAGACAAGATATATATAAATAAAATAAAACAAACATATTACAAAACAGACACAGTGAAACACTCATCTCTGATGGTACTTCCGTAATACAAAAGTTTGGGAACCATTCTGGAAAAGAGTGTGGAACAGTTGTAAGAGCCAGAGGCAGTGATTGTAAGCAGTGAAACAGTATTTACAAGATAGATAAAACAGTAACAAAATGAGCTCACAGTGTCTGGGAATTCAAACGTATGACTTGTACAACATCAAGCCAACTAAACTCTCAACATGGATGGCTGAGGGATTGTGAATTCCTATCCACTTCTGAGAAGTTTTAGAATCCTCTATTTTACAAAATTGATGTTAATGCCTCGGTGGGCAACAAGGTCAGAGAAAGCCTCTACTACACATGTTGACCTGAACATCTCCTACATATGTGTAGGGGGTCCAGTTCCAGCCCATAAATACTTTTTTTCCTAAGTGGTTCAGTCCCTATGAGTCTCAATGGGCCCAGGTTTTTACTCTATTGGTCTTCTTGTGGTGTCTTTAACCACTTTGGTTCCCTCTGTCCTTCCTCCCATTCTTCCACAAAACTCTCCAGGCTCCCCATATTGTTTGGCTGTGGACTTCAGCACCTGGAACATTGCATATTAATGAGGGGGAAATAGAGAGAATAAAATTGAATAAGGGTAGAAGTAGGGAGGATTTAGGAGGACTTACATCTAGGGAAAACATGATAAAAATATATTGTGTGAAAAAAATCTTTCCTTTTCTATTGTCTTTGTATTAAAAATATTATAAAATGAATTTATATTTCTTCTGAATATGGCTTTTGAACACTGAGAATCAATTTAATTACGGGAAAATTCTTACATTTTTGAAATTTGTTAACATAATTAAGCACAAACTTAAGTTTATTTATTTTACCAGAGCAGATAAGAATAGTCTTGGTTATAATAAATTGATGCCCTATATGCATATTGCAAGTATTTTAATAAATATAGTATTGATCTAGTCTTACAGTAGTCAGTATACTTACAAATTATTTATTCTAAAAGTTATATTTCTGGAATAGAGCCCAGAATGGATATATTAATAACTAACACTAAATACATGTTTGGAGTTTTGAAAATGGGTTTCATTCACTTTATAATCTTTGCTGAAATTTATTCTGAAATGGCAAAGTTCCATAGATATGAACTATAAATGAGCACTCAGTGATCATTGTCATCTGATTTTATCAAATTGGAAAGAAATCATGATTCTTAAGGTAATTCAACAATGAAGACCTTGATAGAAAACTCATAGCCGGTGACATTTTCATTGGAAGACACATCAAATGTTTATTCATTCACTGAGATTGATTACTCTAGATTGTAGATTATGCCCTCTAATAAGGCATAAATTAGATTAGAGGCATGACGATAATCACACAGGATATAACTACAAATTATATTTTAGGCATTTATTGAACATGGCCATTGTTTTAATGATTCAAAAAAGTATGCTATCCGAAGGGGAGGAGGTCCTCCCCTGTTGGTGGACTTGGAGGGGGCGGGGAGGAGGGAGATGAGGGAGGGAGTGGGAGGGTAGGAGGGAATGAGGGAGGGGGCTACGCCTGGGATTCAAAGTACCTAACCTGTGATTGATATAAAAATAAATAAATGAACAAAAAAGAACCAGAAAAAAAAGTATGCTATCCACTTATCTCTTTACCAGCTTTTTTAAATTGCACACATTTACACATAAATAAGTATAATATTGTAATATAACATAAATAGCACAATATATATCACAAGAAATTATTATGTATATGTTATATATAACTAAAATTATATAATGCATACCTGTAATACACATTGTCTCATATAACTATATAACTATACATTTATGACATTTAATTACATAATACATATACACATGCATAAAACCTGAGAATAAACACATGCACACACAGACATAAGCACTCACATTTTCATCAGTTACAATTGAAATAGAATATAATGCCTGTGATTCCTTGCTAGTGAAAACAGTGATTTAAAATTTGATTTTCTATGCTTTTAAATGAAATTTATTTATTTATTCACTTTACATCCCAATCACAGCCCCCTCCCTCCTCTCCTTCTACCCTACCTTCCCACATTTTACTTTCTTTCCTTTCTCCCCTTCTCAGAAAGGGAGAGCCTCCCTGTACCAGTGCACCCCAGCACTTCAGCTCTCTGGTCTAAGTGCATCCTCTTCCACTGAGGCCATTCAAGGCAACCCAGTAAGGAGAAAGTGATCCAAAAAGGAGGTAACTGAGTCAGTGTCAGAGACAGCCTCCACTCCACTTGCTTGGGGACACACAGGAAGACCAAGCTGTCCATCAGTTACATATGTGTCAGGGGCTTAGGTCCAGTTTATGAATGCTCTTTGACTGGTGCTTCACTCTCTTTAAGTCCTCATGGGCCTACCTTAGTTGAATATGTTGGTCTTCTTTAGAAAAGTTCAGAGCCAGATATTTTCAGTGTAGAATTCTACAAGACTTTCAAATAACTACAATCAATATTCTTCAAATTATTCAACAAAGTAGAAACAGAAGAAACATTGCCAAACTCATTCTATGAGACCAAAATCACCCTGATACCTAAACCACACAAACACTCAATAAAGAAAGAGAATTTCAGACCAATTTACCTATGAACATTGATGTAAAAATATCCAATAAAGTACTTGCAAACCAAATCCAAGAACACGTCAACAACATCATCCACCATTGTCAAGTAGGCTTCATCCCAGAGATTCAAGGTGGTTCACTATATGAAAAAAACATAAATTTAATCCATCATATGAACGAACTTCAAAAAATAACATTATCATCTTAATAGATGCATAAAATGCCTTTCACAAAATACAGCACTCCTTCATGTTAACAGTCTTGGAGAAATCAGGTATATAAAGCACATACCTAAACATAATAAAACCTATATACATTAAGTTGGTAACCAACAACCAATTAATGGAGAGAAATTTAAAGCAATGGTTGTTCTTTGTTGATATAAGTCAGAAAATATATTCTCAGTGTTGTAGTTACTAGAACATCTGAGAATAAACAATGAATCAAATATTATTACATTTCTTCATACAATCTCATGAAAAAGCTCATCAAAATAAATGTGTTATTAATTTTACAAAATAAAATGCTTTCTTTCTAAAATTAAGTTATTTATGAAAACTGTCCAGAATAAAAACAATTTATCATGATAATAGTGACTTTCTTCAGAGAGTACAAATGACTTTAGTGACATTCACTTCCCTTTCACTTATTCACTACAGTTTTCAAAAAATTATTCCATACACTTCTTGTTGAATACTTGGTAAGAGTCTATATTTCCACGAGCTTAAAGCATGTTAGATAAAAATACATAGTTACTAGTATTATGACACTTAGGAAAACTCGGTAGAATTTTGCCAAAATGTGGGTTATTCTTTTATATTCTTTTATCCTTGATAAAATAATAATTCCTCCTGGGTGGCACCATATGAGTTTTAGAGAATACTCTTTGTTGTTGTTGTTTTTTCCCGTTAATCAGAGAGATGTTTCCAAATGACTAGACTATAAACTATTTCCATGGACACGTTTTGCTTCAAATAAATTTTACAAAAAGTCTTAATAATTTTTTTCTGTTCCAATTTAAAATATTGTCGATATATCAACATGAAATAAAAAGAAAACTGAGGAGGGATCAAGGATGGCTGCCCCAGGAGGACACTGTGTCTGAGTAGCAGGACAGCAGTGTCAGCACAGCAACCAGGAGACTGAAATCTGGGACCTAAATCACCAGCGTTTACTATTGCCAGATGAGCGGAATTCCTATGGTGTGGAAATCAAGTGAAAAAGTCCCAAGGACACCCAGCTATTACACGGAAAAAATCCGGGTGACCAGCTGCCCACAGCCCTGATCAGCTGCCCACAGCCCTGATCTGAACACGCAGCCGCACTGGGCATCTACAGCAGCCATTCTGGACTGGGTCACATAGTCTTCAGACCAGACTGAGATCCCCCCAGATACTGTACACTGCATCAGGCGGGCCCACACCCCTGGGTGCCAACAGCCCCCACTCCAGACTGGGTCACACAGTATCCAGGCCAGACTGAGATTCCCCCAGATAAGGTGAGCTGCACCAGGCAAACACAGCCCTCGGAGCCAATAGCCCCCACACTGGAATGGGTGACACAGTATCTGGGCCAGACTGAGAAGCCCCTAGATACCACCTCAGACTTTGGTGCACCGTCCCTGGCCCAGAAGAAGGAGGCCCCAAGTCTCCAAACCAGAGGGGAGCTCTTAGTAGCAAGCCCAAGCCAGAGCGTGGAGCCTCCAGAACAGAGCAGCACCCCCCAGCTGCAATCTCAAACAGGGACACTCAGACTCAGACACAGAGTGAGGAGCCAAGCCTTCAGACTAGAGTGACAACCAGTCTGCAGTACACACAGCTTCTAGAACAGAGCACGGAACCTGACACACAGATCCAACAACAGAGCTAAACTGAAACAACAACACACACTTTCAAACCACTGGAACTCCCTGATCTTCTAGAAGAGTACTCCAGACACCAGAGAGTGACAGTTCCAGTCTGAAGTTCAGCCTCAAAGCACAAATAGCTCCCTGACTATATATAAACAAATGGCCAAAGGTCTAATAAGAACTCACCCAACAAAAATCAGGACATCATGACCTCACCAGAAACGCCCAAAAGAAATGGAGATTTTAATTCAGCGGAGACACAGGAAAACTATGTTAAAGCTATGATGATGCAGATATTAGAGGAATAAGAAGAGGAAAGGAACGAGGCCCTCAAAAAAATTCAGAAAAGTTTAACTGCCCATGTAGAGGAACAACTAAAGTCATATGAAGAGGAAACAAACAAACAAAAAAAATAGAAGACACATTCAATCAGATGATAGAAATGATACAACAGAATTACAATTTATAAAGAAAACACAAAAAAAGAAAAACCTGGAACTGGAGAACTTAGAGAAAGATCAGGAACCACAAAGATAAGCATCACCAATAGAATACAAGAGATGGAAGAGAGAATCACAGAAGCTGAAGATACACTTGCTGAAATGGATTCCACACTCAAGGAAAAAATAAAATCAGAAAAGTCCCAAACACAAAACATACAAGAAATCAAGCATGCCATGAAAAGACGAAACCTAAGAATAATAGGAATAGATGAAAAAGAAGACTACAGGCTCCAAGGACCGGAAAATATTTTTAAGAAAATCACAGAAGAAAATTTTCCCAACTTAAAGAAAGAAATGTCCATAAACATACAAGAAGCCTATAGAACGCCAGATAGACTAGACAAGAAAAGAAATACCTCACATGACATCATAGTCAAAACACTTAACCTACAAAACAGAAAAAATATTAAAGGCAGCAAGGGAAAAGGGCCAAGTAACATATGAAGGTACACAGATCAGAATCACACCAGATTTCACATCAGAAACTAGGAAAGTCAGAAGGGTCTGGGCAGAAGTCATGCAGTCTTTAAAGCAACACAGATGCCAACCAAAACTATTATACCCAGCTAAGCTTTCAATCAACATAGATGGAGAAAACAAAATTTTCTATGACAAAACAAAATTCATGCAATACCTACACAGCAATCCAACCCTACAGAAGATACCAGAAGGAAAACATCAAACCAATGAATATAACTACACCTAAGAAAATATAGGATACAGGTAACTTCCCAACTAAAAGGGGAAAAGAAAAGCAATGAATCATAGTAAGACAAGCAAATCCACAATAAAAGGATCTAACAGCCACTGGTCACTATTATCTATCAACATCAACTCTCCTATAAAAAGACACAGACTAACAGAATGGTTACGGAAACAGGACCCAACATTCTGCTGCATCCAAGAAACACACCTATGCAACAAAGATAAACACTACCTCAGAGTAAAAGGCTGGAAATATTTTCCAAGCAAATGGACCCCCCCCAAAAAAAGCTGGGGTAGCAATCCTAGTATCTAATAATATAGACTTTCAACCAAAGTTAATCAAGTAAGATGAGTAGAGGCATTTCCTTCTCATCAAAGGAAAATTCCAACAGGAGGACATCACAATTTTGAACATCTATGCTCCAAATACAAGACCAACTACATTTGTAAAAGAAACATTATTAAACCTAAATCACTTATTGATCCTAACACCCTAAATAGTGGGAGACGTCAACACTCCACTCTTACCAAGGGACAGATCATCCAGTCAGAAGCAAAACAGGGAAACAAAGGACACTCACAGAGACCCTAAATCAACTAGACCTAATAGATGTCTACAGAACTTTTCACCCCAGATCAAAAGAGTATACCTTCTTTTCAGCACCTCATGGAACCTTCTCCAAAATAGACCATATAGTTGGTCACAAAGGAAACCTCAGCAGATACAAGAAGATTGAAATAATCCCTTCTATCCTATCTGACCATCATGGTCTAAAGCTGTACCTCAACAACAACGGAAACAGCATAAAGCCTACACATAAATGGAAACTGAAGAACTTGCTACTCAAGGACAGCTTAGTTAGGGAAGAAATAAAAAAAAGAAATTAAAGACTTCCTAGAATTCAATGAAAATGAAAGCACAACATACCCAAACGTATGCGACACAATGAAGGCAGTGCTAAGAGGAAAGTTCATTGAATGAATTGCCTTCAAGAAGAAATTTGAAACATCTCATACAAGCAACTTAATGGCTCAACTGAAAGTCCTAGAAAAAAAGAAGCAGATACACCCAAGAGGAGCAGACAGCTGGAAATAATCAAAATCAGGGCTGAAATCAATCAATTAGAAACAAATAAAACAATACAAAGAATCACTGTAACCAAGAGCTGGTTCTTTGAGAAAATCAACAAGATAGACAAGCCTCTAGCCAAACTAACAAAAAGGCAGAGAGAAACAATCCAAATCAGCAAAATCAGAAATGAAAAGGGGGGCATAACTACAGACACTGAGGAAATCAAACAATCATTAGTTCTTCCTACAATACTTATATGCCACAAAATTTGAAAATCTAAATGAAATGGACAATTTTCTTGAGAGATTCCACCTACCTAAATTAACCAAAGATCAGATAGAAAGATTGAATAGACCTATACCCTACAAGGAAATAGAAGCAGTCATCAACAGCCATCCTATGAAAAAAAAGCCCTGGGCCAGATGGTTTTAGTACAGAATTCTACCAGACCTTCAAAGAAGTCTTAACACAAATTCTCTATAAAATGTTCCACAAAATAGAAATAGAAGGAAAATTACCGAACTCTTTCTATGAAGCCACAGTCACCTTGATACCTAAACCACACAAAGACCCAACAAAAAAAGAGAAATTCAGACCTATCTCTCTCATGAACATTGATGCAAAAATACTCAATAAAATAATTGCAAACTGAATGCAAGAACACATAAAAGATATCATCCACCGTGACCAAGTAGGCTTCATCCCAGGCATACAAGGGTGGTTCAATATAAGCAAATCCATCAATGTGATCCACCATATAAACAAACTGAAGGAGAAAAATCACATGATCATCTCCCTAGATGCCGAAATACATTCAACAAAATCCAACATCCATTCATGTTTAAAGTCTTGGAGAGATCAGGGATACAAGGAACATACCTCCCATGCTCATGGATTGGTAGGATCAACATAGTGAAAATGGCCATACTGTCAAAAGCAATCTACAGGTTCAATGCAATTACCATCAAAATACCCACACAATTTTCACAGATCTTGAAAGAAAAATTCTCAACTTCATATAGAGAAACAAAAAACCCAGGAACTCCATAACAATCCACTACAACCACATATAATCTGGAGGTATCTCCACCCCTGACCTCAACTGTACTACAGAGCAATAGTAATAAAAACTGCATGGTATTGGCATTGAAACGGAATAGTGGATCAATGGAACCGAATAGAAGTCCCAGAAATGAACCAACTCACCTATGGAAAATTGATTTTTGACAAAGAAGCCAAAACCATTCAATGGAAAAAAGACAGCATCTTCAACAAATGGTGCTGGTCTAACTGGATATCTGTATGCAGAAAAATGAAAATAGATCCATATTTATCACCCTGCACATAGCTAAAGTCCAAGTGGATCAAATACCTCAACATAAAACCAGACACACTAAACCAGTTAGAAGAAAAATTGGGGAATTCATTGGCACAGGAGACTTCTTCCTGAATAGAACACCAACAGCACAGGCTCTAAGATCAACAATCAATATATGGGACCTCATGAAACTGAAAAGTTTCTGTAAAGCAAAAGACAGTGTCGACAAAACGACAGCCTTCAGACTGGGAAAGGATCTTCACCAACCCTATATCTGACAGAGGGCTAATGTCCAGTATATATAAGAAGAATTTAAAAAGCAACAAATCAAGTAATCCATTTAAAAAATTGGGTATGGAGCTGAAGAGAGAATTCTCTGTAGCGAACTGTATAATGGCAGAAAAAAACACTTAAAGAAATGCTCAACATCCTTAGCCATCAGGGAGATGCAAATCAAAATGACCCTGAGATTTCACCTTACACCCACCAGAATGGCTAAGATCAAAAACTCAAGTGACAACACATCCTGGAGAGGTTGTGGAGAAAAAGAACCTTCCTCCATTGCTGGTGGGAATGTAAGCTGATACAACCACTCTAGAAATCAATTTGACGTTTTTTTTAGAAAATTAAGAATAGCACTTCCTCAAGATCCAGTTACACCACTCCTAGGCATATACCCAAAAGATGTTCAAGTACACAACAAGGACATTTGCTCAACTATGTTCATCACTGCTTTATTTGTAATAGCCAGAACCTGGAAAGAACCCAGATGCCCCTCAGTTGAGGAATGGATACAGAAGTTGTGGTACTTTTACACAATGGAATACTACTCAGGAATTAAAAAGGAGGAAAGCATGAAATTTGCAGGCAAATGGTGGAACCTGGAAACGATCATCCTGGATGAGGTATTCCAAAAGCGGAAAGACACACATGGTATATACTCACTTATATAGACCTATAAGATAGGATAAACATACTGAAATCTATACACCTTAATAAGATAAACAAGAAAGAGGACTGGGGTAAGAGGCTTAATCCTCACTTAGAAAGTCAAATTGGATGGACACTGAATGTAGGAGAAAACAAGTAACAGGACAAGAGCCTACCACAGAGGGCCTCAGAAAGACTATACCTAGAAGGGTATCAAAGCAAATATTAAGAAACATAACCAACCCTTTGGCAGAGTGCAGGGAATCATATGAAAGAAGGGGGAGTTAGTATGATCTGGACAGGAGAGGAGCTTCGCAAGGACCAAATATATCAGGGCACAGGGGTCTTTTATGAGACTGTCTCTCCAACCAAGGACCAAGTATGGTTATAACCTAGAACCCCTGCTTGTATGTAGCAAATGCTAACTCAATATCCACGTGGTTACACCAGTAAGGGGAACAGGGACTATTTTGGACATGAACTCAATGTCTAGCTCTTTGACCTCCCCACCCCCCCAGGGAGGAGCAGCCTTACTAGGCCACAGAAGAGGACATTGCAGCCATTTCTGAGGAGACCTGATAAGCTAGAGTTAGATGGAAGGGGAGGAGGTCCTCCCCTATTAGTGGTCCTGGAAAGGGGCAAGGCGCAAATGAGGAAGGGAAGGGTCGGATAGGGAGGGAATGGGAGAGAGGGCTACGGATAGGATAAAAAGTATATAAACTGTGATTAATATAAAATTAAAATGTTAAAAAAAAGAAAACCTGAACTTATTTGAAGTGACTTGAACTAATTATCATAGGCATTAGTCTGTTGTTACATTGATTATTGTCAATTTGACAGAATCTATCTCACCCAGGAAGAGTTTTGATGAACACTTGTATAGAAAAGGTTGACCCATTACCCACTACCTAGGTGAGTGAGGGCTGTTTTGATTATTTTAATTGATATGAGATGATCCCACCCTCTCTTGCTGCACCATTTCCTAAGTTATATGATAGTAGAGAAAATCTAGTGATTAATTATCATTTTCTTTTTACTGTTAATGTGAAGATGACTAGCTACTTCTTCTAGTTTTTGTTGTCTAAATATCCCTACAAAATGATCGATTATCTATGGGAACTGGGAACTAAAATGAATACCTTTTTTATATCCACTGCTTTTGTCAGGATGTTTGTATCAGCAATGAAACAAAATAGCAACACCTAGACTTTACCTAACAATTGCTAGCTAAAACAATAGAGAATATCCCCTGGTATGTAATAACAGAAACATCTTTATTTGTAATAGGAGGAAGTCTTCAAAAGAGCATGAATCGACATAAGTATAGAAAAAAAATTAGAGTGAATTTTAGCTTAGGGATGGGTTCTATTTATAACTTCTCCATTCATTAGGAAAACACATTTAAGAAAAATTAAAAAAAAAATACTTAGTGATTGTTCATCATGGAGAAGGTTGTACACTCCCATTCCTAGACAACACAATTTATTGTCACTATATTTTTGTTGTTGTTTCCCGTGAGAAGCAAATGGAATGAGTCTATTGAAAAACATACCACCAACTTGGAATTCTAGGCATAAAGAACTCATTCTGTAATTCAGTGGTTGCTTTATCATTGCTTGGTATTGTTCATAATGCTGCACAATACTGTGCAATTTTAACGGGGAGAAGAGTGAAACACACTGCATAGCTATATCACCTGTATAGTACTATAGTGGAATGATTGGTATAGAGATAACACATCCCATTCTGATTTTTATTTGAAGCCCACTGTACTGGAGTGAAGAGATGAGATGATTAGTACTTATAAAGGTGATCGAAAGCCAGACATGTAATTGTCATTAACTTAGATGTTAGTTAGAAATTACAGTTTGCTCAATGAAAGTGTTGTTCACCTTAAAATATATGATAAATACTTATGTTTAAAACTATAATTTAATGTTGCTCTCAGTTTTTGTTAAAGAATGTTCTTTAACAAAGAACATCAATAATTATAGAGTGCTGAGAAAAAAATGACTTTTGAATGCTCATCCTTGAGTGAAACATTTATATAAAAACCTTGTATGGTTTAGGGATATCACAGAGGAGAAAGGAGAAAAAAGAGGTCAAGATAGGAGGGGTTTTGGAAAATGTTCTGTGCATGACATCACCTTTGAAATTATGAATTAAAAGTAACGCTAATTTCCTTGACAAGATATTTACAGGATTGGTTCAGTCAAATTTAAATCATAAACGAAGATGAGTTAAGAGGCTCCACCACTCCTTGTGAATATATAGGTAATTAATTGTTTCTAAGAGTAAAAAGGAGGGATATATTCCTAGTGGTATAGCCACTGGCAAATTGTGTATGCTATATAAATACCACTTACCAGGTTCCTAAGTAACCCCATAAAAATCATTGGAAAACACACACACACAAAACACACTCAATATATAAGTAGTTACACTTGCATTGAGTCACGGAATCTGAAAACTTGAAGAAGGCAGAATTATATCTCTTGGGACTAGCGGTAATGGTAGCGGTAGAAGATAGCATTCAAGCTTCCAAAGGCGAGAAAACCAATCTGCTCAGCTGTTATGCTTATGAGTACAATCAACAAACAACACAGGACTTTTACCTTATGGGTGCAAAAGTGGCACACATATGTTGATGCTCTCTAAGTAAACTTAAGACATGCTCAACTAGAGGGATACCATGCTAAGTGCTGAAAGTCTAGATAACTAATCAGTGTTAGCAAAATCATGATTATTGGAGGGCAATCTACAACCACTAATTTACTAAACCAGCATAATCCCTAACAAAAATTTATAATAATTTATATTTGTACTCTCAGATAAGTTATCTAGACTTTCAGTGCCAAGTGTGGTATCCCTCTAGTTGAGTAGCTTGAAGTCCACTCAGAGAGCACTAGGTTACCGTCAGTGTGAGTGTGTCACTATGACTGACCAACTGTGACTTAATGGAGGACTCCAATGAACATTGCAAACTGCATGAGGCAAATACCAAAAGGTCTCAAACCTGTACAATGAACTACAGACAACCTGAATAATGCTGAGCCTGAGACTAATCAAAACAAACACAAAAGCAAACAAAACAAACAAACAAACAAAAAAACCATCAACTTGTTGTCCAGATCCAAGTGATCATCCCTGAAAAGATATAACAGTAACATTACATGGATTCAACAGGTGATATCTAAGAATATATATTCCTATAAAATTACAAATATGTGTAAGTTTGAAATAACAATTTAGGAAAAGAAAGAAAAAAAGCTGAAGGAAAGTGGGATGGGGTATATGGTATATGGAAGTGTTTTGAGGGAGTAAAGAGAAGAAATGTTGTAATTAAAATACAATTTAAAGAAAGGAAAATAATAGTAGACCTGTCATATAACCTAGCAATCTTTTGTTAGATATATTAATTGAAATTAAATTACTAATTTTTTAACAGAAATCAAAATAGAAAAGAAGTTCCAAAGTGTTACAATTATAGAGTATCAAGTTTCGCTATGTAGATATAAATGATTCCACATTCTTTAGAATTGTTACTCTTAATTCATTAGATTTTAAAGACAAAACCCAAATGATACTAAATATATATATGTAGAAACACACAAATCTTAATTTCACGAGGTAGACTATAAGCAGAAACTTTGACAATTTAACAGTTAAAAAACATTTTTTCTCTTTGTAGTAATAATGTCTATCTTCTAAAAATTGTATGTTAAATGGTATGACAGAGACATAATTCTTTGTGTAATTACAGCAAAAATAATTATGATGATTTAATTTATAGTCCTAGAGTTATGGTAATGATTTAAGTATTTATTTCTAGAATTATGAAAGACAACATAATGAAAATCAAAGAACTTCTGCTCTTTTGTTATATATACTTACTGGTGTGAAATTATATGTATATTAGTTTTGCATGTTTTGTTTCTTTAATGTGGTGTATATTTTTTCTCTTTGTGCATGTATAAGAAATGGTTTTTGTATAGGTTGAAATGATTGCTCCTGTCTTTATTTTTATTTTATATAATAACTCACTCATTTTCCAACCCATATTTCCATATTTTCTGAACCATGTTCTTTCCACATAATTGACCAAAGTATTCAACTGAAATGAGCTTTCATTTTTGCTATTTGATAAAAAACAGAGGATATTTGTTGTTCCTGTTATTAAAGAATAAATGAGCCATGCATATTTTTGTTTCTGCTTGAATTACATTTGCATTTTTAAAATATGAGCCCTAACTTTTTCTATCTTCATTGTCCTCAATGAAAAAAAGAAGATAAGAAACTTATGGTTATAAAGAACTGGAAGTGACTAAGACAGTTTGCTACCTGGTCAGTTACCCATTCTCCCTGTGTAATGTTGGGGCATCATCTTCAGCCTTCTGGTGCAGTATATCCTTCAGACATAATTGTTAAGCAGGAAATATGAAGGACTTTCTTACCCTGTCATGGAAGAGCTTGGCAGTCAACTCAGCCTGTTTCCAAGTCTTGCCTATTTTCGACAGCCTATTGTCTGTAGAGAGAGCTGGGGCATTTTTTTAAATTAATTAATTTATTTTTGTATCAATCACAGGTTAGGTACTTTGCATCCCAAGCGTAGCCCCCTCCCTCATTCCCTCCCCCCCTCCCCGTCCCTCCCTCATCTCCTCCCAGCCCCCTCCAAGTCCACCAACGGGAGAGGACCTCCTCCCCTTCCATCCAACCAAGCTGGGGAATTTTTATTTTGACTGCACTTCCTTGTTAAGTAATAATTTTATTCCTTCTCATATCTCTGATGGGGTAGATAACTAGGTAGTTATAGTTTCACAGTTAGAATTATGTTGTTTATGATTTAAGGAAATGTTTTTAGGTCTATAAAGATGTTTTTTAAGATGATAAATACAAGGTTTGACAGAGAATGATTTAAGTACAAAATTTAGACTTACTTAGATAGGATAAATAATATTTTCTTTAAGGTTGTCAGATACAAATAAACTAAATATTTTGATTGTAACTTTTATATATGGCAAAATAAACTGGGAAATAATGACATGATACTGTAAATCATCTATAGAATTTTTAGCTTGAGAAACTATTCTAGAACTACCATTTAACATCTTGATGATTAATATGAATACTATATATAATTATTTTTGAATTTTTCTGTTTTGTTTTGTTTTGTTTTGTTTACCAAGAAAGGGTTTCTTAACATAGCCTTTGCTATCCTGGACTAGCACTGGAGACCAGGCTGGCCTTGAACTCACAGAGATCTATCTGCCTCTGCCTCCCTGAGTGCTAGAATTACAGGCTTAGATATACATTTTTTTGAAATTTTCCTGCACTTTATCATAATTTTGGAGTACACATGGTGTACAAATTAGTAGCAAATATACATGTATAAACATGTAAATAGGCACCTGCAAATACATAAACTTAGTAAAATAAACTGAAGAACTAAATATTACACTTTTTAAACAGCCTCACCAACACAAATTGACCTTCATATAATTTATAAAACTAGAAACCTGTAATAGGTATTATTCTTCCGTGATGTCCTTTTTTCAGTGACATTATTTGGAAGTCAATACAGGATGTAGCATATCCAGTAGTGCGTTATTTCACATCATTTTGTGATTCTATTCCTTTTGGTAGATAGTCTCAACATTGTTCACACTTTTACCTCCTGAAAGCCATCTGTGCTGATTACAGATTTTCCTCTTTAAATAAAAACTAGTGTGAACATTTCTTTTTTTTTCTATTAATTATTATATAGTGAAAACTATCAATTATGACTGCATAAAAAGTAAAATTATATCACGTCACTCATATGAGGACTGATTGATGTAACAATAAAACATATCAAAAATTACTAACAAAATTTTAAGACAGGTCTGGTACTTGATGATTCGTCTGTAAATACCTATAAATATAGGGAATTTGAAAAGGGACAAAAGCCCCTAAAAGTCACAGAACATTTAGGAGGAACAGCACACTGTAGACAATGGTACTAGAGAGCTGAAGATGTTTTACCTGGATGCTGCCCTTTATTGGAGCTATAGGATTTTGATATACTCTCTATCCACAAATTTCTCATCTCTGGGCTGGAATGTAACACAAGCTGTTAGGTTGTTAAAAATTCCAAATGAACACATACACTATGTCCTTCCTCTCCCTCCCCTCCTCAAATGCAGCCTTGTAAATATTTTTGAGTCTATGAAACTTTTTCATAGCTTAACATTGATTACATCAATTTTCCCATGCTACCACTAATATACAGCGTAGGAATTGCTGTGATTTAATCTAAATACATTTTATTTATTTTAGATGTATGATATGTTTCCTTTCCATAAAACCCAATTCTTTCCTACAAACAAGTTTTCTCTGTTTTTCCTAGAGTCAATCAGGTTTTTATTTATTTATTTTTTCTGTTCAGCCAGTTCTTTTGTTCACTAGTAGTCAATTAGTATATATATTTGAATACATACTTTGAATATAAATTCTGAGATTTTACTCACTGCTTATCTTGGTTTTCTTTAGATTCTGATTTTTGTATAACAGTCCTATATTTTAATCCTTCTACAGGGACTTTTTGACCTGATTATACCCTGGCTATATTTCTCAGTTCATTCTTATTTAACAAAACATAACATTCCTAGTTCCATTTAAAAACTAAACATTTTAGTTTGTTGCTCTTGCTTCCCCTTGTTTTGGACAACAGTTAGAAACAGAGGGAGAACCAGATTTACATATCTTCAAACATAATTAACCTGTTATCTTCCCATCAATTTCAGTTTTAAAGGGTAAAGAACCAGGTAAAACAAGGTTAACTCTAGATAGTCTTTCCCTAAACCCCCAAACTCTTTTGTAAATAGCATGCACCTGTATCTTCAATGCCGAAGATAGTACCATATGTGCATAATAGCCAGTGATTTTAATCTGTGGAAGTTAATCAGAGGAGTGGTAAAATAAATGATAATTCTCCCCTTTTAGTTTTCATTAGCAGACACTTTTTATTTTTATTAGTTTATTCACATTGTATCCCCCGTAACTCCCTCCCTTTTCCCCTCCCAATCCTACCCTTTCTCTCTCTTCTCCACTCCTGCCCCTCCCCCAGTCCACTGATAGGGGAGGTCTTCCTCCTCTTCCTTTTGATCCTAGCCTATCAGGTCTCATCAGGACTGGCTCCATTGTCTTCCTCTGTGTCCTCATAAGGTTGTTCCTCCCTCAGGGGGAGGTGATCAAAGAGCAGGCCAATCAGTTCATGTCAGAGACTGTCCCTGTTTCCATTATAATGGAACCCACTTGGACACTGAACTGCCATGGTGTACATATGAGCAGGGGTTCTAGCTTATCTCCATGATTGGTCCTTGCAGTTTTAAATAAAAACCTGTGCTTCACTTTCCTATATAAAAGCCATATTTTCACAGTACAGAAATTTATTAACCAATAAATGATTTATAGTAGATATGGAAAGACTCAGCCTATTGTTGACAACACCATTTCCTAGGCCTGGGAGGCTGAATTGTCTAAGAGTTGAGAAACAGAGTTGACTGCAAGCAAAGAAATGAGCATAGGTGAATTCATCCCTATTTGTTATTTGTAGATGTGGTGTGACCAGCTGTCTCAAGCTCTTCTAACCATAAGTTTCCCACAGTAATGGACAATAATCTGTAACTCTGATCTAATATAAAAAATGTTCTCACCTAAGTTGCTTTGTGGTCAGGATATTTTATCACTGCAACAGAAATGAAATGAACACAGCTAGAAATCAAACCAGCATAGTTCATTAATAATGCCCTTGCTTATCATCATACACTAGCCACAGGTTTACTCTCCCAGATAGTAAAGTTTTATACATATATATGAATATATTTATATATTACATATTATATTATTTATTATATTATATGTATATATTATATATTTCTTTTATGCTGTATTATTTAATATTATATATTAGAAATATATCATATAATTATTATATTATGTATAATATGTAATATTGTATGTTACACATGTATATATGTGTATATAATTTTATATAAAATCTATTTTCAAATATATATATATATCCTAAAGAATTTAATTCATAAAGTAAAAATCATTCATCAGTGGAATAGAAGGAGTGTCACACATATACATAGTACTTTAGAAGTCTAAATCTGCTGTTTATCAGTTAAACAATATTTTTACACATTGAGCTTTAAAGTTGATATAATTTAAATATATTTTATGAGTTAAGATTTTGAATTTCTTTAATCTGGAAGCCATAACATGCTATTTTTCTTTGTCTACTGTTCCTACCATTGGACCAATTAGTTCATTGTCAAATATCATCAAAATACTGTAACAGATTTTTTAATGCAATGTACATTTGTGTGTGTGTGTGTGTGTGTGTGTGTGTGCATTTGTATGTGTATATGAAGATGGGTGCCCACACATATGCTTGCTGGTGTGAACGAGCATGAATGGGGTAGGAGACATGGCCTGTCTTCTGAGATTGTTCTCCTTATTTATTGAGGCAGTGTTAGTTATGGAACTCAGAGCTTTTCTATTCTAGGCAGTCAAGCTAAGCAGCTAGCTCTGGGCATGCTATCTTTCTTTTTCAGAATTGCTTGAATACCAACCATCTTTCCATGCTTGTTCAAGTTGTTCTTTTGTGTGTTTGTTTTTTGTTTGTTTGAGTTCTTGGTATAAAACACTTCTGTTGATGTGTCATAGGGATTGGTCATTAGATAAATTTACTTGATCTGATTTGTTTAAAGGAAAATAATCTGAAGTGTAATTTATGACTTTAGGTTGGATGAGAGCCTCTGCTGTAAGGCACAGATGTGTTTGGTAACACAGAGATAGGACTGGGCTAGACACTCTCCACTTTAGCAGGATTTCCAGACATTTGAGGTAGTGAAGGATCTCTGAGACTTACTAAATGAGTGAAAGGCAGTGACAGCTAGAGGACAAAATTGCGGCTTCTTTAAACCCAAACACTGATGGCTATGATTTATGATGACTAAAATGCAAAGCTATGATTTGGTGCAAACAGGTCATTGTGGCTTGTATAAATGTAGGGTTTTTAATATTTCTGAACACCCATTAGTAGGATGGGCAAGAATTTATTTTTAGCTCACTCAAGGTGGCTTGTTAGTTATTTATGCTACCCTCCCTGAGGTTGTAAAATCTTGTCTCTGTTTGTACTGGTAACACAAAGAAAAAAGGTACAGAAACATCAGAGTGATGATGTTGACAAAGATAGTGGTGGCAAAGATTATGAGGATGGAGGTGGCCTGGTAACATATTAATTAACTATTAATAACAAAAGACCAAAAAAGTGATAAACCTAGAGGTGATTGCACATTTCATGTGGCTTCCTATATCAAATACTGCAGATTGTATCTAACACCTAATTTTCTAGATGCTTTTTCTGATACTTAAGCAGTGAAGCATCAGATTACCTCACTATTCACACATGAACTTGTCTCCCTACTAGAAGTCCATCTACTAGCTGGCTTTCGTAACCAGACTTGTGTCTGTGTTATCTAAGTTCATCTGTACCCAGCTCCTATGCAGCCCACCAATGCGAGCAGCTACTAAAACTCCTACTCCAAAATACTTTTCTGACAGAAGACAATATCATAAACCACACAATAATTGACCACTGAGTTTTGAAAAAAGAATTTCTGACATCCGTGAAGGCTCCTGAACAGTTTCATGTTGGTCAGATCAGGGAAAAGAAAAGTAGAAACCATGAGAGAAAAAGAACGAAGTGCTATGTAGAGAGGATGGAACTTTGTAGCCTTAAGAAATGGAATACTGCCAGAGAGCTATCAAGGGTTCTGGGTGAAGAGTCTGTGACAACAGGCTGAAAGCAGGAGAACCAACAACTGTAAGGGCAAAACATCGCAATACCCAAAAGACACGGTGGCATTCTCATGAGAGGCAACATTTTCTGCTGCTGCTTCCACTTGTTTACTGCTGCCTTGTTCTGCTGCCAAACCTGAAAGGAAAGAGTGCTGCCAGACAGGTTCATTCAAAGAGCTTTTCAAATGGACTAGAATGGGATAAGGACTCAACAACTGTATTTTTTTAAATACTAAGTACATTAAACATAAGACAGAAACCCTGTTTGCATGTCATGTAGAAAACAATGAACAATCGATAAAATATTTTTCTTTGCTTTATATTGTTATTATTAGCATAATTATTATTATTTTATAATTTATTCATTTTGAATTTTAGATGTAGGCCACTCCCTCATCTCCTCAAGTTCCTTCCCTCCCTCCCTCTTTCTCCTCTATCCCTTTCCTCTGGTCCACTGCTAGGGGAAGGACTCCGCTGTACTGTCTGAACCCTAGCCTATCAGGTTCCATCAGGACTATCTGGATCCTCTTCCTCTGTGGGCTGGCTAGGATGACCCAACAAGGAGAAGTAATCAAGGAGCAGGAAACAGAGTTCATGTCAGAGAATGTCTCTTCTCCCCTTACTAGAGGACTCACATAGAGACTGAGCTCTCTATGGGCTACATCAGATCAGGGAGTCTAGATCCTCTCTAAATATGGTCTTTGGTTGATACATCAGTCTCTGCAGTCCCCTCTGGGCCCAGCATTTTGGCTTGGTTGATCGCCTTCTGGGGCTCCTGTCCCCTCCAAGTCTTTCTATCTATTCCTTCTTCCACAAGACTCTCTGTTCTCTGTCCACAGTTTGTTTGTGAGTCCTTTATCTGGATCTAATCCCTACTGGGTGAAGTCTTTTAGAGGACAGCTATAGTAGGCTACCATCCTACTCCCTTTATTCCATTGCTTCCAGTATCTATCCTGTTTTTCCTTCCAAACGAGAAATTAAAGCATCTTCCTTAGGGTCCTCCTTGTTGTTTAGCTTCCTTAGGTCTGGAGATTTTAGTATGTTTATCCTATACCACAGGGGTGATATCCAATTACAAGTGAGTATATATCATGTATGTCTTTCTGCTTCTAGGTTACCTCACTCAGGATGTTCTTTTCTAGTTCCATCCATTTGCCTACAAATTTCATGATTTCCTTGTTTTTAATTCCTAAGTAGTGTTCCATCAGGTAAATGTATCACAATTTCTGTATCCATTCCTCCATTGAAAATGATGACCTCTAAGATTGCTGTTCTCTTCATATTTGTTGGGTTGTCCAATAGAACGATTGAATATTCAAAAAATTATTTGACAATCAGAATGAAAAAGAATCAAAGTTAAAGCTTTCCTCTAGTAATAAAATGCCATCAAAGATTGTCCTGTGAAATTAGAGATTGGAGATAGGTAATAATGTATGACACAGAAAAGGCCAAAATAGAGATAAATGAAAATCATTATTAGCTTATAAAATTGTACAGTAAAAGTAAGATAAAAAATACTTATAGACGTGAAGATATACACTTAGGTATGTAGACTGTAATTTATTTATTTTTATTTTATGTGTATTGCCGTTTTTCCTGCATGTTTATCTGTGGATGTCAGATCTTGAAGTTACAGACAGTTGTAAGTTGCCACGCTGATTTTGGGAATTGAACCGTGGCCTTATGGAAAAAAAAGTAGGTGCTCAGGACAAGAGCCTACCACAGAGGACCTCAGAAAGACTATATCTTGCAGGGTATCAAAGCAAATATTAAGAAACCTAATATAAGAAACTTTGGCAGAGTGCAGGGAATCATATGAAAGAAGGGGGAGTTAGTATGACCTGGAGAGGACAAGAGCTCCGCAAGGACCAAATATATCAGGGCACAGGGGTCTTTTATGAGACTGTCCATCCAACCAAGGACCATGTATGAATATAACCTAGAACCCCTGCTTGTATGTAGCAAATGGTAGCTCAATATCCAAGTGGATACACTAGTAAGGGGAACAGAGACTATTTTGGACATGAGCTCAATGGCTGGATCTTCGACCTCCCCACCCCCCCAAGGGAGGAGCAGCCTTACTAGGCCACAGAAGAGGACATTGAAGCCAGTCCTGAAGAGACATGATAAGCTAGAGTTAGATGGATGGGGAGGAGGTCCTCCCATATCAGTGGGCCTGGAAATGGGGAGCAAGGAGATGAGGGAGGAAAGGGGGGATAGGGAGGGAATGCGGGAGGGGGCTACGGCTGGGATACAAAGTACATAACCTGTGATTAATATAAAATAAAAATGTAACAAAAAAAGGCAGTGCTCTTAACTACTGGGTCATTTCTCCATTCTAGAGGCAGCATCTTATCAGATTTATATTTCTACACTTTATTGATACTATACATTATAACACATAATCAAACTCTCAAGAGTTGTTAATTTTATATGAAACAGATTATGTCACAAGACAACAGAGAAAAATACAGATATACAATAAGTGTTAGTAAATAGATTTCTAAGCATGCCTCCTTTAAAATATCTGCACAATATTCAAATGAAATATTTTGTTTTATATTATTTGAGACATGGTTCTCAAATGAAATTTACATTGAAATAATATAGATTTGTTTCACAAGATATTTGTACAAATACGAAAGTGGGAATTGATATCCCAAGGACATTTCTGTTGAATGATGGGATACTACTAACTTAAAAATCTTCAGATTAAAAACAGAAAAGAGATGAACAAACAGCAGATACAAACAAAAATTAAGGACTACAGCATGCTTAGATTTGTGAAAAGAAGTAGGAGAATGTTTCTCCTTGGATAGAATATACAAGTTGCAATGTATTCAGCATTTCTGTGTGGCCTGTGATGATATTCACTCTCTATAACTAAAACAGAACTCCACAAGGCATCCAGCCAATCTCAATGAGAGAGCAGAATGCTTGGTTTGAGGCATTACTTCCCACAAAATATCAGAGGCATAAGTATCATAGAACAAGTCTACTTAGAACACTTCTTACGTAATGATATTTAAATATTAAAACTTGCATTTCCCTGATGATTAAGGATGTTGAGTATTCCTTTCAATGTTTCTCTGCATTCTATACTCCTCTACAGAGTATTTTCTCTTTACCTCTGTACATCATTTTTTTAATTGTATTACTTGATTTGTACGTTTTAACTTCATTATTTCTTCATATATTCTGGATATTAGCCCTCTGTCATATATAAGGTTGGTAAAGATCCTTTCCCAATCTGTAGACTGTAGTTTTGTTCTGAGGACAGTGTCCTTTGATTTATAGAAGCTTTTCAGTTTCATGAGGTCCCATTTATTGATTGTTGATCTTAGAGGATGTTGAGAAAGAGGAACTATCCTCCACTGCTGGTGGGAATGTAAACTTGTACAAATAATCTGGTGCTTTGGAAATAATCCCTTGCTTTCTCAGAAATCAGGAATACTGAAGATCGAACTATACCACCTCTAGGCATATATCCAAAATATACTGAAGTACAAAACAAGGACATTTGCTCAACCACATTCCTAGCAGCTTTATTCGCAATAGTCAGAACCTGGAAACAACCCAGATGTCCCTCAATGGAGGAATGGATACAGAAATTGTGGTACTTTTACACAATGGAATACTATTCAGCAATTAAAAACAAGGAAATAATGAAAATTGCAGGCAAATGGTGGGAATTAGAAAAGATCATCCTGAGTGAGGTATTCCAGAAGGAAAAAGACACATGGTATATACTCACTTATAAGTGGATATTAGACATAAAATACAGGATAAATATACTAAAATCTGTACACATAAATATGCTAACTAAGAAGGAGGACCCTGGGTAAGATGATCAATCCTCACTCAGAAAGGCAAACAGGATGGACATCAGAAGGAGAAAACAGGGAATAGGATAGAATCCAACCACAGAGGGCCTCTGAAAGACTCTACCCAGCAGTGTACCAAAGCAGATGCTGAGACTCATAACCAAACCTTTGGCAGAGCGCAGGAAATCATATGAAAGAAGAAGGAGTTAGTATGACCCGGAGAAGACAGGAGCTCCACAAGGACCAAATATATCTGGGCACGGGGGTCTTTTTTGAGACTGTGTCTCCAACCAAAGACCATGTATGAATATAACCTAGAACCCCTGCTCGGATGTAGCCCATGGTAGCTCAGTATCCAAGTGAACTCTTAGTTTTTTTTTAATTAATAAATTTATTTATTTATTTTTGTTATCAATCACAGCTTAGGTACTTTGCATCCCAAGCGTGGCCCCCTCCCTCATTCCCTCCACCCCTCCCCAACCATCCCTCATCTCCTCCCCGCCCCCTCCAAGTCCACCAACGGGGGAGGACCTCCTCCCCTTCCATCCAACCCCAGCTCATCCTGTCTCCTCAGGGCTGGCTGCAATGTCCTCCACTGGGATCTAGCCAGTCTGTCACTCCCCAGCATGTATGGGGGAGGGTCAAAGAGTCAGCCATCAAGTTCAAGACTGAAACAGTCCCTGTTTCCCTCACTAGGGTCTTTAGTCCTACACCTAGCTATCATGGGTCCCATCTGAACAGGGGTTCCAGGACACATCCACACGTGGTCCCTGGTTGTAGAAACCGTCTCATACAAGACCCCTGTGCCCTGCTCAGTTTAGTCATTGTGGAGCTCTTGTTCTCTCCAAGTTTCACCAACCTCCTCCATTTCTATCATCACTTCTGGAAACAACCCAGATGTCCCTCAGTTGAGGAATGGATACAGAAATTGTGGTACTTTTACACAATGGAATACTAGTCAGCAATTAAAAAGGAGGAAATCATGAAATTCGCAGGCAAATGGTGGGACCTGGAAACGATCATCCTAAGTGAGGTATCCCAAAAGCAGAAAGAAACATATGGTATATACTCACTTATATAGACCTATAGGATAGGAAGGACATGCTGAAATCTACACTCCTAGGGAGGATATACAGGAAGGAGGACCCAGGTGGGTATGATCAATGCTCGTTTGGATGAACAAATGGGACAGACATTGAGTGGAG
>CM053743.1:59411774-59458987 GCA_028658305.1 Pachyuromys duprasi
TTTAAAAATCCCTATTTTTTAGTTGCTATATTTTATTTTTTCATCTTCTCCTCAAGTGTGATATACTTTTTAAATTAATGTTTTAGACAATGAAAAACAGGAAATAAATTTAAAAGGTCAGCTTTGTGGATCAAATAAAATTAACTGTTAAGAAAAAAATCATAAATCTTTCATGGCGTCTGACTCCAGAGTGCTTAACTCTGTATTGATTTGTAGACATAATTGAAAATAATGCTTTGTTGTGACATAGATATAGAGTTTGGGGGGATAAAAGACTTGGAAGATAAGACCTTCTTAATGTGGTTTCTACTTTCAAAATGTGTCTGAATTTCCTCCTTGGTTTTCTGTTTATTTAGAGAAACAATCTTGTTTTTCATATACCTTACAGTAATGTTTAATTATATTTTTCAATAAAGAAATCTGAGCAAACCATTCCAGTATACAGTGAACCTTAAGCTATTACTGGATAACAAAAATATTGAAAATATGTGATCTCATCTTTTGTTTTCAGTATTAGTATTATTATTTCTTTTTAACTACCCACTCCCTCTGAATCCATGCATGCATGGGGGAAAGATCTCAGATATCAGATTCTCCCACTTGCAGTCCTTAGCTCAAAAGTACTGTGAGCTTTTTAGTCTGTTGCATTCAGTAAACCTATGTGGTTATGTAATCCAAGTCCAGATGATAATAAAGAGTACACACTCTGAACAACAGAAAGCTAACACTTGGAGGCAGAGACACCATAATGGAACAAACAAATTTTTTAATGTGGGTAACAAACATTCAAATGTCTCTTTTACAAGCACCAATTTTACTTCTTCTCAGAACCTCACTCATTTGGCATATATTTGTAATAGTCTCCTTCAGTTGTTTAAACCCCAACTCATAAGTCCCTTCTCCTATATCTGATGAATTTTTTCCATGCTGTTACACAGTGTCCCTATACCAACATTCCACATTTACTCCTTTTGTAGTTACCAGAACTCTGGACCATGGTCGCTGCTTTTTGCACTGATATTTCACATGCATTTATTTATGCCAATAAAATGAATGCATATTTTATAACACTATAAAGAAATTTTAATCTGTAGCAACTATGTTTGCCTCAGTCTAACAACTTGAGGATTAAACAAAAACCAATAAATAAATAGATAGGTATTGATCTTTTGGAGTTCCATTTACTGGAACTGGGAAACACTCTCCTATGGAAGAAGTGTTTCTCCTCTCACCAGGAATCTTCTAAACATTTTCATCTCCATCATGATATTTTCTGCAGATGTTCTCATTGAAAGGGTCTTCCAAAGTAGGGCAGCACCTTATATTCATCTACAAATTAAAAAATTTTATATTCTACTATTTGATTTACTGTTCCTTCCTCCTTCACTACAGTCAGTGTTTCGGATCCCATTAAGGACTGTTTGTTTCTTTATTCTTTCATATTCTTTTTTTATCAGTGTTTTAGCCTGAAATATGCAAGAATAAACAATAGAAAAAGGTCAATGAATGAACTAGATTTAGTTCTCATTGAACAGCAAGCTAATGGTGAATATTTAAGAAATTCACCAGTAATTCATGTAATGCATATAGCTTTTTATAAAAATCAAAGCAAAGGTCATTTAACTCAAAATCATGGCTAAATAACCATCATACATATATACAAATGCATATCTTGACCTTTCAGAGAAAATAAATTTTAACAAAGGAGAGATTTATTTCAAAACATTCTCTGACAACATAGGATTTGTAATTCTTTTTTTTATTTTTATGTTTATTTTCTTTTAGTTTAGTTACTTTGTATCCCCCCTGTAGCTCCCTCCTCTCCTCTGAATCCCACCCTTCCTTTTCCCCACCCATGTCCCTCTCCCAGTCCACTGATAAGGGAGGTCCTCCTCCCCTTCCCTCTGATCCTAGTTTATCAGGTCTCATCAGGAGTGGCTACATTGTCTTCTTCTGTGGCCTGGCAAGGTAGCTCCCCCCTCGGAGGGAGGTGATCAAAGAGCAGGGCAATCAGTTTCTATCAGAGACAGCCCCTGTCCCCATTACTATAGAGCCCACTTGGATATTGAACTGCCATAGACTACCGCTGTACAGGGGTTTCAGGCCATCTCCTTGAGTGGTCCTTGGCTGGAGTATCAGTTTCAGAAAACACCCCTGTGCCTAGACTTTTTGCATTTGTTGTCCTTACTGTCATACTGTCTCCCCTTCTTTCATGTGATTTGCTGCACTCTACCCAAATTTTGGCTATGAATCTCAGCATCTGCATCTATACCCTGCAGGGTAGAGTCTTTCAGAGGCCCTCTGTGGTAGGTTCCTGACCTTTTCCCTGTTTTCTCCCTCCTCTGATGTCCATTCTCTTGGCCTTTCTGAAGGGGTATTGAGTATCTTAGCAAGAGCCCTTCTACCTGATTAGCTTCCTTAGGTGTACAGATTTTAGTATGTTTATCCTATATTATATGTCTAATATCCACTTATGAGGGAGTATATACGCTGTGTGTCTTTCTGCTTCTAGGATACCTCACTCAGGCTGATCTTTTTCAGTTTTCATCATTTATCTGCAAATTTCATGATTGCCTTGCTTTTTATCACTGAATAATATTCCATTATGTAGATGTACCACAATTTCGGTATCCAAAAAAAAGCCCAGGACCAGATGGTTTCAGCACAGAATTCTACCAGATCTTCAAAGAAGAGCTAACTCCAGTTCTCTTCAAACTACTCCATAAAATAGAAACAGAAGGAACACCACCAAACTTGTTCTTTGAAGCCACAGGCACCTTGGTACCTAAATGTCAGAAAGACCTCAAAAAGAAAGAGAATTTCAGACCAATCTCCCTTATGAGCATTGATGCAAAAATACTCAACAAAATACTTGCAAACCTAATGCAAGAACACATAAAAGATATCATCCATTGTGATCAAGTAGGCTTCATCCCAGTTATGCAGGGGTGGTTCAATATATGGAAATCCATCAATTTGATCCACCATGTTAACAAACTGAAAGAAAAAAAAAAACATGATAATCTCCTTAAATGCTGAAAAAGCATTTGACAAAATCCAACATACATTCATGTTTAATGTATTGGAGAGATCAGGGATACAAGGCACATACCTAAACATAGCAAAGGCAATATACAGTAAGCCTATAGCCAACATCAAACTCAATGGAGAGAAACTTACATCAACCCCACTGAAATCAGGGACAAGGCAAGGCTGCCCACTCTCTCCATATCTTTTCAACATAGTTCTTGAAGTCCTTGCTAGAGCAATAAGACAATTAAAGGAGATCAAGGGGATACAAATTGGAAAGGAAGAAGTCAAAGTATTACTATTTGCAGATGATATAATAGTATACGCGACTGACCCCAAAGATTCTACCAGGGAACTCCTACAGCTGATAAAAAACCTTCATCAGAGTGGCTGGATAAAAAATTCACTCAAAAAAATCAGAATCCCTCCTGTATACAAAAGATTTATCATTCTTTAAAAAATAAAACTGTAGCTAATGAACAGTCTCTAAAATGAGCTCTTATCACATTCTATATATTTTTCTTAGTCAGTAATAATCAACAAGATGACATAGGTAGTATTAAAATAGAAAAAATATTCTGTTTTAAGAGTTCAGACATGTCCAATCCAAATTACCTTAGTAAGATCTCAGAAACCAGTAATAGAAAATTTCAATTAAAGAGCATTCTATATTCTCTTGACTGTCTTACACTTGAAAGCGTTTTCATTAAAGAAATGTAACAACATATTTCTGTTATTTCTTATACTATTTTAAAGATAAAACTCTTTCTTGAATGCTTAAATTTTCAAGAGAAAACAGTTGTGGAAAGGGGACTATTCATTATCTATGTCAATTAACATTATAAAATATGCCACAAAATTCCACAAGTTTTTGCATACTTTTATCACATATTAAGGGAGATCAAATCATGTCAGAAAATCCAATTATGTTTTTTTTGATATATTCTGTGCTGACTATGACCTTCTATTGATAAAGAAATCTCATCAAAATACTTCTAAAAAATACTGTGACATTTATATCTACCTGCATTAGTGAAGAGTGAATGGAGTCTGAGAATATCCACCTAATATTTCCCATGCTTCCTAGGAAAGATTTCCCAAATGATAAAGAGACCCAAGTAGAAACTATCATAGCTACCTATCACCTGGGAGAAAGTATCTGAAGAGCAAACTAAATATTGCTATTGTACAGTTCAGATGTCAACATTACAAGGCTTGTTCTTCCTTTTCAACAACTCTGCATCCCACCTTCAATCCTGTTACTTCTATGTAAGTTGCAAACACAGAGTAGCTCTTCTTAATTTCTTTTTTTCTTTTATATATTTCTTTCTTTATTATTATTATAATTTATTCAATTTGTATCCCTAGTATGGCCCCCTCTCTTTTCTCATCCCAAACCCACACTCCTTTTCTCTTCTCTCCCTATGCCCCTCCACTGATAGGGGAGGTCCTCCTCCCCTTCTATTTGACCCTAGTCTATCAGCTCTCATCAGGACTGGTTGCATTGTCTTCCTCTGTGGCCTGACAAGGCTGCACACTCTCAAGGAGGAGGTGATCAGAGAGTCTGCCACTGAGTTCATGCCAGAGAGAGATCCTGCTCCCCTTACTAGAAATTCCACATGGAGACAGCCTATGGACTACATCTGAGCCGGAATTTTAGGTCTCCTCCATACGTTGTCTTGGTTGCGATATGATTCTCTTCAGGGCACACAAGGATCCGTTTTTAAGGCACTGTTGTCCTCCTATTCGAGCTCCTGCCCCTTTCAGGTATTAATACCTCACCCTTCTTTCCTAAGATTCCCTACACTCTGCCAAATATTTGGCTATGAGTCTCAGCCCCTACTTTGAGACCGTGGTTCATAGAATCTTTCAGAGGTCATCTATGGTAGGATCCTGTCCTATTTCCTCTCTTCTATGGTTAGGAATCCTACAAAAACACAAAGCTAAAAATCATAACACACACAGAGAACCTGCTGCAGGCCTCTGCAGGGCCCGTGTTTGCCATTTAATCTCATTGAGCCTATGTAAACCTTGATTAGTTTATTGAATAGGCCATGTTCTGCAGGTGTTCTGCTATTTTATACCATTATACTTTGTGTCTTACTATAAGATTGCCCAGGTCTTAGGCTTTTCTTTAGCTTTGTTTGTTTGTTTCAGTTGTTTTGATTAAAAAAAACTTGATAAAATCAACTGCAAAAGGTAAAGTTTGGCTCATTTCATAGTACTCTTTATCACAGCATGGAAGATAGGGAAATCATGATTATGCACCATTAAGAAATAGAAATCTTTTGGATATATGCTTAGGAGTGGTATAGCTGGTCTTGAGGAAGCTCTATTCCTAATTGTTTGAGAAAGCGTCAGATTGATTTCCAGAGTGGTTGTACAAGTTCACATTTCCACCAGTAGTGGAGGAGGGTTCCCCTTTTTTTCCCCCTTTTCCACATCCTCTCCAACATGTGTTATCATTTGATTTTTGATCTTAGCCATTTTGATGGGCATAAGGTAAAATCTCAGGGTTGTTTTGATTTGCATTTACTTCCCTGATGACTAAGGATGTTGAACATTTCTTTAAGTGTTTTTCTGCCAATTTGATATTCCTCTATTGGGAATTCTATGTTTAGCTCTGTACCCCATTTTTAATTGGATTAATAGATTTGTCACTGTTTAACTTCTTAAGTTCTTTATATATTCTGGATATTAGCCCTCTGTCAGAAACAGGGTTGAAGGTCCTTTCCCAATCCATAGACAGTCATTTTGTTCTGACAACAGTGTCCTTTGCTTTACAGAAGCTTTTTCAGTTTCCTGAGGTCCTGTTTATTGATTGTTGCTCTTAGAGCCTGTGCTGTTGGTGTTCTGTTCAGGAAGTTGTTTCCTGTGCCAATGAGTTCAAGGCTCTTCCCCACTTTTTCTTCTAACCAGATTTGTTGTCTGGTTTTATATTGAGGTCTTTGATCCTCTTGAACTTTATTATTGTGCAGGTGATAAGTATAGAACAAGGACATTTGCTCAACCATGCTTGTAGCAGCTTTATTTGTCATAGCCAGAAGCTGGAAACAACCCAGATGTCCCTCAACTGAGGGACGGATACAGAAATTGTGGTACATCTACACAATGGAATATTATTCAGCAATAAAAAACAAGGAAATCATGAAATTTGTAGGTAAATGTTGGGAACTGAAAACGATCATTCTGAGTGAGGTATCCCAGAAGCAGAAAGACACACAGGGTATATACTCACTCATAAATGGATATTAGATATAAAACATAGGATAAACCTATTAAAATCTGTACACCTAAAGAAACTAATCAGGAAGGAAGACTCTGGCTAAAATGTTCAATCACCATTCAGAAAGGCAAAGAGGATGATCATCAGAAGGAAGAAACAGGGAACAGGACAGGAGTCTGCCACAGAGAGGCTCTGAAAAGCTCTACCCTGCAGGGTATTAAAGCAGAAGCTGAGACTTATGGCCAACCTTTGGGCAGAGTGCAGGGAACCTTATGAAAGAAGGAGGAGATGGTAAGACCTAGAGAGGACAGGAGCTCCACAGGAGAGCAACAGAAGCAAAATACCTGGGCATAAGTGTCTTTTCTCTGAGACTGATACTCCAACTAAGGAGTTGTTCTGGATTCTATTGGAGAACAGGGCGTCTCCTTGCAGAATAAGAAAGAAGGGTCAGTCGTGAGACACAACCATAGGTTTAATCCTGTGGTTCAAATCAGAAATTCTTTGGAAATTTGTATTTACTCCTCCCATTAGAATGAGAGTGAAAGTGATGCTGATGAATATTTCAGTAGCTTGAACATGTGAATACAGGGAATTTATTAAGGAATTGCTGTGTTTTTGTGTATTTTAAAGGAAAATTCATCATACCACTTTCTCAGTGTTTGATTATGGAACTAAAATGCATCACATTTAAGTAAGTATATTTCGGGAGAGCTCTTCCTTTAAAATCAGTTGCATGTTTTTTAAAAACATACTTTGTTTTCCTACAAGTAGAAATAAAACACAAATTATTTCATATACTGAATAAAAGCTATTAGTGAAATAAAATAAAAGATATTAGTGAAGATTTATATTAGAATGGAAAATTATATTGCCTATAAAATATTTTTAAAAGACTTCAAAACTTAGATGTCTGCTAGATAAATACCTTCGATAGCATAGGTCAACCTTATTCAGTGATGTCCTCTGATATTTTCTGGATGATCTAACTTCTCTATGCAAGATTTAGACATTAGCATAAAGCCAATCAACAGCTACCTTCTACAATACGTCACTAAATATGCAAGATGTTCTTGATCTTTACACGTAGTACAGTCATAGAGGGCTTGAGTTTTGTTAATGAGGCAAGACTGAGTTCTACTCTCATTATATAGGATAAAGGACTTCTATTTATGGTTCTCTGTTCTGTTCTATCACCAGTTATTTCATAATAATCTCTGGCATTTATGGTTAAGAAAAGTCATTTTAGGCACTATAATTTTATTTATTTATTCTATTCTATACAAGATAAGCTTTATTTTGTAGTGTTACATAAAAATTAATGGATAAAATATTTTCTTGTTTATATATATGAAAAAGCATATATGTATGTGTGTATATATGCACATGTATATTAGAGGCACTATAGTAGTTACTTTTCTCATTAGTGTGACGAAATTCCTGAAGAGAAGCAAATTAAGAGATGAATGGTTAATTTCAGTTACATTTGAAGAGTGTAAAATTGATAAGGGGGAAGGAGTCATGTCAGCAAGCTTATGAGACAACTGGTCATGATGCCTCTGCAGTGAGGAACCAAAAATTGTTGCCTGATACTGCTCCCACTATGTTTTCTTTTATGTATGTATGTATGTATGTATGTATGTATGTATGTATGCATGCACATTTTAATGTGATTTATTTATTTTTATATTAATCACAGGTTAGATACTTTGTATCCCAGTCGTAGCCCCCTCCCTCATTCCCTCCCACTCTCCCCATCCCTCCCTCATCTTCTCCCTGCCCCCCTCCAAGTCCACTGATGGGGGAGGACCTCCTCCCCTTCTATCTGACCCTAGCTTATCTTGTTTCCTCAGGGCTGGCTGTAATGTCCTCTTCTGGGATCTAGCTAAGCTGTTCCTCCCAGGTGTGTGTGGGGGGGGGGCAAAGAGCCAGCCATTGAGTTCATGACAGAAATAGTCCCTGTTCCCCTTACTAGGGTCTCCAGTTGGATACTGAGCTACCATGGGCCACATCTGAGCAGGGGTTCTAGGTTATATCCATACATGGTCCTTGATTAGAGAAACAGTCTCCTAAAAGACCCCAGTGGCCTAATTTATTTGGTCTTTATGGAGCTCTTGTTCTGAGTGAGGTATCCCAAAAGCAGAAAGAATCATATGGTATATACACTTACATAGACCTGTAGGATAGGAAGGTCATGCTAAAATCTATACACCTAGGGAAGATAAACAAGGAGGATGACCCAGGTTGAGATGATCAATGCTTGCTTAGATGGACAAATGGGATGGACATTGAATGTAGGAGAAAACAAGCACAGGACAGGAGCCTACCAAAGAGGGCCTCTGAAAGACTCTGTATAGCAATGTATCAAAGCAGATGTTAAGACTCACAACCAAACCTTCCACAGAGGGCAGGGAATAATATGAAAATAGGGGGAGTTAGTAAGACTTGAGGAGAACAAGAGCTCCATAAAGGCATGCACATTTTTATGTACGTATGTATGTATGTATGTATGTATATATGTATGTATGTATGTATGTATGTGTCTGTCTGTCTACCTATTTATCTATTATTCATTTGTTCACTTTATATTTTAATTTTACCCCCCTTCTTCCTATCCGCCCCTCATCTCTCCCTGACCCCTCAGGAAAGGTAGCCACCTCCATCAACCCACCCCAGCACATCAAGTAGCATTAGGACTGAGTGGATTTTCTTCCACTGTGGTGTGGAAAGGCAGCTCTGCCAGGGAGAAGTGATTGTAAAACAGGCAACAGTGTCTATATCAAACATAACCCCTGTTCTCCATATTAGGGAACCCACATGAAAATCTAGCTGACTGTTGGCTACAAATGATGCTCTGCTATGCTTGCAGACAGGAGCCTAGCATAGCTGTCTTCTGAGAGTCTTCACCCAGCAGCAGATAGAAAGAGAGTCTGAGACTCACAGCCAAACATTGACAGAGTGCAGGAAGACTTATGAAAGAGTGGGAGTGGGGATAGAATAGAATGACCTGGAGGAGATAGTAACTCAACAATATCAACAGAGCCAACTAACCAGGGCTCAGGGGGTCTATCAGAGACTGAAGCGCCAACAAAGGACCATGCATGGACTGGACCTAGGCTCACTACAGAAATGATATCTTTTTTATCCATTTCAGAATCCCTTTCCATCAAATGACATCTTAACTACCTCAATTACAGGAATCCACCAAAGCAAGCATGTTCAGATGCTGAATCTAGATGATACCTCACAGCGGTGCTTAGAAGCTTGACTCCTAGGTGATTCTTTATTCTGCCAAATTGATATTAACAGTCACAGTAGGTGTTCATAACAGGGAAAATACTGTTCTGATTTCTAGTCTTCAACTTATATCTTAGTTTGAAATCTCATTCTCTTTTGGCAAAACAGAAAATCTTAGTGGAATGAATCATCAGGCTATAATGAAAGACCTCTCACTTGAGATGAAAATACAGTAACAACAAAAATATATCCTTATATAACATTATAATCCTATTACAGAAAGGAAAATAAATACAATTAGCTAATTAGTTATCAATCTCATTTAAAACTTATTTAACAGATTTTACACACATAAGCAAAAGTTATAGAAATTTAAAGTAATAATAATAGAACATGAGTTCTCATATGTTAAAGAATAAAAGATAAATTAGTAATGGCATACTGTAGTAATTTGATCCAACTTTCTTTATTTTCCTATTTCATGAATTTAATGTATGGAAGTGGCAGAAAGATCACATAACCAGTTTACTGAACATTGTCAATGAACACATTATAGTATAAAAACAGACTTCAAGTAAGTCTGGGATATCTGGCAGAAGCATATGTTAAAAAAAAAAGATAAGTATATAGCAAAACTGCTTTACCAATAAAACAGAGCTAATATGACAGTGCGGTTCCATGGATACAATTGCTTCCACATTCTCAGTCTGACTCATGTTCAGATCTCTGAGGGAGCCAACAGACAGTGGTTTAAATACACTTAAGGATAAGCCTTCTAAGTAGAAACAATAAAATTCCCTTTCTTCTTCGACAGCTACGAAAATTACTAAAATTTAGTATATCTAAGAATTCTGTCTGTGTTCCATATTTTAGAGAGAATCATTTGCTACTTATTAAACTAGAGAAGAAAATTATTCTACATGCTAAAATGACTTCTTACCTTTTACTCACAGGGTAAACATGTACTTCTAGGACTTTTCAGAACTATACTCTGTATTAACATATATTCCTAAATTCAAAGAAAACCAATGCTAAACATATTTCTTGCTCTTTGGGAATGAATTAGAGAAATCATCTTGACAGTATGTTAGCAACCTCTAATTGCTTTTAATTCTGTTGCTGCTTGCAAGGTATCTAGAGATAACATTTTACCAAATTAGAAGTTGTATATTTTACACTGTCACTCACCCTGCTGAATAAAACAAACAGAATAACCATCATTTGTTTCTGTACCTCAGAAATGTTTAACATGTTTATGACCCAACTATTTAATGAAATGACAGTCTAAAATTGTCCAAAACAATATACACATGCTAGGATAAAGAATCCATGGTTTATAAAAATGACACTATTTTTTTTTTTTACTAATTACAAGTAAGGATTCAGGCATAGAGACACTTGCCTGCAATTGCAGGACTGTACAGGAAAAAAAAGGAAGATCATTGGAGATTTGATGACTGTGTGGTCTGCAAAGCGGTATCCTGTTTCAATACAAATGCAAACAAATAGGCAAATAATTAAAACAATTACAGAGGACAAACTGACTAGCAAGTGAGGAAAAATACAGTTAGCAAAATAACTAACATGTCTCTAAAAATAAGACTCATTAATAAACAAAATTATTAGGTTAATAATTTCAAAATGAATAGAACACTTAGTAGGGCTTGGGGGTGCACACTTGTAATCCCAGCACTTGGGGAGGGAGAGGCAGGTGGATCTCTGTGAGTTTGAGGCCAGCCTGTCCTCTAAAACGAGTCCAGAACAGCATAGGCTATGCAAAGAAACCCTGTCTCTGAAAATAAAAAACAAAACAAAAATAAAACAACAACAACAAAAATGAATACAATATTGATTCCTGTTTTTGAAAGCCATCAAAGTCTTTTGTAATTTATCTTACATGAGTAGGTGATAGAGAATGTTTTCAGAATTCATGTTCTCATGTAAAATTACCAGGATCTTATCTTCAAGATCCATAGGAACTTAAAGTTGTAGACTTCTTATCTCAAAATAAAGTATCATATCAGATGACATTTTAGCTCAAACAGGCATTTTGTAAACCATTTATATGAATTGCATGAAAAATATTGCAAACCTTCTTTAAAGCCAGCAATGATTAACCGCAATTGTGGGCATCCAAGATGGCAGCAACCAGCATGCAACATATTTGAGGGGCAGAGAAGCTGAAGCTTCAAATTGTTGAGTGGAGGGGCAGCAGAACTCAAAACAATGGCACTGAGGCTTCCAGGTGTGTGTGTGTGTGTGTGTGTGTGTGTGTGTGTGTGTGTGTGTGTGTGTGTGTGTGTGTGTGTGAAGGGAGACAAACCCAGAACTGAGGCTAATAGGGCACAGGTCAACCACGGACATCTCCTTAGACTTCTCCTGTGGAATCAGTTCCCCTGGCACTTCCCTGTAACTGGCAGAAGCTACAGAGATACCACAGCCAGCAGAGGAGCCTGAGGTACTGCAGCCAGCAGAGTAGGCAGAGGCTGAGGTACTGCAGCCAGCAGAGGAGGCAGCCTGCAGTGCAGGCAGCAACTTTCAAAGAGCACAGTGTTGGCTGCTCCAAGCACAGATCTCCCTTGTTGAGATTTTGAGACTGAGAACACTCAAACCCCTGGCATCTCCCCCAGGACCTCCATTCTCCCTCCTTGCCTGAGGGGGAGGCAACAGAAGAAGCACCTAGTGCTTCCCAACTCAGAGAGCAGAGCCCAGCCTGTTGTGCCTACAGCTTCTAGCACAGAGCACAGGGCCAGGCACACAAAGCTCTCAACAAAGTACGTGTTCTGCCTGCAACATCAGTCACAGACATCAGAGTCTAGCCCCCAGAGCTCGCCACAGACTGTAGACCACTGGGTATTCAGGAAATCTGTGCAGATGCTTTGTGTCCTCAATGTGCTCTTGTTAACAGCATTAGCATCCACACCCACTCCTGCACATGCTCCCCCTCCCATATCCCAAGCACCTACATTCTCTATCACTCTCTCCTTCAAGACACACTTCCACACACACACACACACACACACACACACACACACACACACACATTTACTCCCCCACAATAGCGATTCTGCCCCAGTGGCTTTTCATCCCTCAGCTACAACTGAAGGAACAACTCACACTCTCAAACCACTAGACCTCTCTCATCTTTCTGAAGAATACTCCAGACACCAGAGAAAGACGGTTCCAATCTGAAGTACAGACTCCAGGAACAAACAGTGAAGGTTACAGATAAGCAAATGGCAAGAGGTTGGCGTAAGAACACACCCAACAAAAATCAGGACATCATGGCTCCACCAGCAACCCCCAAAATTAACGTATATTTTAATTCAGTGGAAACACAGGAAAATGAGTTTAAAGCTATGCTTATGCAGTTATTAGAGGAATAAAAGGAGGAAATGAACAAGGCTCTCAAAAATACAGAAAAATATAACTACACAAGTAGAGGAACAATTAGTGGCATATAGAGAAGAAACAAACAAAAAAATAGGGACCATCAGAGAAAGACAAAAATCCACATTTAAACAGATGAAGGAAATGGTGCAAAGCATGGAAACAGCATTAGAATCGATAAAGAAAACACAGAGAAAACCCTGGAGCTGCAGTACTTAGAGAAAAGATCAGGAACCACAAAAGTAAGCATCACCAATAGAATACAGGAGATGGAAGAGAGCTCAGGTGCTGTATCTCAGGTGCTAAAGATACACTTGTTGAAACTGATACCTCTCTCAAAGAAAAAGTAAAATTGGAAAATTCCCAAACACAAAATATCCAAACAATCCAGGACACCATGAAAAGATGAAACCTAAGAATAATAGGAATAGATGAAAAAGAAGATTCCAGGCTCCAAGGTCCAGAAAATACTTTTAGGAAAATCATAGAAGAAAAATTTCCAAACTTGAAGGAAGAGATTTCCATAAACATACAAGAAGCCTACAGAACACCAAATAGATTAGACCAGAAAAGAAATTCTTTACGTCACATTATAGTCGAAACCTACAGAACAAAGAAAAATGTTAAAGGCAGCAAGGGAAAAAGGTCCAGTAACATATAAAGGTAGACCAATTAGAACCACACCAGACTTCTCATCAGAAACTATGAAAGCAAGAACGGCTTGGGCATATGTCATGCAGACTTTAAGGGACCACAGACGCCAACCCAGACTACTATACCCAGCAAAACGTTCAATCAACATAAATGGAGAAAATAAAATATTCCATGACAAAACAAAATTTAAGCAATATCTACACAGCAACCCAGCCCTACAGAAGATACCAGAAGGAAAACTCTAATACAACGAAAACAACTACACCAAAGAAAATATAGGATACAGATAATTTCTAAACAAAAATTAAAAGAAAACATGCAATGAATCACTCCAAAATAAAAGGAACTAACACTCATTGGTCACTATTATCTATCAACATCAATGGACTCAACTCTCCAATAAAAAGACACAGACTAACAGAATGGGTGGGGAAACAGGATCCAACATTCTGCTGCATCCAAGGATCACACCTCTGCAAAAAAAGATAAGCGCTACCTCAGAGTAAAGGGTTGGAAAATATTTTTCAAGCAAATGGACCCAGAAAACAAGCTGGCATTGTGATCATAATATTTAATAGAATAGACTTTCAACCGAAAATTAATCAAAAAAGATGAGGAGGATCATTTCCTTCTCATCGAAAGAAGATTCCAACCACAATTTTTAGGTAATTTTAGGAATAGTATTAAAAGAAAAAATAAAATTCAGGAGAGTATAGAAACATATAATTCTTACCAACAACAAAAGCTTTATATATATATATATATATATATATATGTATATATATATGTATATATGTATATATACAAATATCATTAAATATGCTAATTATAATTTCTTCACAAATTTTACATTGTTGGACATGTGTTTTATGAAAACAGAATTTTGATGGTGGATCTGTTGACTGTAAAACACCTGTTTTCATCAAGACATTTAGACAACATGGGTAGAATTAATTTAAAAGAAGCCTTAGTAAGACAAATCACAATATATAAACCTTCAGTTTTATTTCATGTGTACTGCTTTCTTTGTTTCATGTAGCAGTACGTGTATGGTCATCATTTAACATATTCAATTTTATAACATTTTTAATCTAAAAGTACAAAATTCTGTCTCATAAGCAAGGTAAATTTTTAGGATGTTGTTGATTGTTTAGTTGTTTGTTTAAATTAGTAAAAAAAAAACTTCTTATTTCACATGTTAATAAAAAGTGATCAAAATTATAAATGCCTATTTCTTAAATTTTCTTGATATATGTCTCAGTATATAAGTATTGCATGTTTATATGTTATGCATGTATATAAATCCATATGTCATATTTTGGCGTGTGGATATTTTGGTGAATGATTGATTATGTATATAGAGAGTTGCTATATATAACATTATGTAATGAACAAGCAAGTTCCAATATCTGGAAACAACCCATCATAGATATTGTTATACAGAGCCTTGGCCACCAGATCCAGCATTGTACAAGGTATAAAAAGTGCAAAGAAAAAAACAAAAATATTCTGTGCTAAAAAATAAATGATTTGTAATCACCGTATATATGTTATTCACAATGTCTGAACCATATGCAGTTTGGTATCAACCAAAATTTTGTGTTGTGCTCACTCTTTTATAATAGAAATTCTCATTTCCTAAGGTAATGCCCAGTTAGAACAAGTATTAGTTTACTTTTGAAAGCAGTGGAGATTAGACAACAGACCTCAGCCAGAGAACATTAAGTACATCAAGAATCAATTCTACTTGTAATTCCGTTTTCATGTCTTGCACCATCTCCTTCAAATGTTTGAATGTGGATTCCTGACTATTCATGATGGCCTCTATTTTTTGTTGTTGTTGTTGTTGTTCATTTTCTCTTTATGTCCCTCAAATTTATCACCCTGAGCAAAACTAAATTCCAAGTGGATCAAAGACCTCAACATAAAACCAGACACAATAAAGAAGAAAAAGTAAGGAAGAGCCTTGAACTCATTGGAACAGGAGACAACTTTCTGAACAGAACACCAACAGCACATGCTCTAAGATCAACAATCAATAAATGGAACCTTGTGAAACTTAAAAACATCTGTAAAGCAAAGGACACTGGCATCAGAAAAAAAAAAGTGACAGCCTACAGACTGGAAAAAGATCTTCACCAACCCTACATCTGACAGAGTGCTAATACCCAGAATATATAAAGAACACAAGAAGTTAAACACCAACAAGCCAAATAATACAATTTAAAAATTGGTACAGAGCTAAATAGAGATTTATCAACAAAGGTATATCAAATGACAGAGTAACACTCAAAAAAAAAAAAAATGTTCAACATCCCTAGCCATCAAGGAGAGGCAAATTAAAACAACCCTGAGGTTTAGCCAGAATGACTGAGATCAAAAACTCAAGGTACAACACATGTTGGAGAGCTTGAGCAGAAAAGGGAACCCTGCTCCACAGCTGGTGGGAATATAACCTTGTACAATCCCTTTGGAAATCAATCTGACACTTTCTCAGACAATTAGAAATAGTGCTATGTCAAGATGCAGCTAATCCACTCCTAGGCATATATCTGAAAGATGCTCAACCATACAATAAGAACATTTGCTCAACTATGTTCATAGCAGCTTTATTCATAACAGCCAGAATCTAGAAACAACCTAGATGTGCATCTACTGAGGAATGGATACAGAAATTTTGGTACATTTACACAATGGAATACTATCCCACAATTAAAAACAAGGAAATTATGAAATTTGCAGGCAAATTGATGGAACTAGTAAAGATAATCATGAGTGATACAACTCAGAATCAGAAATTCACACATGGTATATGCTCACTTATGTGTTGATGCTACCCATATAATATAGGAAAACATAGTAAGATCAATAGTCATAGAGAAGTTAAACAACAGGGTAGAACCTAGGGAAGATGCTTAAAATGCTCATTCAGAAGGGTAAACAGGATGGACTTGGGAAGTAGGGGAAGACAGGGAACAGTACAGGAGCCTTCCACAGAGGGCCTCTGAAAGATTCTATCAGGCATGGTATCGAAGCAGATGCTGATACCCAGGGCCAAACTTGGGGACAGAATTCAGAGAATCTTATAGAAGGAGCTATAAATAGAAAGACCTTGAGGGGACAAGAAATCCACAAGGAGACAAACAGAGACCAAAAAATCTGGGCCCAGGGGAATCTGCAGAGACTGATGAATCAACCAACGACCAGGCATGGAGTGGACCTAGTCCCCCTGCTCAGATGTAGCCCATGGGCAGTTCAGTCTCCATGATGGTTCCCTAGTAAGATGAGCAGGGATAGTCACAGGCATGAACTGGATTGCCTGCTCTTTGATCATCTTCCCCCTGGAAAGGCGGCCTCACTAGGCCATAGAGAAAGAGGATCCAGACAGTCCTGATAAGACCTGACAGGCTAGGGTCAGGTAGTAGGGAAGGAGGACCTACCCTATCAGTGGACGAAGAGTGTGACTTGGGAGAAGAGAGAGGTGGGGTGGGACAGGGAGGCTACAGCCATGACAAAAAGTGAATAAACTGTAAATAGTAATAATAATAATAATAATAATAATGGTAATAATAACAAAGAAGCACTACATCTGTGAGAATCCACATTCCACCTCTGGTATTCACTTTACTCTGTTCTGCCAGCTAGACATGAAATGAACAGTGATTGGGAACATATTATGCTATTTGTATTCCAGAAGAATAATACAACAGAAAGTTTCTGTGTATATGCAGAAACCTTGAAATGCTATGCATATGATTGATGAAAGCTCTCGTTGTTGGACTACTGAAGCTAAGCAGTTTGCAGGAGCATGCCTGACAGTGACTAACACAATATGTAAAACTCATTTGCTACCATATCATGAGACATTTACAGAGTGGCATATTCAGCTCTTGTGGACAAATATATTTTGAACGTTAAGATTTCCGAATTTTGTAGAATAATATTACTTCATAAGCATATTAGGTAGAATCTGTGGAAGAACATGCAAGTGAATATGCAATTTCTCTTAGGGAGCATTTGTGCTAGTCATACAGAATTGCACAAACAGTTCACACAAACATTTTAGTTAGCACAAATTAATATGTGTTAATACTTCATTTTCACACGTATCTATCAATATGTTTCCTTCATACAAATCCTCTCTTCTCCTCTTTTACCCCTCCCCCACGTGTATTTTCTTGCCCCAAAGATTTCACATTGATATTTATGGTCAATGTTGTTACAGAGTCTGTTGTGGCTTAGTATTTCTTGAGGCGCTGGATATGGAAATAAAAATAGCATGGGCTGTTGACATTAATATAAATATCCAGTGACTGATAATACTAACGTGTAGGTTTATTATACTGTGAGCATTTTACATTTGTTTGTTAAACATCTATTTTGTTTATAGTGTGTGGGACAAGAAGATTATCCATGCTGTGGTATATGTGTGGAATTCAGTGGACAATCTGCACTGCAGATCCTTTCCTCCCAGAATTATGTGGCTTTAACAGAGGTCATCATGCTGTGTGGTGAGTGATTTACACATTTAACAATCTTGCCATCAAATAATTTTGTTATTGTTATATTTTAAATATCTGCTATGTGGATTAAGATGTAAAATGTAACTGGTGACATTAAAGAATACATAATTTTGAGGCTCATGGACTGAGAAAATACTGAGTTATATAGAAAATTAATTCCATAGCATTTAAAAATTATTTATATAAATGAGTAAAAACAAGTTTATCTTCTTGAAATGAGCTATTTCTCATCCTAACTCCGTTGAACGGTGGTAAAATCTATTCATTGACTTTCACATTTCTTTACAACCACCACTGATTTCATCACATTACACAAGGAATTAAATAATGTGAAGTAAAAACTTAGAAACTTAAATAGAGAAAATGATTTCTTCTTAAATAAAATTTGGGTGGACTCAAAATGAGTAAATACTTCCTAAATAAGTGTTAAAATCCAAATAAATTTATTTTATGTAAACGTCAAGCTAACAGGCAGCATTGTGTCATTCTTTGAATAGCCTCTTGAAAGTTCAAAACAGTGAAAAACTATTTACGACACATCATAATATTATAGTTTATTAGTTTTTCTTTGTTTTTTATAATATATTTTATTGATTATTATTATTTATGGCAATTTATTCACCTTGTATCCAGCTGTGGCCTCCTCCCTTGTCTCCTCCCAATCCCACCCTTTGACCCTCTTCTCTGCCTATCTCCCTCCCCTAGTCCACTAATAGGAGAGGACCTCTTCCCCTTCTATTTGACTTTAGCCTATCAGGTCTCATCAGGACTGGTTGTACTGTCTTCCTCTGTGGCCTAACAAGGCTGCACCCACCAGAAGGAGGTGATTAGGGAGCCAGCCACTGAGTTCATGCCAGAGACAGGCCCTGCTCCCCTGGGAACTCACTTGGAGACTAAATATATGGGCTACATCTGAGCTGGGGTTTTAGGTTATCTCCATGCATGGTCCTTGGTTGGGGCATCAGTCTCTGCAGGGCTCCTAGAGCCCAGTTTTTTTCCTCTCTCAGAAGGGCAAATGCGATAGACATCAGAAGCAGGAGAAGACAGGAAACAGGATAGGAGCCTACCACAGAGGGCCTCTGAAAGACTTCACTGATAGACACATCAAAACTCATAGCCAAACTTTGGGCAGAATGCATGGAATTTTATGAAAGAAGGTGTGGATAGAAAGACCTGATGGGGACAGGAGCTCCAAGAAAATTTCTGTTAATTTTTCACAATATAAAATAAGGGTTCTATTTCTTCCTTCATTCCCTGATTGCCACAGCCATCAGGTACCACCAAGGCCCGATCTCTACCTACAATCCCAGAGACCAACTACCATCAGAGTCTACCAATTTTTCCTGGAGGCCTTCTGCTACTCAGGAAAGCCAGAAGACTGGTATCATCCAGGACTACCAACTCAACCTGCAATCCCATAGGCCTACAATCATCAGGTACCACCAGGCCTGCCTGTCAACACCAATGATAACCAAATGGCTAAAGGTCAGTTTGAGAACACAAGCAACAAAAAAACAGTACCACATGGTGCTACCAGAACCCAGCTGTCCTACAGTAGTAAGCCCTGGATACACTATCACACTTAAGGAAAAAAATAAACATCAAAAAGATCTAAATCTGATGTTACAAAAATGATAGAATCCTGAGTAAAGGAAGAGGAAGTGAAAAGACTGTATGAGCCAATAAAGTACTTGCAATTGACACCTACAGAACACAATTGTTTCCTTCAATGGAGTGACACAAGGTATATCAACTACATTTTAGGGCAGAACTTATCCAGATCACAAACAGAAAATAGTCTCTTGATATATATGTGTGTGTGTGTGTGTGTGTGTTTGAACTTCTTTTTTTGTAGTTGTTTTGCTAGGTTTGTTTGATTATTTCTATTATGCTTGTTTTTCTGGGGTAAAATTGAGGGAGAGAGAAAGAAAAAGAACAAAGTTTTTGAGGGTAGGAATTTGGCGAGGTTCTCTGAGTAGTTTGAGCAGTGGGAATCAAGATATAAAGTGTAAGGTTTCAGTCTCATTCAGAAGGGCAAACAAGAGAGACATTGGAAGTAGGGAAAGAGAGGGAACAGGACAGGAACCTTCCACGGGGAGCCTCTTAAAGATTCTAGCCATCCGATTACGGAAGGGGATGCAGAGACTCATAGCCGAACTTTGAACGGAGTGCAGGGAATGTTAAGGGAAGAAGGTTAAAGGAAGACCTGGTGGGGACAGGAACTCCACAGGAGACCAACATAGCCAAAAAACCTGGGCCCCGGGGGACCTGCAGAGGCCAACAGATACTCCAACCAAGGAACATGAATGTTGAGGACCTAGACATCCTGCTCAGCGGAAGCCTGTAGGTTGCTCAGTTTCTAAATGGGGTTTTCTAGTAAGTGGAACAGGGGCTGTCTATGACATGAACTCAAACGCTGGTTCTTTGATCACCTTTCCCTGGTGGGTGCAGACTTGTTAGGCCACAGAGGAAGATGATGGAGGCAACCCTGATGAGACCTGATATGTTAGGGTCAGATAGAAGGGAAGGAGGTCCTTCCTTATTAGTGGACTAAGGGAGGGGCATAGTGGGAGAAGAGGGAGCTGGGTGGGACTGGGAGATAGGCGGGAGGGGGCTTCAGGGGATGCAAAGTGAATGAATTGTGATAAATAATAATAAATAAATTTAAAAAGATATATTGTATACAAATTTAAAATAAATATGGGGTAGTGAAGATCCTTTCCCAATCTGTAGGCTGTCGTTTTGTTCTGACTACGGTGTCCTTTGCTTTACAGAAGATTTTCAGTTTCATGAGGTTCCATTTATTAATTTTTAATCTTAGAGTATGTGCTGTTGGTGTTCTGTTCAGGAAATTGTCTTCTGTGCCAATGAGTTCAAGGGTGTTCACCACTTTTTCTTCTAACAGTCTGCTTTTATGTTGAGACCTTTGATCAGGCTAGGGTCAGATGAAAGGGGAGGAGGAGCTCTATCAGTAGACTGGGGAAAGGGCAGGGAAGGAGCAGAGGGATGGAAGCACAGCAAGATTGGGAGGGGACAAGGAGGTGGGCTACAGCTGGGATACAAAGTGAATAAATTTTAACAAATAAAAATTATAAATAACAGGAGAAAAATTAAAATAAAAACAAAATTACTATTCCACTCAGCAGAACTTTACGGTTTTAAGTTCTTATCACTTGACAACATGGCTACTACTCTATTTAATTTTATCTATTAATTTTTATCAATAATCTAGTTATCTATATGTATTCATATTTATTTATGTAAATCTTATAAACCATCATGAATATATCACCCATCCTTTCCTCAGCATTTTAATCACTGTCTGTCTAAGCAAGGCACTGGTTATGCTTTATCTCCTTGCCGTTCTTCTGGAATGACAGGCTGTCAAAAAATAAATGGATGAACTATTGGATTTATATACAAACATTTTAGTGTGTCACCATTTCTGTACAGTTTGCTTCTCAGCAAGATATTTTTATTTTTATCCACTCTTTCTTTTAACAAAGAATTTATATTTTACAAATAAACACAGTAAAATTTACATATCTCAGTGTATTGGAGGCAGAAATAGCTTTTATTGAAAATGTTGTGTATGAAAAATGTGTAATATTTGGAAACTATTTCTAAATCCTTTGGCTATGAACTAATAGAGCCTATCTAATTAAAGTTTTAGTTAAATATATAATGATTATAAAATATTAATTTAAAATTAATCCTCTTCTCAAGGTTAATAGCGCAAATTTATTTTTAAATGAAAATGTTCAAAGAAATTGCTCAGAGCAATATTGTTCATAATCATAATGCAGGCTAGTAATATTATGGAATGTCCTTAGCTACTTTTTATATTTTATATCATTCTCAAAATGTCTTAGATTTCTGAGACTATATCTTACTAATCCTTCTTGGTTTTTAATTAAATTAAAATAGCTAAGATTTAAAGAAATCAAAATTATTGGTCTTACAAAACTCACAGGATTTTCTACGATTTTCTTTTGACAACTTCTTATTCCATCATATGTTTTACAAAGTCCCTTCCTTATACTTGATTTTCAAAAAAAGAGATGTATAAAGAATTGGTAAAGTAGAAAAATGAAAAATAACTTTAAAACTCTTAAAGACTAGAAATCTTTCTTGGCCCATTATTTAGTTTTATTTCATGTCTATTGTATGTGGTAGTTTACATTAAGACAGACTTTTAAGAGTTAAGACTATCCTGATTTATCTGTGTCCCATGACTCTAGAACTTGATGTTTTCAGTTGCTGGGTGAAAGCTGTGACGAAAATTGAGTTAGGCACCAATATATAAGTATATCAGGTAATAATCAAGTACTACATTTTAAAAATCATGCTTGGTTTTATCCTAGGTCTCTGGGATATCCAGCCTCTGGATCCTAACCCTCCAGGCAGATTCAGGGGTGGGTTACATGGCATAGATTTCAAGCAGGACCATTTTCTATTTTATTATTATTTTTACAGTTTTTCACTTTGTATTTCCCCTGTAGCTACCTCTCCTCTCCCTTCCCAATCCCACCCTCTTCCCTCTTCCACACCTGTGCCCCTTCCCCAGTCCACTTATAAGAGAGATCATGGAAACTGCAAGGTTGCCCATTTTCTCCATATCTCTTCAACATAATTCTTGAACTCCTTGCTAGAGCAATAAGACAATTAAAGGAGATCAAGGGAATACAAATTGGAAAGGAAAAAGTCAAAGTCAGTGACCCCAAAATTCTACCAGGGAACTCCTACTGTTGATAAACATTTTCAGCAAAGTGTCTGGATAAAAAATTAACTCAAAAAAATCAGTAGCCCTCCTATGTACCAAAGACAAAAGGGCTGATAAAGTAATTAGGGAAACAACACCCTTCACAATAGCCACAGAAGACATAAAGTATCTTGGTGTGACCCTAACCAAGCAAGTCAAAGACTTGTATGAAGGCCCACTTTCTTACCGGTTGTCAACTCCCATAATTTCTGTGCCACCTTTACTCCAACATTTCTTGAAGTCAGGTCAGACTGTTGGTGGAAGAGTTTGTGATTATATTAGTGTCTTAACATATACGCTGGAAGCATTGTATGGTTATATGAGGTGGCTCATTCTGGTTCCTTATTTCCCATTGTCTGTGGATGGTAGCATGTTTATCATTTACTTTACAGGTAAATAATATTCACCTAAAAGTGACTACATAGTATTATTGTGTTTCTGGTTCTGGGATACCTTACTCAGGATGATTATATACATTTGCTGCAAAATGTTATGACATTAAAATTTTATTTTAATATTAACTATTAAATATATTTATTTTAATATTAAAAATGTTCTCTTTACCAGCAAAGTAATACTTCATTGTGTAAATGCACCACATTTTCTTTGGCATTCTTCAGTTGAGAAACATCTAGGTTGTTTCCAGTTCTGGTTAATACTAATAAAGCAGATATGAACATAGTTGAACAAATGTTCTTATGTATGATTGAGCTTTCTTTGAGTATATGCTCAAGAATGGTATATCTGGGTCTTGAAGTAGATTTATTCCCAATTTTCTTTGAAAGCAAAGAAATTGATTTCCAAAATGTCTGTAGAAATTTGCATGTGAAACAGCAATGAATTAGTGTACCCCTTGCTTTGCATGAGCTCTCATTAGTGTTTTTTTAATTATTTACCCTGATAGATATAAGATGGAACATCAAAATCATTTTGATTTGCATTTCCCTGATGACTGAGGATGTTGAACATTTTTTAAAGTGCTTCTTGGCCATTTGAGATTCTCCTGTTGAGAATTCTTTGTTTATATATAAACCTTGTTTTCTAATATATAATGAAATTTTAATCTAGCAACATGGCTATTCTGTCAAGGGATCATATTCAAAGCTGTAGGTCTATGTGATACAGCTGAAATAGACATGTCATTACTACATACCTTTAATACCTCTGGCTGGAAAACATACCTTTAATCATTCTGGCTGAAATAACATGATAAAATTTTAATTCCACTGGCAAGAATACAGGCATAATTTAGCATATACCTTAAATCCCAAATAATGACATCTAATTGACAGACAGAAAAAAATGAAAATCAGAGAAAATTTTGATAGAATGAGTCAGAAATATGATAGGCCCAACACTCCCTAGAACAGACATATTGTAGGTGACTATTAATATTTACTATTGGTTTATCCTTTATTAACACTGCTGTTAATCCTAAACAGCTGTATACCCAAATTACCACACAAAGCCTGGAATTTATTTAATCAACCTAGAACACAATGCTGGGTAATAGTTCCTCCATCCTAAACCTCCAAGTCCTCATAGTTTCCTAACATTTAGTTTTCCCACACTATACTTGTTTTTAGTGATATATTAGTCCAGTCCATCTCTCCACGTGATTCTAAGATCTGTCTCTTACAGAGCTCTCCCAGCTCTCTCCTGCCCTTCTCTCCTCTTCTGCCTCACACCTTCCTGTCCTCTGGCTCCTCATTCTCTTCCTGCTTCCTTTTCATTGCTCAACATTGTGGCTGGTTGCTTTATTTTGGCATGTTTACACAAAGTTGAGACAGGTGATGCTTAAAATAAGTACCACAATGCAATGTCTGGATTGAAACCAGAGAGTGGGGGAAAGAAATCAGCATTTGAATGAACAAGGGTAAGGTGTATGCATTTCAAAAGAACATTATGCCAACACAGACAGAAAGAGAAACTACTTAAGAGCAATACAAAGAGTGGAAGAGTTTGTTGAGACAATACAGTAGAGTTCAGGAGTATAGTACAGTTCTGGCAGTTCAGTTGCATGCAGTTGAGTTTATGCAGTTCAGTTCTAGGAATTCCTAGGCAGTTTTTCCAAGAAAAGCAATTCAGTCAGAAACTAAAAGAATCCAGTTTGAAGCAGTCAGATTGGAGAGGACTTTAGTTCAGAATAGCTCATTTGAACCAGCCAGCTAGAATTTAGAAAGAACTAGAGAGTGTGGACCTACTCAGCAGTAAGTAACAGAGACTGAAACATTCTGGGCCTAGTTTAGCACACAGAGGCTGGAAGCTGAAACCTAAAAGTTATGAGTTTGCAGAAGATTAGATTGTAGGGAGGCTAGGCATAGGTCTGGAATTAGTCGGATAGAAACACTCTATTCTAAGACTAAGCCACATATTCAAAAAGTTTGGGAATGGCTCTCATGTCATGTCATTATCTATGGTAAAAATGACTACATTTCATCCCATGCCCAAAGAGATTGGAGAAGAAGAAATCCCACTAATTTTGCAGAAAGCATAGGACAACTGACAGAACTGTCACAGAGGACAGGAGAAATTTGACAGAAAGCTGAAGAGGAGAAATATACCTAGGAATGTCTCCAGAGAAAACATCGATTCTTCAGGTTCAGCTCAATGCCTAGAAACACTAACAGACTCTAGAGCTGTGGGAGCCTCAATCTCATAAGAAGGATCATTCGCAAAGGAAGCATTAGTCCTGTGGGTTCCACTGGATGCCCAGAGAAATTAAAGAGACTCCATAGCCACAGAACCCTCCAGACCAGGGCAAGGATTGACACAGGAGTCTCTGAAAAAGCAAATCACAGAATCAAAAGCTTTAAGGAACAACACTGGAACCTCTGAGACAGTGAATTACAGTCTCAGCCACCAGAAAAGACAACTTGAATTACATAGGCAGACTTTTTCTGCATTACATGATGGGAAACATCATTTCAGATCCCTCAAGACCAAGTGTAGAAGTAGAGGGTATAAAAACATTACTTAAAAATGTCATTGCAAAACTTATTGCAACTGTGACCAACTGAGTAAATACTTCCCTACTTTCAGTTGCAGTCATTGTATATTTCTTCTAAAAAAAAGGTAGGAAACAAAGTATAATATGAAAAAAAACAAAAACAAAAACCAGGTATGGGTAGATCTAAGATGGCTGTGCTGGGAGGACACTTTGACCAGCAGCACTTCAGGGTCTGCACAGTGACCAGTGGATGGACCCCTGGGCCTTAAAACACCAGCAATTGTGTTTCCCAGGTGAGAAGAATCCCCACTGTGTGAGATTCATTTGGGTTCAGGTCACCCACCTAAACCATGGAAGAGTTCTTGGTCCCACCAGGCAATTGGACACCAGCCCAGAGCCACATGCCAGTGTGCTCTGATCACCATCCCAGACTAAACTGTGGGCCCCACACCAGAGGCTGGAATTTCCAGTTGAGAGAAAACCCCATGTTGCAGGAAGTGATCTAGACCAACCTCAGATCTCCCAGACAATCCCGGGAAAAGGATCCAGGGTCCAGGGGGTGCCCAGCTGCCAGTCCAGAGCGGGGTGCCCAGCCACCAAAACAGAGTCATGCCTGGGTCCCAGCTCACCATCCCAGACAGAGCTGAGGGCTCCAGATCACCAAAAACTGAGTTTCTCTGTAGGGAAGAAACCCCATGATAAGAGGAACAGCAGGTATGATCTCAGAGCACTCAGCCAACATTCCCCCCATTCCTGCAGGCACCCAGGTGCCCAGTCACCAGCAAGGTGGAACCACATGTCTGTGCCTGTGTTCTACTCTCCATCCCAGATGGCATTGCAGACCCCAGAACAGCACAGACTGGGTGCCTCTGTCGATAGGGAACCCCACAGTGGGGGAAATATCAGGTCCAAGCTCAGGGAACCTAGCTACAGAAAAGTTTTCTGGGTTCCCATAGACTCTAGGCTATGACATCCTACTGCACGCATGAGTGTTGTGTTCACTTGCTATTGATTACTGCTAGGGTACCGGAGCACACAGCTCCAATCTCAGACATGCAGAAGCCTGAGAGCCACTGGCACAGCCCTCAGATACTGCTCCAAGGTGTGGCCAGTTATCCCTTGCTAAACTGACGAAACCAGGGAGCTCCCTGGTTTTTAAAGAGGGCTACGCCCAGCAAACACAGCTTAAGAGCATCAGCAACAGCTCACTAAATTCAGAGCAAGAAACCCAGCAGTCGGGCAGCAATCTTCAGGAATTCTCCTGATAAGAGGAGAGCCTTTTTGAACACCACAGTTACAATACAGGTCCACCAACCTGAGGTGAACTGTGACAATTCCTGAGAAGCACCACCATTCAGTTGACCATACCCAAAAAAGCTGAGGAGGCCTCCTTCAGAACACTGACACTGATTCTTCCCTTCCCAGGATTCCAGCAGGCACAGGAAATTAACAGGCAACACCTAAAACAGCCAGATGGGTAGAAGCCACAGTAAAAGCGCAACCAACAAAAGGCAAAACAATATGACATCTCCAGAACCCAGTTATCCAGTGGCAAGCAGCCCAGGACACCTTAACATAAATGAAATTCAAGAAGATATCCTTTACATCTAGGCTAATGAAGAGGACAATAAAAGAAACAAATAAAATGCATAAAGAATTAGAGGAAGATAAAGTCAAACAGGTTATGGCTATCTGTAAAGAAATACAGGAAGATACAGCCAAACATTTTGTGGCCTTCAGAGAGGAAACAATTAAGTCATTGAAAGAGATACAAGAAACAGGAATGTTCAAACAAACAGGTGAAGGAATTGAAGGAAAATACAGTCAAACAGGTGAAGGAAATAAACAAAATGGTTCAAGATATGAAGATAAATTTGGAAAAATTGAAGAAAACATGGAGAGGAAGAACTTAGGAAAGAAACGGGACTACAGAGGTAACCATAACCAACAGACTATAAGAGATGGAAGAAAGAATCTCAGGTTGAGAATCTCAGGTGTGGAGAATACAATGGAAGAAATCGATGTGTCGGTCAAAGAAAATAATAACTCTAAAAAATTCCTGACACAAACCATCTAAGAACTGCAAAACAATATGAAAAGACAAAACCTAAGAATAATAGTAATAAAGGAAAAAGAAGATTCCCTCCTCCAAGGCCCAGAAAATATTTTCAAGATCATAGAAGAAAATTTCCCCAAACTTAAAGCTGAGGCCTATGAGCATACAAGAGGTCTACAGAACACCTAATATATTAGACTAGAAAAGAAAATCGTCCTGCCACATAATAAATAAAACAGTAAGTATACAGAACAAAGAAAAAAGACTAAAAGCTGCAAGGGAAAAAGGCCAAGTAACATACAAGGCAAACCCATCAGAATTACACCTGACTTCACAAAACAGACTATGAAAGCCAGAAGGGACTGATACCATACAAATCTTAACCTTCTGTTTGATCACCTTCCCCTGAGGAGGAAGCAGCACTACCAGGCCACAGAGGAAGACAATACAGCCACTCCTGATGAGTCCTAATAGACTGGTATCAGAAAGAAGGTAAAGAAGACCTCCCCTGTCAGTTGGCTTGGGGAGGGACATGCATGAAGAAGGGAGAGGAAGGGAAGGATTGGGAGGGGAGGGAGGAGGGAGTAACAAGGGTGATACAGAGAGAATAAAATGTAATCATAAATAGATAAATATTATATAAAAAAAGAGAGAATGCAGATGTCAGCCCAGGTTACTATAGCCAGAAAAACTCTCATAGATGGAGAAAACAAGATATTCAATGACAAAAACAAATTCCAGCAATATTTTCACACAAATCCAGTGTGACTGAAAATATTAGAAGAAAAAATACGACCCAAGAAAATGAACTACTCTCAGGAAAACTACTCTCAGGACATAAATAACCTCACTAAAGCAAATCTAAAAGCAGATAAGCACACAAACACACTACCACAACCAACATCAAGAACAAAGAATCTAACAGCCAGTGGTCATTAATCTTCCTCAACATCAGTGGACTCAGCTCTTCAATAAAAAAAAAATACAGACTAAGAGAATGGATTTGTAAACAAGACCCAACAATCTGTTGAATGCAACAAACACCTAAGTCACAAAGATAGAAATTACCTGAGAGTAAAGGGCTGGAAGACGGTTTTCCAAGCAAATGGACCCAAGAAGCAAGCAGGAGTAGCCATTCTAATATCTAATAAAATAGACTTTCAACCAAAATTAATCAAAAGAGATAAAGAAGGACTTCATACACCTTAAAGGGAAATTCCACCAGGAAGATATCACAATCCTGAACATCTATGCCCCCAATACAAGGGCACCCACATTTGTAAAAGAAACATTAATAAAACTGAAACCACACATAGAGCCCCACACATTAATAGTGGGAGACTTCAACACCCCACTCTCAACAAAGGACAAGTCAACAAAACAGAAATTGAAAAAAGAACCAATGACTCTAACAGAGGTCATGAATCTACAGAACCTTTCACCCAAACACAAAAGAATTTGCCTTCTTCTCAGCACCTCATGGATCCCTATCCAAAACTGACCATATAGTTGGTCACAAAACAAGCCTCAACAGATAAAAGAAGATTAAAATAATCCCTTGTATCCTATGTGATCACCATGGAGTAAAGCTGGACCTCAACAACAACAGAAATAGCAAAAAGCCTAAACACGCATGGAAATTGAACAACTTGCTATTCAATAATAGCTGGGTCAGGGAAGAAATAGAGAAAGAAATTAAAGTCTTCCCAGAAATCAAGGAAAATGAAGGCACAACATACCCAAATTTGTGGGACACAATGAAAGCAGTGCTAAGAGGAAAGTTCATAGCACTAAGTGCCTTCAAGAAGAAATTCAAAACATCTCATTCAAGCAACTTAATGGCTAGGGGGAAAAAAGAAGTAGACACACCAAAGTGCATGACTGGAAATAATCAAACACAGGGCTGAAATCAATAAACTAGAAACAAATAAAACAATTCAAAGAATCAATGAAACCAAGAGCTGGTTCTTTGAGAAAATCAACAAGACACACAAAGCAAATAATACAAGATGGCCAAACGAACTAAAAGGCAGAGAGACACTATCCAAATTAACAAAATCTAAAATGAAAAGGGGGACTAACTACAGACACTGAGGAAATCCAAACAATCATTAGATGTTTCTTCAAAAGCCTATGTGCCACAAAATTGGAAAATCTAAAAGTAATGGGCAATTTTCTTGATCCATTTCACTTACCAAAGCTGAATCAAGAACAGTAAATCAATTAAATAGTCCTATATCTCCTAAGGAAGTAGAAGTTGTCATCAAAAGTCTTCCAACCAAAAAATGCCCATGGCCAGTGCAAAATTCTACCAGATCTTCAAAGAGGAGCTAAAACCAATACTCTTCAAACTATTCCACAAAATAGGAATAGAAGGAATATTACCAAACTCATTCTATGAAGTCACAGTCACCTTGGTACCTAAACCTCCCCAAGACCCAACAAAGAGAACTTCTGGCCAATTTCCCTTATGGACATTGATGCAAAAATACTCAACAAAATACTTGCATCATCCTGAGTGAGGTATCCTAGAAACAAAAAGACACACAGGGTATATACTCACTCAAAGTGGATATTAAATATAATATAATATATGATAAACATACTAAGATCTGTACAGCTAAGAAAGTTAATCAAGAAGGAGGACTCTGACTAAGATGCTCAATCTCCATTTAGAAAGGCAAAGAGGATGGACATTAGAGGAGGGAGAAAACAGGGAACAGGACAGGAGCCTACCACATAGGGCCTCTGAAAGGCTTTACCCTGCAGGATATCATGGCAGATGCTGAGAATCATAGCCAAACTAATGAAAGAAGTGGGAGATAATAAAACATGGAGAGGACAAGCACTCCACAGGGAGAGCAAGAGATCCAATATGTCTGGGCACAGGGGCCTTTTCTGAGACTGATAATCCAGCCAAGGACCACTCATGGAGATGGCCTGAAACCACTGCACAGGTGTGGCCCATGGTAGTTCAGTTTCCAAGTGGCTTCCATAGTAATGGGGATAGGGACTATCTCTGACATGAAACTGATTGGCCTGCTCTTTAATCACCTCCCTCTGAGGGGGGAGCAGCCTTCCTAGGCCACAGAGAAAGATAATGCAGCCACTCCTGATGAGACCTGATAGACTAGGATCAGAAGGAAGGGGAAGAGGTCCTCCCGGATCAATGGACTAGGGGAGAGGCACAGGTAGAGAAAAGGGAAGGATGGTGGGTTTAGGAAGGGAGAAAGGAGGGAGCTATAAGGGGGATACAAAGTAAATAAACTGTTTTCAATAAAAATAAAAATAATGAAAAAAAAAACAACAACCAAAAATGCTCCGTATCTAAGAACACATCAATGATATCGTCCACTGTGACCAAATAGGCTTCATCCCAGGTAAGCAGGGGTGGTTCAATATTCAGGAATTCATCACTGTGATCCACCATATAAACAAACTGAAAGAAAAAAAAACCCACATGATAATTTCCTTAGATGCTGAAAAAGCATTTAATAAAATCCAACATGCATTCATGTTTAAAGTCTTGGAGAGATCAGGGATACAAGGCACATACCTAAAGATAGAAAAGGCAATATTCAGCAAGCCTATAGCCAACATCAAACTCAATAGAGAGAAACTTAAATCAGTCCCACTGAAATCAGGGACAAGGCAAGGCTGTCCATTATCTCCAAATCTCTTCAACATAGTTCTTGAAGTCCTTGCTAGAGCAATAAGACAATTAAAGAAGATCAAGAGGATACAAAATGGAAAGGAAGAAGTCAAAGTGTCACTATTTGCAGAGTATATGAGAGTATGCATCAGTGACCCCAAAAATTCTGCCAGGAAACTCCTACTGTTGATAAACACCTTCATCAAAGTGTTTGGATACAAAATTAACTCAAAAAAATCAGTAGCCCTCTTATATACCAAAGACAAAAGGGCTGAGAAAGACATTAGGGAAACAACACCCTTCACAATAGCCACAAAGGGTATAAAGTACCCTGTTGTGACTCTGACCAAGCTGGTCAAAGATGTATATGAAAAGAATTACCAGTCTCTGTAGAAAGAAATAGAAGATATCAGAAGATGGAAAGATTTCCCATGCTCATGGCTTGTCAGGAATAACAGTAAAAAATGGCCACTTAACCAAAAGCAATCTACAGATTCAATGCAATTCCCATCAAATTACAAACACAATTCGTTACAGAACTTGATAGAAAAATTCTCAACTTCATATAGAATAACAAGAAACCCAGAATTGCTAAAACAATCCTCTAAAATAAAAGATCTTCTGAAGGGATCTCCAACCCTGATCTCAAGCTGTACTATAGAGTAACAGTAGTAAAAATTTCATGGTAGTGTCATAGAAACTGACTGTTTGATCAATGAAATAGCATAAAAGAACACTTATGTATACTTGATTTATGACAAAGATGCCAAAACCATACAATGGAAAAAAGATAGCATCTTCAACTAATGGTGCTGGTCTAACTGGATATATACATGTAGGAAAATGCAAATAGATCCATACTTATCACCCTGCACAAAACTAAAGTCCACATGGATCAAAGATCTCAATATAAAACCAGATACACTAAATCTGTTAGAAGAAAACGTGGGGAAGATCCTTGAACTCTTTGGTAGAGGAGAGAACTTCCTGAACAGAACACCATCAGCATAGTCTCTAAGCTCAACAATCAATAAATGGGACCTCAGGAAACTGAAGAACTTCTATAAAGCAAAGGGCTCTGTTGTCAGAGCAAAACAACTGCCCTCAGATTGGGAAATGATTGTCACCAACTCTATATTTGACAGAGAGCTAATATATAAAGAACTCAAGAAGTTAAAAAGCAACAAATCTAGTAATCCAATTTTAAAACCGTGTACAAGCTAAAGAGATAATTCTCAATAGAGGAATACCAAATGTCTGAAAAACACTTAAAGAAATGCTCAACATCCTTAGTCATCAGGGAAATGCAAATCAAAACAACCCTGATATTTCACCTTACACCTATCCGAATGGTTAAGATCAAAAACTCAAGTGACAACACATGCTGGAGAGGATGTGGAGACGGGGAACCATCCTTCACTGCTGGTGGGAATATAAATTTGTACAACCATTCTGAAAATCAATCTGGTGCTTTGTCAGACAATAAGGACTAGTGCTACCTCAAGACTCAGCTATACTACTCATAGGCATATATCCAAAAGACTCTCAAATATGCAACAAGGACATTTGCTCAACCATGTTTATAGCAGCTTTATTCATAATAGCAAGAAGTTGGAAACAATCCAGATGCCCCTCAGTTGAGGAATGGATACAGAAATTGTGGTACTTTTACACAATGGAATACTACTCAGCAATTAAAAACAAGAAAATCATAAAATTTGCAGGCAAATGGTGGGAACTGAAAACGACCATTCTGAGTGATATATCCTAAAAGCAGAAAGACACATAGGGTATATATTCTCTCCTAAGTGGATATTAGATATATAATATAGGATAAACATACTAAAGTCTGTATACCTAAAGAATCTAATCAAGAAGGAGGACTCTAAGTAAGATGCTTAATCCTCATTCAGAAAGGCAAAGCAGATGGACATCTGAGGAGGGAAAAAACAGGAAACAAGACAGGAACATACCACAGAGGTCCTCTGAAAGATTTTACCCTGCAGGGTATCAAAACAGATGCTGAGACTTATAGCCAAACTTTGGGAAGAATGCAGGGAACCTTATGAAAGAAGTGGGACATAGTAAGAACTGCAAAGGACAGGAGCTCCACCAGGGGAGAATGAGAACCAAAATATCTGGGCACATGTGTCTTTTCTGAGACTGATTCTCTAACTAAGGACCATTCATGGAGATATCCTAGAATGCCTGCTGGGATGTAGCCCAAGGCAGTTCAATGTCCAAGTGGGTTCCATAATAATGGGAACAGGGACTGTCTCTGACTTGAACTGACTGGCCTGTTCTTTGATCACCTCTCCCTCATGGAGGAGCAGCCTTACCAGACCTCAGGGCAAGAAAATGCAGCCACTCCTGATGAGACCTGATAGACTAGGATCAGAAGGAGAGGGAGGAAGACCTCTCCTATCAGTGGACTCGGGGAGGGAAATGGGTAGAGAAGAGGGAGAGAGGGTGGGTTGTGAGGGGAGAAGGGAGGTGAGAGGTGGAGAGAAGGGAGCTCCAGGTGGGACACAAAGTGAATAAACTTTAATTAATAAAAATAATAATAATTTAAAAAGATGTTAAAAGCAAACAAAAGAAAAGAAAAGAAAAGAAAAGAAAAAATAGGTATGATAATACAAAGGCTTGAGCCACAAAAGACAAAGGAAAGAAGAGAGCATGGACAGCTTAATGTCAACTTTTAGTACATAACAAAATTAAGAAACAAAGTAGACAGTACATTGAACCTACATGGCCACATCTTAATGAAACTGAGGAACAGCAACCACCTCCACTAGCTTTCCCATTCACACAGGAACAAATGACAGAAAGTGGTGAAAATTCACAAAATGAACAACCAGCCTGGAATCCTGTTAAAATACAAGATCTCAAATATTTTAATGTCTCAACAGTAACTTATGGAATGCCTTCTTCCTATATAAAACAGATGTTAAATATCTGAGCTACACATAAAAGAATTTACCCCAAAGACTGGAGATATTTAGCAGCATCTGTGTTGAAAGCTGGTTCTCAGTTACAATGGCTGACATGGTGGCAAGGAGAATCTGTAATGATGGAAAATTATATTGGGGCTAAAGGTGTTAATATCATGAAAGATCAATTGTTTGGTGAACTGAAATATGCTGATTTACAAGAGCAGATTCAATGTGACGACTATTATTATACAATACACTTCAGTAGCTTTAAGAGCATGGGACAAGGTGGAGGAACAAGGAAAAAGTTCTGTCATTTACAAAAATTATGCAAAGCCCCAGGAGTTTTAGTGAATTTTTGCACATATTAATATCCACTGTGGACAGGGCAGTATCAAATCCAGATCTGAGACAGGTATTCATTAAAAATTTAGCTTTCAAAAATATAAATTCAGAGTGTAAAATGTTCTTTGACCTTTAAAAGCTAATTAGTACCCATGGATGAATGGATTAGAACTCCTGCTGATATTGACCCTAGTGACTTTGTAATTGGATAAATAATGGTCTTAAATCCACAATATCCAAATGTCCACTATTTTAACTGTGGGAGACAAGGACTTTTGAAAAGGAATTTTAGACAAGACATTCAGAGAGACTTCTTTAGAAGACCTCAGCCTTCCAGGATTTGTAGAAATTGTAATAAGGGTAGGCATTGGACTAATGAATGCAGATCAGCAAGAGTTATGCAAACTAAATCCTTTACCAATAATAAAGTTGCTATGAAATAATTTACATATTAGAGACTGTCTATGGGGATTAATTCATACTCCTGCAACTAACAACATGAGCAAGGTATCTCCTGTAAGCAATCCACAGAGCAACCAGAGAAAACTAATCTAGGTATTGGAGATTCTAATTCATGCTTCAGAAAGAAATGTTGTGCTAGACTTAGCCATGTGGAAAAATCTCACACTATAGGGAAAGGGCATAGGGGGAGAAGAAGGAGGATAAGTGGGACTGGGAGGAGATGAGTTCATGGACCTCTAATCCAAAGTAGGAATGCTTTTAAGAAAAAGTAACATAACATCTAAAGGATTCATTGTGCATCCGAAAATTATAGATAAAAACTTCAAGAGAGAGATTGAGATCATGGCTTATGTAGAGAGAAATATGCTCTTTAACATGGAAGATAGGATTGCTCAGATTTTACTGTTTCCATATGTCAAAGGCAAAGCACCTTCTTTTGAGAGAGCAGAAAGTACTGGATGAGGGTTTTATTGTTTTAGTTTTAGTTTTAGTTTGTTTTTTGACAAACTGTTATCAGTGTACAGAGGCTAAAGTTGATGAAGTATCCCAGACACTGAAACCCTAGTAAATCAAACACATTCACCCTCAAAAACCTTCCCAATTTCATATGAAATAAAAGGACCAGCATCTTCTATTTCACCATGACTGGCTGAGACTCCTCATTTATTCTGAGGAAAGACGGGCTCCCCTTCTCCACAAAGAACTCATTGCTAGATTCACGAGCTTAACTGCTGGTGAGCTTCAGCATGTCAGCATGTCAGTGCAAATTTCTGCCAACATAATTCTCCTTTCACTCCAACTATCTCAGCGCCTGTCTGTGGGAGCAATCAGTTGTCTGTTCTCCAAGCACCAATTTTATCCACCAGGCAAAACTAGGCTCCCACCTCTGCCACTATTGGTTTTGGTTACCAGCTGCTCACAAAGCAGTCACAGACTTAACCAAGTCAGGATGGGCTCTTATTGCTGACTGGGCTATTGTTACCCAGCTCTGGTTTTGGAGCCCTGAGCTTGTTTGATCCTGCTGTTCACCCATTTCTACCCTGAAATGTGCACTTCAGGTTTTGCGCTAGACAGGGCCAGAGTTTCCAGGAAGAGTACACAGCAAAGCCCAGGCTCCTGCTAAACAAATAATAACAAAGACTTAGTTCTTTGTGATAGAGGTGGAATACAGGCATATCCTTAGTATACACACTTAGTCCTTCCGACTAGAATAAACACCTGTAATCCCTTCAACTGGAACATAGACGGGAAACACCTTTAATCCCTCTGCCTGGAATACAGACACACATTTAATACATACCGTTAATTGTTTGGGAACAATGACATCTAATTGAGGACCATATTAAGTGCTGAATTAGTTAAAGATTTGACAGAAAGAGTCAGAGAGAGGATAAGCCCAACTCTTAGGAGAAGAGATAGGAAAAAGAAGGTAATAAAGAGCAGTGCACAGAAAGTAGGAGGTTTTATAGGGACAGTATTACTAGAGTTCAGGAGTATAGTCCAGTTTGGTGCAAAGCTGGTTCAGTTCAGTTGAGTTCATGCAGTTCATTTCTTGATATTCAGAGGCAGGTTTTCCAAGCAGAGAAATTCACTCAGAAGATAAGAGAAATCAGTATGAAACAGTCAGATTGGAGAAAAGTTTAGGCCAGAATGGATGAGTTGAACCAGCTAGGCAGAGTTCAGAAATAACTAGAAAGTATGCACCTACTCCGCAGTAAGTATCAAAGGCTGCAAGGTTCTATGCCTTGGTTGATCAAGGCTGGAAGCTAAAGCCTTCAAGGTCCAAGGTTGCATAAGATTAGTTTGTAGGGAGTGTAGAAGCTTTCAGGTGTAAGCCTAGGGTTAGTTTGCCAGAATTGCTCTGTGATCAGCCCTAGCCATGTTTAACTAAACCATGGTTACTGATCTTATCTCATCCCCTCTTCTGAGGAAATGAAAATATTTAAACAAACTGGATTATTTGTTTTCTTGATGTTCAGCTTCTTGAGTACTTTAGACCTTTTGGATATTATCCTACTCTCTTCTCCCTTCTTTCATGTGAGGAATTGTACCATATGCAAAAGAAGAATCCATTTTCTGAACATACATGAGATTATCGACTGAAATTTAACAATAATTTTAGAAATACTAGATATATTAGAAAAGAAAATTGTAAGTATAACTTGCCAATGAACAATGGAAGATTCTGGAACATTATTTCCTTTGAAAATGTGGAATGTTTATTGGTTATAGCTCACTTTTGAGCTTAGCTAGGAGGCAATACTATGTACATGAAAGACAGCTATGCATAGACTTTAAAGAGGAATATGAATTGATAGAAAATAATAAAAAATCGATCTTAGAGGCCTACTTTCAATGAAAATAAATAAATGAAAGATTCTAGCGTATAAATATATTCAATCTTAAACTTAATAAAGTTGATTGATTTTGTTAACCTATTTCAGTTTCAGGTTCTTTATTTATGTTCTTTGTAGTTAATTACATTGATTTTTTATATATTATTTTATTTTTGATGATCAAATAGCATATTAATCAACATCATAAGCTAATGTATTCAAGCTTGTGTTTCACTCTAGACAATCTATGTAAAGTATTTTAATTAAAGCCAATTCTAAGATGACTAAAGTTTAGAAAACACTGGCATGAATACAATGAAAAGATAATGAGAGAACTTCTCCATGACCCTATCTGTATTGCTAATGTCATATTGTAAATGATCAGAGACATTTTTCTAATTTTTTTCATATGACAGTTCATATTCAAGTTGCATCAACTATTTTGATTTGTATAATATTATCTATTCTAAATTGTCATGATTGACATCTGTATTATTTACATTATATAATTTCATTAATAACACCCATTCTTTAAAAACTGTAATCAATAATATTCCAGGGTTATAAAATGAAACCATAAATCAATGTATATACTTGCTACAATTTACAAGGAATGAGGTAGTGCTCAGTGTAAGTAATAGGGCAAAGAGACTGTCATCATAGGTGTGCATACTGAATATTATAGCTATAGCCTACAAACAGGAGATGATCTCCAGGGATAATCAATGGAGGCTTAGTAATTTTGCATAGATCACCTTTCTCCAATTGTTGCCTAAGCTTGCATCTCTCCAGGCCATATAGCTCCATATACAAAAACTGAAAATTGTTGTTTTTACTGTTGTGATTTATGTCTTTAAACTTCTTAAATCCATTCACTTTTGCTTTTATCTGCATAAATTCCAAACTTTTAGAGGTACAAAAACTTTTGAATAATCATCAATTGATAAATACTTGACAGCTTTAATATTACAAATAATTTTTCCGTTTTTCTTTGGTCAATGATCACATCCTCATATTTAAAAAAAGTATGTAGTGTGTGTGTGTGTGCACATGTAACCTGATAGGTTTCTCTAAAGTGTTGAACATAGTTACTAGATTAGGTGCCACATGGGTTGTAGACAAGCCCAACAGTTAAAAATCACTTGCTACCTTTACAGAGGACTTAAGTTTGGTTCTTAGTATCCATATTGATCAGCCTACAACTGATCGAATGTTCTCTTCTGACAGCCATGGGCTCCTCCAGCACCCACATGAGCATTAACACAGACACAGAGAGAGAGAAATAAAATAGGTATCAAAAATCATCACAGGCTAATTTAGAAGAAACGGTTTTAGTTTAACTATCTCTGTGTTCCTAGTGTAAAAAAAAAAAAAAAAACGGGTTTTGCCTTATAACTAAAGAGTCTGGAAATGTAGGTGAAATCCTCCTCTCTCTTTTTTTTTTTTTTCAATCTTCTGGCTAATATCAACACACCTTATATCTAAACAGCATACTATATCATTCAGTATATGCAATTCTTTTTCAGTACATAAAAGGAACTACTTCAAGTGTACAGCAGCACTTAGATATACACTGAATTTCCACCCTTTAAAGTATAAGGATGTAACTACTTTGGGAAATATATTTTATACATTAAAATGAATCATCAGGCTCAAATCCAGTACGACTAATTCCCTTATAAGAAGAAGAATGGATGCAGCTATTTACAAAGCCCTGCCGAGACACTGACCTTTAACATCGAGAACTGTAGGGAAAATAATATCTGGTACACGACACTTTAAAGTTTCTATTCATTTATCTAGTAGCATTAATTTATACGTTATGGACTTTAATGTAGTGTTCAGTTATTATTAAACACATGCAAATAATCAACATTCTTTTGTTTACCAAGCCAAGGTATACAAAGAAGTCAAATACTCTTTATCTTAGTAGATGCGTTCAACTTACAAGAACTAAGTACTAGAAGAAAGACAAAGACTAGACAGATATATTTATAAATGGGTGCATTGATTGACGTTGGTTGCAGGTGCACAGTAGAGAGACAAGTTCATATATATGGAGCCTAACAGTTAAAATTTGATTGTTACTGCTTTTGTTCTCATTCTCCTTCTTAAATTTTTGAAATGATTCTCACAGATCTTTTTATTTTGCGGGATTGACTGGCTAGCAATCATCAGCAAGTCTCCTCTTTCTGTCCACACTGAACTGTGCTTATAGGTGTGTGATGTCATGCCTGACTTTATATGTAGGTGTAAGAAATTTTAACTATGGTAATCATTTTTTGTTACAACCATTTTACTCTAATACATGTTATCAGCATAGTGAGAATTCTTATTTGTAAATATTGCAAATACGAGCACTGGACAGTGGAGGGTGACTTACACAATTGACATATATGGAGAATCAGACTTCAAAGGTATACTTCTCGAGTCCATGTCATATATCTCGCCACAAAGCTGGCTTAAATGTAGAAACTCAGATAACTTGTTATAATTCACAGCCTGTACTTCTGTCAGTGTTCTCCAGACACAATTAGCCCTTTACCCTGAGAGCTGTGACCAGCACTTTTTCTACTAAAGTGAAAATGTAATAGAACAGCTATTGTGACAAGAAAGAATAACCCAACATTACAGCTAATGATTCTCTTGACCACAGGATCTTAAATCAAAATCCAGAGCATGGTAACCTAATCACAAAAGAATCAGTCGAGGTTCTATGCGACATGTTTGCTCTCTCTTTGATGGTTTTGGATGCAGCCATCATTTCTATAATATGTTTTCAATGTAGACTAGTACTCAGAAAGCACCATGATTAACAGTGTATGCCTAAAGTTTATGTATATGACAAAGATATCTATTACTTCCCAAAATTGTTTAAAATGTTATAAAATTAAAGAAGTTCCACAAATACCATTTCCTAGTCTACATTTTCTGTATCATGGGAAAATAAAAGCTATATATGCCTTTTAGAAAATTATATGAAACTTATGATTTGGTTAACTTTTTATAAACTAAAAATGATGTATAAAATCTCCATATCATTAGTTTATGATGTGAATTACATATACTATTTCGACTTTTTGCATATAATGAAAAGGAAAAATATGCTGTTTGTGGTATTAACAGCAATTCTATGAATATCTCAATTAATGGTAGCTGGAATGTAAAGTATTCCATTTGTCATTTTATAAATTACTTTCAATATTGAAAATAAAGTTTTTTAATAAGAAAAATTAATGATTATGGGCTCTAGAGTACCTTAGATGGTAAGAATGTTCGCTGCTCTTACAAAGATCCTGAGTTTAATTCCAAGCACTCATGTCAGACAGTTTAAAACTGACTATAAATCCAGTTCTGGAATTCCTTGACAGATTTCTAAATTTGATGTTGTTTAAGATAAGTACACATTCCCCCCACCCCCCAACAAAAAGACTTTATTTATAGCAAAAAGAAAGCATTACGTAAAACTACAATGGATACATTGTGGAATCAACCAATCATGAAAAGCTGGAGCAGCTCATTATCTAAGTGGGTTCCTAGTAAGGGGAACAGGGACTATTTCTGACATGAACTCAATGGCGGGCTCTTTGACCTCCCTCCCCCCAAGGGAGGAGCAGCCTTAATAAGCCACAGAGGAGGACATTGCAGCCAGTCCGGATGAGACCTGATAAGCTAGGGCCAGAGGGAAGGGGAGGAAGACCTCCTCTATCTGTGGACTTGGAGGGGGGCAGGGAAGAGATGAAGGGAAGAAGGGTGGGATTGAGTGGGAATGAGGGAGGAAGCTACAGCTGGGATACAATGTAAAGAAACTGTAACTAATATAAAAAATAAAAATTTAAATAAAAAATAAATATAAAAAATCCCTACCCCAATGGATGTAGCACTAGAGCCCCTTTTTCAGTTAGCTCAGAGAACACTGCAGAACAATGGCACAGAAAGATTGTAAGAACAAGAATACCGGGACATCTACTGTGAAACAGACTTTTCTGGAGATAGTTGCTTTAAAATGTCAGTATCAATGCACATGTTAATGTGGGAGTGGGAAATTTTGCAGGGTCTCCACACTAGCAAAAGAACTATAGCCATTAATGGGTGCTGGAAGAGGGATTATTACACCTTTCCAAATATGAGCCCTGCTACTGACTGTCCAGTACAGAGTGGTCAGCCACCAACAAAAATGGACTCAAAAGTGTGTGTGTGTTTGTGTGTATGTGTTTGTGTAAGTAAAATAATAAGACTTTAAACTTGAGAGATGGGAAGCATAGAAGGGGTTTGACAGAGGATAGCTTAAAGTAGCTTGAGGGAGGAAAGAGACAAGGTGATAAAACAATATGTAAAACAAATTAAGAAAAAGAATTTAAATGCGCAAAATCCAATGATTTCACAGAATAGGAAATTACAGATATGAAAAAGGAGGATATAACCGTTAGGAGATATTACATTGTGCTAATTACCACCAAAAGTGTTTTGATTAAAATATTCAACCTTTTATTAAACATAAGTCTTTGACTTATTTTTATGCTTTATATACTCTAAAACATATATTTTATATAGTCTAAAGTATATTTATATACTATAAAATATATTTATATGTTTTCTGCATGTCTATTGTCTAGCATATGAATATTTTGTAAAAATAATAATCTGGGCATAATATCTTAAATAAGTAAAAACATAAATAAAAGAATTACTGACCCAGTTTGTTAACTTGAAATAATTTAATTACAGTAAATATAGTATTAGTCAATAGGGATCCAGCAGAAGAAATTAGCAGAAATCCAACATGACCACATTTAAACAGAAGTAAACAGTGCAAAACTACTTGCATATTCTGAATCTCATTAGGTCAATTAGATTTTATAATATGTTTTCAAAGGTGAAATTTAGTCGTTGTCTTACTGTTCACAAACTATTGGCAAAGCATGTATGAAAAACCTGTAACTTCACAGACTATGTGGATTCTCCCACAATTAAGATAGTGTTTTAGAACAAATCCTGTGCTAAAGGTTATGCCTAGAAGATGAGAAATATTTCAAGAGTAAATTAATGCCATATGGGAAGTGGTTGAATAAAATAAGACCCTTGTTGCAGAAGAAATTAAAATGTTTTGTTAGAATACAGTCATATTTTTAAAATTTATTTAATTTTTTATAAATTACAATTTATTCATTTTGTGTCCCAGCTGTAGCACCCTCACTCATCCCCTCCCAACCCCACCCTTCCTCCCTTGTCTCCTCTCAAGTCCACTGACAGGGTAGGTCCTCCTCCCCTTTCCTCTGACCCTAGCCTCTCAGGTCTCATCAGGACTGGCTGCACTGTCTTCCTCTGCAGTCTGGTAAGGCTGCCCCCCCCCATCAGGGAGAGCAAAGGGCCTGGCCACTGAGTTCATGTCAGAGATATTGTCTGTTCCCATTACTAACGGATCTACTTGGAGACTGAGCTGCCATGGGCTACATCTGAGCAGGGGTTGTAGATTATCTCCATGCATGATCCTTGTTTGGAGTGTGAGTCTCAGAAAAAAGCCCTGGGCCCAGACTTTTTGGTTCTGTTGCTATTCTTGTGGAGCTCCTGTCTCCTGCAGGTCTTCCTATCTCTCTATTCTTTCATAAGATTCCCTGCATTCTCCCCAAAGTTTGGCTAAGAGTCCCAGCATCTGCTTTTATATCCTGCTGGGTAGAGCCTTTCAATGGCCCACTGTGGTAGGCTCCTGTGCTGTTACCTGTTTTCTCCCTCTTCCAGTATCCATCCCGTTTGCCTTTCTGCATGAGGACTGATCATCTTACCCAAGGTCTTCCTTCTTGCTTAGCTTTTTTAGGTGTGCAGATTTTAGTATGTTTATCCTATATTATATGTCTAATATCCACTTGTAAGTGAGTACATACCCTGTGTGTCTTTCTGTTTCTGGGATACCTCAGGATGATCTTGTCCAGCTCCCACCATTTGCCTGCAAATTTCCTAATTTTTAAATACTACAATATAAGTAAATTTTTCAATTTTTTGACATTGAAAATCTCAAAATGCATATATTATAAATTTAGTTGGAACATACATGATATATGCTAATAAATACTGCATCAGTTAATTAATGCAGTATTTTTTGGGACATGTCTTCATAAGTAATAAAATAGAGATCAAAGCAACATCCTAACGAGTCATGATGAAATCAGTTTAGTGATGAAACATTTCTTTTATTCAGGCAGAATAATGTGATACTTTATTTCTGTATTTAGCCATGGGGCAGACTGAGCTACTTCTGTCACTCAAACAGAATACTGTATTTCTACCCTGCACATATTGCAATAGTAACAAGGGAGAATGGGTAAATAGCTTGGCAGCAGTGAGGAAATGAGTCTGTGTCTTAGAGATATTTTAGTACAGCAAGATATTCCCTACAGCTTTTAGATGAACAGAAGTGAACTTTGAAAGATCAGGTTCCGTTCTGAACAGAACCTTTTACTAACTAGGTTATATCTTGGGAATCTCATTATTTAATTTTGCGTGGGCGTTTTGAGCCTGGTTGCTGAGTGGATATATATATATATATATATATATATATATATATATATATATATATCCACATATATTTATATATATGACTGCCCAGGAAGCTCATAAAAATATGACAGCTTCGGTAGTTTATCACAGTGTGTGGGTGAGGGTTAACATAACAGCAGGAAGTCTGAAATGAAATAAAATGATCATTTCTTTCAATTAAATTCTTGAGGTAATATTCACATGCTATGGAGGGATCATTAATTTATAAAGTCAATAAAAAGCAAGTTTTACTACTATATTTTGTTATCTTAGCCAAACACAGCATCAATAAAATGGCTAAAATTTTTTGTCTAAGTCAGGTGTTTGCAAAGAGTTAACATACATTTTTCACTTCATATTACAAATTGCTTTTGAAAGTAATAATCATAGTGCACCTTGAAAAAAGGCCTAGGCTGTAAACTTTAACGGCTGCCTGAGTTGGCAATCATTTCATGGAGACAAGACACTGCACTTGAAATTGCTCTATAAATAAGATCCCTTATAGAAAAATTAAAATGGAATTCATATTATTGATGTTCACCAGGAGCTTTAAGAAACACAAGGGAACCAAGAAATGGCACTTGTTTCAAATCGCTCTCTCAGGCACCTGAAGGACATCCTCAAAGTCAGCTGTGATCAATGGCAGTAACTGCTTTGTCCAACATTTGGAGTGGACTGTAATGTATTTAGATGCCTTGAGGAATTTCCTTACTTAATAGAAATGATGCTGACATGAAAGACACACAATACCTTCTTTTTTCTTTTTCTGTAATGGCTGCTAATTCATCACTATCCCAATTTCCAATACAATTAAATTACTTTCTATTTATTTATTTCAATGTATTCACTTTGTTTTTTTTAATTTATTACAAATTATTTACTTTGTATCTACACTGTAGCCCCCTCCCTCATCTCCTTCCAGTGCCACCCTCCCTCCCTCTTTTTCCTCTATGCCCCTCCTCTAGTTCACTGATAGGGGAGGTCCTCCTTACTTTCTATCTAACCCTAGATTATCAGGTCTCATCAGGACTGGCTGCATTGTCTTCCACTGGAGCCTGGCAAGCCTGAACGCCACAGGATGAGGTGACCAGAGAGCCTGCCACTGAGATAGTGCCAGTGACAGCCCCTGCAACCCCTTACTAGGAAACCCACTTGGAAGCTGAGTAGGGGTGTAGGTCCTCTCCATGCATGGTCCTTGATTAGAGTATAAGTCTTTGTAGGTTCCCCAGGGTGCAGGATTTGGGGTTTTGTTCATCTCCTTGGTAGTTCCTGTCCAACACATGTCTTTTTATCTCCCTCTTCTTCCATAAGATTCCCTGAACTCTGCCCAAAATTTGGCTATAAGTCTTAGCCTCTCCTTTGATACTATGATGGGTAGAGTCTTTCAGAGGCAACCTGTGGAAGGCTCCTGTTCTGTTCCTTGTCTTCTCCTACTTATGATGTCTATCCTGTTTGCCCTTTTGAGTGAGGTTTCAGCCTCTTCCCTAGGGTTCTCTTTGTTGTTTGGCTTCTTTAAGACTACAGATTTTAGTATGTGTATCCCCCCTACAAAGTACTTAGTCATCCAAGAAAGGCAAATCAAAATGGCCCTGAGATTCCATCTCACATCCAACAGAATGGCTAAGATAAAAAACTCAAGGAATGTTGCATGCTGGAAAGGTTATGGAGAAAGGGGAACCCTCTTCCATTGCTGTTGGGAATGTAACCTTGTACAACCACTTTGGAAATCAATCCAGCACTTTCTCAGAAAATTAGGAATAGTTCTACTTCAAGATTCAGGTTTCCCACTCCTGGGAATTTATTCAAATTATACTCAACCTTACAACAAGGTCATTTGCTCAACTATGTTCATAGCAGCATTATTCATAATGCTGAAAACAACCTGGATGTCCCTGAACTGAACAATGGATACAGAAATTGTGGTACATTTACACAATGGAATACTACTTAGCAATTAAAAAATAAGGAAATCATGAAATTTTCAGGCAAATGGTGGGAACTAGAAAAGATCATCCTGAGTGAGGTAACCCAGTAGCAGAAAGAAATATATGGTAATTCACACTCATAAGTGAATATTAAATTTCTTTTTGTTTTTTCTCTTTTTAAATTTTCATGTATTTACTTATTATAATTTATTCACTTTGTATCTTCACTGTAGATCCCTTGTCATCTCCTCCCAGTCCCACCCACCCTCCTTATTCTCCCCCTATTCCCTTTCCCTATTCCCCTGATGGGGGGGGCATACTCCCCTTCTATCTGACCCTTTTCTATCTGGTCTCATCAGGGCTGGCTGCATCAGCTTTCTCTGTGGCTTGGCAAAGCTGCATACCCCAGGTAGAGGTGATCAAAGAGTGAGCTACTTCGTTCATGTCAGAGACAGCCCGTGATCCCCTTACTAGGGTACCCACTTGAAAACTGAGCAGCCCCTGGGCTTCCTCTGAGGAGGTTCATGTGCTCCCCATGCATGGTCTTTGTTTGGAGTTGTTTGTCTTTGTAGGCCCCCCTTGTACCCAGGTTTTGTGGGTCTGGTTGTTTCCTTGTGGAGTTTCTGTCCCCTCCATGTCTTTCTATCTCCCTCTTCTTCTATAAGGTTTCCTAGTAAATTTCTTTATTAATTCTTTCTGATGATCTACCTCTTGTATCCCCTCTCTTACTTGATAATCATTGCATTTTCATTCATTTTCTTCCCTCTCAATTGTTTGCAATGCTCTGAACATTGTACTAGAGACACGGGAACCTGTATTCTACTGTTACATTCTCTCTTCTTAAAAATATAAAAATGTGAAAGAGGAACCCTCCTCCATTGCTGGTGGGAATGCAAACTTGTACAACCACTCTGGAAATCAATTTGGCGCTTTCTTAGACAATTAGGAATAGTGATTCCTCAAGACCCAGCTATACCACTCTTAGGCATATATCCAAAAGATGCGCAAGTACACAACAAGGACATTTGCTCAACCATGTACGTGGCTGCTTTATTTGTAATAGCCAGAACCTGGAAACAACCCAGATGTCCCTCAGTTGAGGAATGGATACAGAAATTGTGGTACTTTTACACAATGGAATACTATTCAGCAATTAAAAAGGAGGAAATCATGAAATTCGCAGGCAAATGGTGGGACCTGGAAA
>CM053743.1:59459487-59475207 GCA_028658305.1 Pachyuromys duprasi
CCTGTTGGTGGACTTGGAGGGGGCGGGGAAGAAGGAGATGAGGGAGGGAGTGAGAGGGTAGGAGGGAATGGGGGAGGGGGCTACGCCTGGGATTCAAAGTACCTAATCTGTGATTGAGATAAAAATAAATAAATTTAAAAATAAATTAATTTATTTATTTTACCTGTAGCAATTCAGCTTGCCTTATGCTAATTGACTATGCCCAAAATTTAACATGGCATGCACTTTCCTACTATCGACTTCATCCTTCCCATTTTTAGGCATTACCCTCATCTCATTTTATAATTCCTTTGTAAATGCCTGGGTAGTATTATATAAATCTCAGTATTCTTTGAAGAACTGGCTTTTGTCTGCAAAAATATATGGTACCTGTCCTAGCACTGTTTATCTCTTTTCATATATACTTACATAAAGAGCCAGACATGTGCTCTGGACAACTTCCTCTTGTGTAGATGTTAGTATTTGATTTTTTTGTAGAGGTTTTGGAATTTGTTTTATTGTTGTTGTTATTTTGTGAAACCAGCACTTTTTTCTGTTTATTGGAGAACAACAATTTTGTTTTTTTTTCTTCATTATTTCCTGAATAATTATGTTATTTGAAAAATATTGCAATGTTAACTAGCTTTCCACCATGGAGTTAAAATATTTTTGCTATCCTTAAATACCAACCTTTTACTATCATCATCATCATCATCATTTTGTTTGTTTGTTTTGTGTGTGTGTGTGTGTGTGTGTGTGTGTGTTTTTTTTTTTTTTTGAGATGGGTTTCTCTGTGTAGCCTTGGCTGTCCTAGACTCTCTTTGTAGACCAGGCTGGCCTCAAACTCACAGCAATCTGCCTGCCTCTGTCTCCCTGAGTGCTGGAATTATAGGCCTATATCATCATGCAGGGTCCTAACCTTTCTTAATGTCAGTGTCATGACACTACATTTGATGTTTTCAATTTGAAAAAAAAAAAAAAGAATAGTATTGATTATACCAAATGAAAGGATTTGTATCCCTGATTTATTACAAAACAAAATAAAATACTGTCCAGTACACTTCAGAAATTTATGTTTATAATAATTAAGGGCGTATCTTATCCTTTACACTGAATATAATTTAAATATATTCAATTCAGAAACCAAAGCATGGTTGATCTATTTAGCATATATTTATTGCTAAGACAGAGGAGTTTCCTCAGGGTTTTCTCCTCCCAGTGTTACATAGGTAGAGTGTGTATAACATCAAGTGAAAGAAGAAATGTGCAACATAACAGTGTATATGATTATAAGAATAAAATAACAACAGAGTTAATACTAACATTATAAACTTGAATATTTTCTCTGGATAAAATGCTTATCTCTAAGGGTGGCCAATGTCAGTTAAAAACTAAAAATAAAAAACAGAAAGCTAGGAACTCATGCCTTTAATCCCAGCATTTCGGGGGTAGAGATAGGAGGAAAAGAAACAGACAAACAAAAAATAACAACCAAACCCAAACAACAACAACAAAACTAAGAAATAAAACTAAACAAAAAGACCTGGTGGGAATAATTTTACAGAGTTTAGCACTGTGTGATGGTTGTTTTCATTATTTTCTATTCCATTCATGAAAGAACAAATCTCAGACATAAAACTAAAATACTTTTGCATAGTGAATGTCTAATTCTGTCACTATGTTCACATTTCCAGATATGAAGCACAGGGATTTGTCAAATGATAGGACTGTTTATTACATGGTACTATTATGAAAGTGTCATATTGGGTTGACAAATAGCATATTCATTTTCTCAGTTAGCATGTATTCTCAATTCAATTACAGTTCAAGTAATTTCAAAAAGGAAATTAAAATAATTTGTATAAGCTATGGGTCATAGTGTAGGTTTGGTTATCAATTCAATATGGAACTTTATTTGTTAAAAACAGTTGAATTAGAAAATAGAATACAAGGAGTGTTTGCTAGTCAACAGCTGTTATGATGAGTACAGCTGTGGAACCATGTGCACGGTGTATGCACTTAATTAAAGTTCAGATGTGATGGTTGGTTTCTATTATCCAACATTTTTGACTGGTTGATTCATAGCAGTTTTGGTGAATTCAGCATCTACACTACTGTGCTTGTAAAACAGCAGAGACTATAGAAGTGGAATAAAGGCTGAGGAATCTCAAGAATGTGGAAAAGATTCCTGAGAAAGATTTTGTTTTGTTTTGTTAATGAAATATCTTTGTGTTGCTTTCATCACTTACTGCAAGATTTTTGTCAACAGCCTTCACAAGGCTTCAGGAAGATGCTAAAACATTTTTATTGAATTTTATTTTCCAGATCTGTAAGAGAATAAATACATTATTTTGTCCTTATCATCTGTTTTGGTTTTTAATTGGTCTGGGTTGTAATTTGCAAAAACCGTGTAAACTGAAGGGAACTTGTATACTAGGCAGATTCAGAAACTACAGAGTGCATCTAATCCAGAATTTGAAAAGAAATATAGAGTCTCTTTAAGTAAGATATATTTGCAATATAAGAAGGGACTGGAAAGAAATGAGTAGAAGAAATCTTAGACAGTAAAGTGTGCAAATACACACAGTCTTAACTATGGCAGTGTCAGCTTTAGAGCATTTAGGCTGCAAATAACATAGCGAAAGACATAAAATAGTTTCACGAGTGAGGCCTAAGCAAAGCAGGAGGCACTTTCTTGGTTATATCAGCAACTGACAATTTTAAAGTTCATATTGAAGTTATGACAATGGCTTAATGTCAACAATAGTTAAGAACTATGCTGAGGCATATTTCCAGCTTTATTTGCTGGACAAAAAACAATTGAAGGAACTGATTTGATTATGCATGGAAAATTGTTTCCATATTCTTGTCCAGTGAGTCACACTTGCACATGCAATTTAAGCCAGAAAACTTATTCCTTTCAATTGACCATAAAAAAGAAACAGGTGTGTTTTACAAGTATTAGTAATACATTTTTTCTTGCTTGCTTTCTTTTTCCTGTTCTGATGGAGAATAATTTTTAGCTACTTTTGTGATAGGGATGGCCTTCTGTTTTAATTTTTGTTATTGGTGTGAGGAGACCACAAGTAAAGTACAACCTTATTAAAACTTTCTCCCCTCCTGTTCTCCTGTATTTGATACAATTTTCATTGTGATTAGGGTACAAGAGCCATAGAAGAGAACCAGAATGATCCTAGTTTCTTACTGTACCGACAATCACACCTAAGAAATGCATGTATATCTTATAACTTACTTTTAACATCCATTGCTGTATCTATTATGCCACATATATTTTTCTCCAAATAGAGAAGAATATAAAGAGATGGCAAGCAATTCTATGGAAATTACTCAGAAGAAACACAGTCATGGAAAAGGGACAGGAGTTGGTGGAGGAACTGTAAGTATTTAGGCACCTGCTTCTGGGTTGCTTAACAACCTATGATGTCATCATATGTCACAGACCAGATGGCCACACCTGGAAGGTGTGGTTACCTTGCTCCTTAAAGGGACCAAATAATCAGGTTGTCCCCCTCTTGCTCTCTCTTGCCCTCTTGGCTCCCTGCCCTCTCCCCTTTCTGTATCGGGTGCCCCTCTCTCCCCACATCATGTCCTGTTCTCCCTTCTCTCTCTCTCTTCATTTCCATGTAATAAACCTCTTTCATATAAAATCTGTTGTACTCCTCATCATTATTTAATTTGTCCCAACAAGAACTGATTTGGCTTCTGGACTACAGCTTTTTTTAATTTCTATTTTTTTATATTAATTACAGTTTATTCACTTTGCATCCAGCTCTAGACCCCTCCCTTATGCCTCCCTAACCCACTCTGCCTCTCTCATCTCCTCCCATGCCCCTTTCCAAGTCCACTGAGGGAGGAGATCCTCCTCCCCTTCCATCTGACCCCAGTGTATCAGGTCTCATCAGGACTGGCTGCATTGTCTTCCTTTGTGGTTTGGTAAGGCTGTTCCCCCATTAGGGAGAGGTGATCAAAGATCCAGCCACTGAGTTCATGTCATTCATTCCCTGTTCTCCTTACTAGGAAACCCACTTGGAAAATGAGCTGCCATGAGCTACATCTGTACAGGGGTTCTAGGTTATCTCCATGAATGGTCCTTGGTTAGAGTATCAGTCTCAAAAAAAGACCTCTGGGCCCAGATTTCTTGGTTCTGTTATCTTCCTTGTAGAGCGCCTGTCCCCTCCAGGTCTTTCTATCTCCCCCTTCTTTCATAAGATTCCCTGCACCCTCCCCAAAGTTTGGCCATATGTCTCAGCATCTGCTTTGATGCCCTGCTGGGTAGTGTCTTTCAGAGGCCTCAGTGGTAGGTTCCTGTCCTGTTTCCTGTTTTCTCCCTCTTCTGATGTCCAACTGGTTTGCCTTTCTGAGGGAGGATTGATCCTGTTACCCAGGGTGATCCTTATAACTTTTTTTTTCTTTGTAGTTTTTAAATGAGAGAAAAGAAAGGGTATTCCTTCAAGGTAAGAGAGATTTCATATGAAGAGATATGGATTCAGTCACAAGTTCATTCAAATTGACTTCTGGTGATTGGAGAACTGTTTCTTTTAATGGTAACACATAATACTGGGAGGAGTTGCCATCCCTTTTTCTTATTTTGATGAGAAACAAATGTATGGCATTAAGACTTACAATAAAAACCCATCTACAAAGTTTCTAATTTTCTCCCAAATGATGCAAGAGAAACATTTAGATGACATTACTCTTACTTCAACTTATATCTAATTTATTTATTATGTAGCGGGAGAACATATACAAATAATAATAAGTTCTAAATTATTAAATAAAGGTGAACTATAATTAAAAGATAGGATCCAAACAAATTAATGGTTAGTTGTTTTGTTAATATTGTCCTGATATTATCCGTTGCAAGTACTGAAAAATGTCTATATAGGTTTATTTGTTTTAAATTGGATATTTTGTTTTAGAAGTCAAAATAAAAGGTTTCTGCAGAATTATATGTGTTCTCTATACACTCATCTGCATCTGTTGATGAGGACATAATTGTGTCTTATATGTGCTTATGAGGCACAAATTCTTTTCAAGTAAGAGAGTATGTAGATAGTAGATAAATACAAAATATAATAATTTCTATATAAGTACATAGTGAAGAAACTCACCACATATAGAGAGAATAGAAGAAATGAGCGATGTGTGTATCAAAGTAGAATGAACATATTCACCTCTCTTTTTAATTCTTTAATTTTTAGCATGTTGCATGTCTGCTTCTGTGGACACCTTTCTGTGTGCAGATGAACACACACACATAGATTTAAAAATTCTTACGGATATACTTTGTAACTAAATTAGCCTTACTTATTTCAGCCTATGAAATTATATTGTATGTCCGACTAAAAGAGTCATTTTGGAAACAGAGGACAAATAACCATCTCCCCCACCCCATATTTTTATATTTAGCTCAGGGGAAGCTGTGTGTTTAACTTCACTATATAATATTGTAAAGAAATTAGAATGTATTAAAAAGTCAGTTTAATAAAATAAATGTTTGTATGAATTTTTTCAGCTTTACTGCTTATGTTGCATAGTATATTTGTTTTAAAACTTTTATGCTTTCCAGAACATTTTCATACAAGTCTATAAACAAAACAGAGTGTGTGAAATATAAATGTTACAAACATTTTAAATTACACCATCTAGAAGTAAACAAAAGTCCCTTTCCACACCACTGTAATGGTAATTGAATCACTAAGTCTTAGAGAAATGAGCACTCTAAATCTCCCTTTGAGATTATTTGCTGTTCTTCATATAGTTTGAGTCTAAATCACAGTGCACACACCTGTGTTTTTAAGAGACCACAGAGAGGGCATTATGCTTTTCTCTGCCATGTTGTCCTCAGAGCTTTGTTTTCTTTGCGTGTTATTTAGAGTTTCTGGGAATGCTGAGAAGCTTACAAAACACATGCACACAAACACATTAAATCTGAAGTAAACATTCTTTAAGTAGCTCTATTGATATGATGGAATGCATTTATCTCTCCTTTCTTTTGTTGAAGGGAATTTGGCATGGAGGTTTGCTAGGATATTCTAAATATGAAACTACAGCAGGAACTTCAGCCTCCAATATTTGGGGCCACTGATTCTACTGTTAATTCAGGAAAGTAAAAGAGAAACACAGATGGAGAGGGAGCTATGTAGCTATCATATACATATATAATATATAAATAAATATTATAGAAAATATATCATATATAAATAATATATAATACATACATATATGTAAAAAATTGAACATTGTTTAATATTTAGTGTATACACATTATAAATGTTTAAGTAATAAAAATATATACTGTAAATAATATATAAAACAATATTCTATTCAAGTTTTTCTTGAGGCAACTTCTCCCATTTCATGTTGCTAGAGTGACCAACTACAAGAAATAAGGTTGAGATAATACTGTTAAGAAATAAGCTTAACAGTAGAAGATATCATGTTTTGAAATTTCAAAAACTACTGTTATTTCTAAACTATATGATTGGGAATTGATGAAGTAAGGTTTCCAGCAGCAAAGATAAAATATCTATTAAAAATTAGAAGTAGACTCTTCTCCTGGGCCATTTAGATGCATTTATAGTTACACAAACTTAGTTTACTTTTAAATCTAACGAAGACCATATTTGTTGTTGCCTTGTTACAAGGAAGCTACCAGACATTACTGTTCATATACAAGATAGAGCCAACTGAAATTCTTTATTGAAGGAGGTTTTTAATAAGTATATAATACATCTAATTAACGTTGGCCAACTATATGGAACCCAAATTTCTTTATATAATTTCTAAAGTCTAAAGATTATCAATAAAATTCACTGCCATATATTTAAAAATTTAGGAAATCTATTCAAATTTAGAGATATTAAATTCTATATGAAATACATTAATTTTCTTTGAAATATATTTCTTAATATGAAATGCATCAAATATTTAAAATGTATTTTGTCTGACATGACAATAATCTTATAGTTGCTCAAATTATTGGCAATGTCTAATCCACCCAGGGATTGTGTTTTTGCCATGTGATATTTCCTTTAAATGTTCCTCTAACGACCTCTTATTACAATTAAAAGTTACTGATCCTATAAAAATGCCTTGGATAAAGTAAAGGTAGAAACAATCTAATATAGTGACTAGTCTTCATCAAATGACCACCTGTTAAATCTTAGGTATCCAGGAAGATCAGGCTTTAGAAAAATAGAATGATAACCTTTAATCAAACAAATTAGAAAGCATTAACTCAAAATAATTATTATGGCATAATGAGATATTAGCATGACTTGATTTTATATATGAAACTATATGATGCTCATAATCTATACTTCAGAAATTTGAGATTAAATACATGACAGAGATAGCAAAAAGTACTAAAAATAATGGCAATAAATTAATTAGTGTTTTATTTAATATTTTTATTATTTATTTATTTGGTAGACCTCAAGCACTACACAATATTCTGGAATGATATCCCATTCCTGAAACATAAAATTATTTAATAATTTGACAATTGTATCTACCAGAGAAGGTTCATTTATTTACTATGTTATGATTGTAAAAGAAGCCACAATTATAGGAAATGAGGACCTGTAGTAATACTTTATCTGTACTCAAAAATGAAACTTATCTTGTTTTAATTACCTTCAATGATACCCTTTATCAAGACCTAAATTAAGATTTGAAGCTAAACCAAATTTGTGGCGTACTCTGTACAAGTGAAACATGTGAGGTACACTCCAGCTTTAAGAAACTGAGAAAGAAAAAATGAAGAAATTTTATAAATTTAGCAGCAATGCAAAAATCCATGGCAAATTCAAGTTTGATGACTAACTCTGAGGAAAATCAGATTTGATTAACTGACAATATGAGTGGAGAATGCAGGATTGAAACTCTATAGGGAAGAAAAGTGAATCCAATTTCATCATAAATTGATGACTTGGAAAATAAGCATCACTTTTTAAATATACACTATTGGAATAATAGCAAGAAAATATATTTTAAAACTATAGGTATTTTTATGTTTAAATGTAGACAGGATTTGACCAATAGTCTTCTATTTCTGGGTTTCAAGTCTCTTTTTAAAAATGAAAAATCTAGTTCAGTACTGGCCTTAGATTCCTATTTTCCTCTTTGAGAAGAGGCAAAGGTACCTGAGAATAAAGAAAACCTGAACTCCTGTAAATTTCAGTCTCATCAGTCTCAAAGATTACATATAATATATATTTTACACACATAATTATATATTGTATCACTATCTAATATGTATAACATATTACAAAATACTATAAATTACCATGTAATAAATTATGTAAAGGAAACTGATTTCTTCGAGATAAGCAGGCTGAAGAATCACAGAAAAAGGCACAAATCTGGAATCTCCTTAAGGAGTATTTTGGGACCAATAGAAGGCACACTGCTTCATTTTCAGTGGTGAAGAAAAAATATATTACTATTATTTCTTATTCATAAGCACCTTGATACCTTAAATAAAGACTTCAATATTCAATCACTTCTGAGAGCCATACTTTCTGTAATTACCCTGCTGGTGATTAGCAGGTGCCTAGACAAGATCTGAAGGATAATAATAATAGCAATCGTTATTCTAGAGTGGAGAGAAGAAGTCTCATGAGGCTTCATCCCTGGATGAAGAGCTATAGGCAACTAGCAACTACTGAGAGAGGGAAAATTAATCTTCCCGAGGCATGAGCCCCTTAATTGTTTATTCAATACCAAACATTCTTTCTTGAATTATTTATAAATAACACTAAACTGACTCAGCTGGCTGTAATTATTGATTTATGCATTTGTGTATATGTAAAAACAATTAAAGAAATACAGATTAAAAATTTGAGTGGGTGAGGCGGGTAAGGAAATTTTGGTGGAGAAGAGTGAGGTAGAAAATGATGTCCTTGTATTTTAATTTGAAAATGATCTAGGACCCCTTCTCTATATATCTGGAAATCAGGGAAGCCAAGAACTACTAGGGCAAGGATGATTATGTTAGCTGCAATTTCTTCTCAACTTTTATGTCCTAGTGAAACTTGCTGTTTACTGCTGCTAACTTTCTTCACAAATAATTTCTAAAGTTTTTTGTTATCTTTAAAAAATTATCAGTTATTAAATATATAATAAATTTACTTTAAAAAATAAGGTTACTTTTAAAAAGAGGAAGAACAGACGTGACTTCATATAGTATAATTATACTCAAACTCATGACCAAGTGTCCATGGCCTTGTTGACAGTGTTAGGTATGACACTATCATGTTTACAGTGTTAGGTATGACATGTAGAGAAGAGGGATATAAATCTAATCAGAAAGTTGCTGGTTGCTCCCTATTCTAGATTTTTTTTTTATTCCTCTGATTTAAAAAAAAATACAAAAAACTTAGTTTGAGAAGGAAAAGTTTCATTTGGCTTACATTTTCCCATCATACTACATTGTTGAGAAAAGCAGAAAAAGAACTAAAGCAGAAATCTCAAGGGCATCACTGGAGCATAGGCCAAAGATGAATTTTGCTTAATGTCTTGCTCACTCCAGTTTTCTCTGTTACATGTTATGTACAGTTCAGGACCACCTTTCCAGGATGGCACTGCCCACAGAGGGCCAGGCCCTCACACACTAATCACAAATCAAGACACTGACCCACTGACTTTCCTACAAGACAATATGATGGAAGCAGTTCATCACTTGACGTTTTTTCTTCCCAGGTGATCATAGCTTGTATCAAGTTGATAAAACAACAGCGGCAAACAACTAACCAGCAAACTCCGATAGTATTTGTTCCACTATTGTACCATTGCGCGTATCCTGACAGGCTGGTCATTATTGCAGCATTCAGAGTTCATAGCTAGATGAGAATAATGATTACTTTTCTCTTCTGGTAGCATTCATGGAATCTTCCAGCAGTATGAAAGAGAGTCAGTAGGGATGAGACTTCAAATTGAGTACCAGCTAGTTTACTCCAAGTTCTATATCTCAAGTGTGTGGTATTTCTGTAGAGATTTACTGTCAAGTTCTGGGGAAGAATAAAGAGCATTGAAAAGAGATTGTGATGTTAAGGCAGAGTTCTACGGATTTTTTACCATCCAATGATTCCAAAAGAAGTTTTCTATTTCTTTAAAGGGGGATTTTACTTGCCAGTGAATGGTGTCTGGTTGGAGTGTTGTCCTCCATTGTAGACAAACTATTTTAATTCTTTATATGTGAATATTTTTGAAAGATTTTTTTTACAGACATTTAGTTTTCAAAAAGCCTTTAGTGTTAGTTACACCTCATATTCCTTCCTCTGCCATGCCTTCTCATCCACCAACCCATTTAATGCTTTTATTCATATTTTTCCCTTTCTCACTTTATAATGCTATAGTTTACTTCTCGGTTTTTGAAAGAGTGCCATCTTCTCTAGGGCTGCTTATCTAACCTAATGCCTAACCTCTGTAGGACTAATACATGAAACACAATTCCTAAAGCTTAAAAGCTGGCACCCAAAGGCTGGAAAGATGATTCAGCAATTTTGAGTATTCAATGTTTCCCCGAAAGACAGGGGTTTGTTTGCCAGTGTTCATATGGCAATTTCACAACAGCCTGTAAATCTTGATTTTTTGGGACCTAACATTTTCTTCTCATTAGTACAATATACATGTATTCATGTAGGCAAACATTCATTCATATGCAGCAATAAAAAATACTAAAAATATAAAAACCCACAAGTGGAAGGAATTTTCCTTTATCTCACTCAAAATGATTGTTTCCAGATCCACCCATTTAGTCATCAATTTCACGATTTCTTTTCTTTCAGAGTTGAGTAACATACCATCATGTAATGTAACCCATTTTCATTACCATTTTTTTAATCTATTACTTACTCAATTTATGAAAATCTTAGGCTGCTTCCATCGCCCACTTAGTGTGTTTAGAGCAGCAACGGACATGAAGAAGGTTCACTGCAGCAAGATGCAGAGTTTTAGCCTTGTTGTTCTGATCCTCACATCTGAAACTAGTTGTGGCATGCTGACCTGGGGAGACATTTAGATACTTTAGTTAAACAAAATATGTTGGGTTATCTAAGTCTAGTCTCTAAATATATCTGATTTTATAACATTTGTGCAAGAAAAAAATGTTTTACAATGGTGCCTAAGCATTGTATAGAAATGCAATTTAAACTGCTGGATAGAGGTAAATTACATCTCTCAGATGAGCGTTCATTGAAATTACATTTCCAGGTGAGCTCCGTGTGAATGTCTTTATATACTTTTCTTCCCTAGTTTCCCACTGCTTGTAACCAAGACATAGAACTGAGAGTACCCAGAAAAACAGATTGTTATCTACAAATAATTTCATGATTGTTTCTCTAATGGAAAACTCTGGGATTCAAAAGCTCCAAGTAATATAAGATTATGACAATGGATATATTTTTATATTAATGTTTTTTCTTACTTTATACCATAGATGAGCCATGTACCTATATTTAAAATTATATATAGCAGAAATTTTGTTTAATTTCTTACTTCCTCAGTATATTGATATCCAAGAAAAGTGATATAATTCTCAATGTAGTAACAGGCTACACATAACTACCATAGAGTCACAAGGATCATATGAATTCCCCTTAAGGCTAAAGACTGGTTTAAGATAGTTGTTCTGTGTTTTATAGAAGCAAAATTATACTTCTTTTGCTTCTGTTGTCTAAAACCATGAATTGGTTAACTTATTTGATTTTTCATTCATAATTCATTCATAATGTATTTAAGTACATTACTTTTTATTTTTTGTCCTTTTAAATAGTATTTTATTTATACATTAAATATTATCTATATATTTTCAATCTATGTTGATAATATCTATCCCCAATTTCCATATTCAACTCTCCCTAACCACCACAACCTCCTCCTTCCAACTTCATGTTCTTTCTTTTCACATATACATATATATGTGTAGTTCATATATACATATAAATACATTATATGTATATACTCATATATATGTATATATCACTGTGTTTAATTAGTGCTATAAAACATTAGAAGAACACTTTTTACTGAAATGCAGTGAATAAATAAAGATACATTACTTTTAGACTTCATGCTATGATATATCTGTAACTAAGTGTGATGAGTACAATAAATCTCACAATTGAATAACAGAAAATGTAGACATCTTCTAGTTGGAAAATGAATAAAGATGTATGATATGTCTTTCAAAGATAGAAAATTGACTTTACTAGGTAGGATCCTGAGTCAACTTAAAGAAAAAAGGAAAGACTTCTTTCCGTCATCCCTGTGTTAAAGAGAGTGTCTGGTATAATTTTTCAAAATCAATGTTCTGATAATTCCTAAATTAATGAGAGAGAGAGAGGGAGTGTGGGAGAAGGAGAGAGATACAGAGACTTGTCACAATGTATTGTGAGAAAAACACCTATTATCATCTAAGAGACTGGAACTTTCCTGAACCTCAGAGCCAGAGTTAATACTTTATGGTGAGGTCACCTGATACTTAGGACTGCTACCCTGCTGTGTACTCAGCTTGTTTACTAACTCTGCCTTTAGGAGAACAATACAGCAAGGTATCTTACTTACCTGGGATTTTGTTTGTAATCAACAATCCTAATGTATAGCTGTAAAATTAAATTACATATTGTATGTGTCTTATGATAATCATTTCCAGAAGACATCAAGTTTTTCTTTCCAGAGTGTCTTTGTGTGCCATGGTTCTTGAGACTTGCTTTGAAGACCAAGCTTTCCTTAAACTCAGAGATCTTTCTGCCTCTGCCTCCCTATTGTTAGGATTAAAGCATGTGCCATCACAACCTGGCAGTAAGTATATTTTTAAAGTAACCTTATAAAAATAAATGTATTTTATGAATGCTGAATGTGATACAAGTACATTGCCTGGTAAACAATAGTGCTTGTAGTAGTGTTTGTTATCTGGTTCAGTTGGAATCAGCAACTTAACTCCTTATAAACTCCCTCAGAGATTCCTGTAAAATATCCCTCTTCTCCTCCTCATATGATTCTTCCTGTGCAGGTCAGTAAAAGAGAGCAGAACCCTAATTAAGGATAGATACAGAGACAGCAATAGTCACAAAATAGCCTTCAGGAAGTCACATATTCAAAATTATATAACAGACAGATAAGGATGATGGAAACCACAGGGACAGTGAAGTGGAAAATTTAAATCTGGGCTCCCTGGGTTAAAAGACACAGAGAGAAATTAGATTTCTTTCCTTAATGTGATAGCAACACATTACTGATCATTCTGAGATTATTGTTAATGAATTCAAACTGATGCATGCACCCTCACGTAAACACACATAAATAAATATGCACGCATGTACACATACACAGACAAACATATAAATAAGGGAACTTAAGTCATGAATAAAACTAGTTCCATAATTATGTAAGGCTAAAAAGATACCACAAGATCCCCATAATTATGCTATGAAGCTCTCTTCTTCATTGAATGTGATTCCTGCTTTATACTTCACATACTTTTACAGTCCCAAGATGGTTAACTTTATGACTCTTGAAAGAAAATCTGATTTATAGAGCTGATCCTGTAATGTAGTTGTAGAGTGCTTGCCGGGTATGTGGAAGTCTCTAGACATGATCCACAGTATCGCTCAGATGAATTTATACCCGTTTGTGATTTTTAGGAAGATAAACATACACACCTTATAATTTTCTACATATTCCATTCTGTTATGCACTTCATCATACATTGAGAGTAGTTTCAATATTATTTTAAAGAGGAAATATGTAAGTACCAAAGAGATTATGTATTGCTCTCAGAAATCTTATACTACATTATTTTTTACGATAAGTGAATTCTCTATTGGGCCACATTCTTTTTGAATTCAGTCCTTTCTAAACTTTATGTCTTATAACCTTTACAAAGAAGTGAATCCTAAATTAAAATCAACTATAATTTAAATTACATCATTAATATTAATAAAATTTATAATGATCTTTACTACATTTAAAATATTGCATTGTGTAGTTGACTTAGAGTGTCTGAAATGTACATCTTTCCCATAGTGATAAAATAAATGGAAGCAATGAACAACAATAACAAAATAGCAAACATGATCCTCACTTCAGAAAAGATAGGATATAGTTTTACCTCCAGATGTGAGTATTTGTTGCCCAAGAACACTGACATGTATTACTCTAAACTCTAGGGACAGTTTCTTGATGTTTTTACAGTAATAGAATAGACAAAGTCATAAATAATTATATTTATAAAACAATTGGTGGAATCATGAGGTGGAGAAGGAAGTCACAGGAAAAATCCTTCCTATGGAACTCAGACACTGTCTAATCCACTTTATGAAATTTTGGTTTGGTGGAAATGACTGAATCTTATCATACAGTCCAAAAATCTTAGCTGCTTGGCTCAGTATTGTGACTTCATTTATGGAGGTGTGCATTCATGAGCTATTCAAAAAAGTTAAAACAGTACAGGATAATTTAGCTCTCAATTTGCTACAGTCACCCTCTTCATAGTCATGACTTTTATGTAAATGCAAAGAGTGTTTATACTGCACAGAATTTCAGCTTGCTTGGGTCACCACCTTCAAAATCACCATGGCCCCAGGGGAACTTGAAGCCTCCTTTAAAGTCAGAAAGGAGAATTCTGAATGCGGATATGTGACCTTGATTAGAATTGGCTAGTGCCCATGGAGGCTATGTGACTCAGGACTTAGGTGCTTTTCACACTAGCAGTTAAGCAACCTCATCTTTCACAGGACAGATGTTGGGTTGTTTCTTATTGGTTGCCCTTTTTCTGTGGTTTTCCAATAACTTTTAGGCCTGTTCTATGTAGCAAGAAAATGAAACTTGTCATGGAGTTGGTCAGGCTTAGGACTTAATGCAAGGTATTAATTATGAGAGCTATTAAAGCAGTTGTAAAAGGAGGAGAAATCATTACTAATGGTGGGGCAGAAGCTAGGTTTTCAGTTTGCAATGTAGTGAACATGAAGAGCACAGTGAAAGAATGGCTTATTAAACACAGAAGCAGACCTTTCCATAGATTTTCATACCATAGCACTATCTATCTGTCTGATGTACTTCTTTTGATTTTAAACTCCATTTTATGTACACATATTGAAAATAAGTAAGTCAAGTCAATGACTTTTTAATCAATCACTCTTTGTATATTGTTCAAGGTAGGTATGGATTCTTTCCAAAAGGTTTGGTTCATATTGGCATGCTTATTCAGATGGTAACAGCTACTAAGAGAAAAATAAGTGGGCTGAATTCTGAGTTCTGTAACAAACATAGTATTTTACATTAATTTAGATTTTGTGTAATTGGTTTTATGTTTGTTATAGAAGAGGAAAATATTGTCAGAGTCTCTGATGTTATTATAATTTGTTCCGACATTACATTTGCTGTGTATGCTGTGCTTAATAATTTTCGTTTTCTACAATGTCCAGGTACTGTTTTTCAGAGATGATAATTTCTTTTTGTATTTCTAGATGTCATTTCTTTACCAATTGTTTTCTTTTCCCAATTTAGTTACTGTATTTACTACTTTATCATGTATTACTCTTCTTGTCATTTCTCTTTTTTTAATCTCCCGTCTTTTGATCATCCCATTTTGTTACCTATATTTTCTTGTATTTATTGGGTAACATTTTTATATATTTTTTTTTATTTTTTTTTAATTTATTTATTTTTATCTCAATCACAGGTTGGGTACTTTGAATCCCAGGCGTAGCCCCC
>CM053743.1:59475707-59498888 GCA_028658305.1 Pachyuromys duprasi
CTGGTCTGGAGTCTTTACTCCTCACTCTGTGCTAGAGTCTGAGTGTCCAGTTTTGAGATGTCAGCTGGGGGCTGTGGACTCCTCCCTGGGCTTGCTGTTAAGGGCTCTCCCCTGGAATGGAGATTTGGCGCCTCCTTCTGTGCCAGGGGCTGTGTACCAAGGTCTGAGATGATATTTGGGGCACACACAGTGGGTTTGTGTTTGTGTGCATTCGCTGTATGCAGGGCTGTCAGAAATGGTGCCTGAGGCCTTCTCTGTCTGGCCCGTGGACAGACACCTGAACTGGGGTTTTTGCTGGCAGATGCGTGCAGCTTTTGCCCTCAGTGTGTGGTCTGGTCAAGATGGTCCCAGGATCCTCTCAGCTGTGGGTTGAGACAGAACTCGGGTTCTTCCCAGATCCGCTGGCGGACTCACACACTGACTGAGTTTTTGCTGGTGGGAGCGTTTGGCCTGCGCCCCCGCAGTGTGCAGACTGGTCAGAATGGTCCCCCAATCCACTCAGTCTGTGGTGGTTCCCATGATTGGTTCGCGCCAGCCGCACACGCGTGGGTTGATGCAGAACTGGGGATCCTCCCAGATCTCCAGGCGGACTCACACACTGACTGAGATTTTGCTGGCGGGGCATTCGGCTTGTGCCCAGGCAATGTGTGGACTGGTCAAAATGGTCCCCCAATCCACTCAGTCTGGTGTGGTTCCAATGATTGGACCGAACCTGCAGCACACCTGTGGGTCGAAGCAGAACCCGGGTGCAATGTGTGCTCGTAGGGCGCAGTTCATTGAAAACGGCACCTGGTTCCTCCTGAGACTGCCAGGGAGACAGTCTATAATGGTGGGTGCGGGCGCCCAGAGCAGCAGCTCGTCCAGATCAGAGCTGTGTGCCGCTGGTCACAGGGAAATTTCTCCAGGTAATAACTGGGTGTCCCTAGGGTTTTCCCACTTGATTTTCTCACTGTAGGAGTTCTGCTCACCTGGCACTCACAATGCTGGCGTTTTAGGTCCCAGAGTTCAGTCTCCTGGTCGCTGCGTTGTTTATGCTCTCCTACTCCTCAGACACAGTATTCTCTCGTGGCAGCCATCTTGGATCTCCTTCTAAATAAATTAATTAATTAATGAGTACTACATCAAATACTTTGTAGCAAAAAATATTGTCTCTGGTCATTACAACAGTGCCCTTAGTCCAAAGTTGAACAGACAATTGCTGAGCAGATAGATACCCCAAATAAGCATTTTTGTTTAAAATTGTGGCAACCCCAGTATCAACTGTAGTTCTGGCAAAATCTCCAGTAATCAATGCAGTGACACAGACATGCATAAAGCCAATTAAAAGAATTCTCTGCTTAATTTGTTTTGAGCTATTGCCATGGTTGACATAAATAAATCCATTATGATTAAATATCTTTTACATTTCTTTGCCCAGTGAAAGAGTTTTCCATACTGACACTGTGCCAAGCTTCCATCTGCACATTTCTCCAGATTCATTGAGATGCAGTATTATATTTATTGAAGACTGAAAACTTTCTTTATGGAGAATAGTATCTGCAAAGATTGAAGGAATCTATTTTTTTTAAGGAATCTTTAAGTAAGTTGTTGTTTAGGGAAATCTAGAAATGAAAACCAAAGCTCAAGCCAAAAAAGCAAACCCACAAATATATGAATTTAATGACTTTCAAGTAAGTGACAGAAAACAATTAAAACTGAAGTTGAAGAATAGTAATAATCTGTTATAGCAAAAGTGAGTTTCACGAGGCAAAGAGAGTAACTACAAATTATAAATAAATGTACTTATGAGAAAGAATATCATGATGACCAAAAATGAACAGAACGTTGAGGATGTGCTAAGTATAGACCAATGAAAGATAATAACTGTTAATTAGTTGAGTTAGAGGACAAGTTTCTAAGCTTTCATAGTTCTTACAATTAGATGTATTTATTTTTAAATGTCAAGCACAAAGGTATATATGGCTTATTTTACAGAATGGAAATTAATGTCATCAAATCCCTGCTGTCCATGTAAAATTTACAGTTCAAAGATTTCCTGAAATGCTGCTTAAACATGTATGACCTGTAAAACTGGCATTTGAAAACAAGAATTGGCAGGTTAAAGGGCATGCTAGATAAGTGGAATACTTAGCTCAGGTTCAGGATGAATCAGTTATCACAATCATAGGGTCAATAATTTTAAGTATTTCCTTACTTTAAAAGCAGCATTGCCATAAATAGAAACTCATATCATATATTTATAAATATTAAATATTTAATATTCCCTTTTTGGAATGTAAATGTGGCCAACACTGTAATTTCTTTTTTTAATGTAATTTATTATTTTTATATCAATCAAAGGTTAGGTACTTTGCATCCCAGGCGTAGCTCCCTCCCTCATCTCCTCCCTGCCCCCTTCAAGTCCACCAACAGGGGAGGACCTCCTCCCCTTCCATCCAATCCCACATCATCTTGTCTCCTCAGGGATGGCTGCAATGTCCCCTGGGATCTAGCCAGGCTTTTACTCCCTGGCATGTATGGGGGAGGGTCAAAGAGCCAGCCATTGAGTTCATGACTGAAACAGTCCCTGTTCCCCTTACTAGGGTCTTCAGTTGGTCACGTGGGCCATGGGCTACATCTGAGTGGGGGTTCTAGGCCATATCCATACCTGGTCCTTGGTTGGAGAAACTGTCTCGTAAAAGACCCCTGTGCCCTGCTCAGTTTGGTCTTTGTGGAGCTCTTGTTCTCCCCAAGTCTTACTAACTTCCCCTATTTTTGTTATTATTTCCCACCCTCTGCCGAAGGCTTAGTTGTGAGTCTTAATATCTGCTTTGATACATTGTTATATTGATTCTTTCAGAGGCCCTCTTTGGTATGCTACTGTCTTAGAAAATTGCTTGATTTCTAATATACAGACATACAATCATAGTTTATAATAATAATTGTAAGAGTTAAAAATGAGATTTCTGCTTCAGCCTTTTCATAGAAGAGGGTAAAATCAAAATTAAGTAATTTTTTTATAAATATAAATAAAAAGTACTTTAATATTTATTAATTTCTTACTTTTGTTCTTGTTTCTGAAATTTATAGACACCCTAAAACTCAGTAGGTACTTAGAAGAAGATCTGAATTTTACCAGCTCTTTCAACTATGGCTTTGTTCATTTGAATCCTAAAGAAAGTACTTGAAGTTTAATTTGATCAAATCCTCTATGTTGAACTACAACATTTATCACAGTACTGGCTTTAGCTAAAGCATCTGTAAGCTGGTGCAAAATTTCTTTGCATAATATTCAGGAAGAAAGAAAAAACTTACCATACTAAACCCAGTACTGGCTAAACAAAGACTTTACTCATTAGGTGACTACAAAAATGTGTAGGCATAATTCTCCAGATTTCTTACCTCAGGATCTCTGAAATCTCTTCCCAGCCTAAGAGTTCCTTGTGGGATACTCAGGGCCCTGTGTAGCAGTGCCACAAGAGAAGCAACGTGGTATCGCTTTCACTCCTAGCATTATCTTCTAGAAAACATGCCAACAGAATTATTTAACTCACAGTCTCTTTCTGGAACATATAACTTAATGAAAGTTCAAAGCAAACTGTTGGCATAACAAAGGGAATTAGCCATTCAAATTAGATTTTTGTGAACTACAGAGAGCTTTTACTCACGTTCCAGTAGCATAATGGTTAAAGAACATAAGTACTCAAAATGCAAACCAAACACAGCTGGGCAGGAACTTTTGAGCTATCTCTCACACTATTAGATAAAATGAGGTCTGTATAACAAAGCAGGTATGACTGAGCCATAAAGGCGGTCATGATTATTTATGACTTCTTTCATCTCTGCTACAGGCTTTATTAAACCACTCATATATTTTGTTACATAAATATAACATATACATGGATAATGATTGTGGATAATAGGTAGATGATAGATGATGATAGATAGATAGATAGATAGATAGATAGATAGATAGATAGATAGATGGATGGATAGATAGTGATTATACACTGTACTTTTTCACAACCTTCTTGGGGTTCCACTTCCTCCTGTCTTCCCTCTTTTATTGCCAACCTCCAAATTAGTCACACTTGTTTTCGTGATACCTGAAAAAAGAGGGGCTCACCTTTACTCCTTGATCCTTACCATAACCTCTCTCTCCTCTCTCTGTCTGTACTTTGAAGTTGTTCTCTTTTTTTTTTCCCATTACTACTGTGATAGTATACTAACACAGACAACTGAGGAAGGCTTTACTTAGGCTCACAGTGTGAACACACAGTTTCATGGAAGGAAAGATTTGGTGGCAGGTTGAATTTTCATGTCCACAGTCTGAGCACAGAAAAGTGGATGCTTCCTCTTGTCTCATTTCCTTTTGTTTTACACTAAGTTTGTGTCTTCTGTGCATTTATTTCTAAGTTATATATACTGTTTCATTGAAGTGTGTATTGTGTGTGTGTGTATGTGTGTGATGCCTTGCCTGTTTGGTTATTATTTTTCTGTAGTATAATTGAAGACAGGAATTATGATGTTTCTAAACTGTTTTTGGTTCTTTAGATTGCTTTGGGTACTTGGAGACTTTTGTCGTTAAATATGAATCTTTCCTTTTTTTTTCTAGTATTCTAAAGAATGTTATTAGAATTTTGACTTGGATTATCCTAGAATATACTATTTACTCTAAAAATCTGTGAACATGGAATGTCTGTCCATCTTCTAGTGTATCATTTAATGTTCTGTCATCATTTTAAGATTTTTATTATGGAACATAACTGACTTTCTTGGTTATGACACTTCTGGCCTTATTTTCTATAAAGCTGTAAAGTATTTTGTTTTTCTTGACTTCATATGTACAATTTTATTATTAGTGCATGGAAAACCTACACATCTTTCCATATAGAATTTATCTTTCCCTTATCAGGTGAAAGGTTATAAGATTTTGCATTTTCTTGTAGAATATATGAATGTATATGTATGTCTGTATAAGTGTGTGTGTTTTGTGATTCAAAATGTTGACAACAGTATGTTTTGTAGAAGGTCTTTTTAGCCACTTGTATTAATAATTATTTTGTATGTTTAGGAATTTTTATCCATAATTTTTCATTGTTATTTTTGTTGGCAATTCCTAATATTCTATCTGTTCTTAAGTTCCATATCTTTCATGTAATCAGTGTTCTTGTAAATTGTAAATCTAATCATTATCATTTATTTACTTCCCTTATTTGGTAAGTTTTTTGGGGGTAAGACTATTGGTACTGTAGGACATAACATATTAGAGGAGAATAAATAAATGTATAAGTCTTTTAAAAACATAAAAGATGTATAATAAAATAAAACAAAAACCGTCACCCTGAGGCGAGAAAAGGCAAGTAACAGAAGAAAAAATTCCCCAAGATCAGGTACAAGAAAACAGGAAACAAGCTAGGAGCCTGAAAAGCTTCTGTAAAGCAAAAGATACTGTCATCAAAACAAAATGACAGCCTACAGACTGGGAAAGGGTCATTACCAATCCTACTTCTGACAGAGGGCTAATATCCAGTATATATAAAGAACTCAAGAAGTTAAAAAGCAAGAAATCAAGTAACCCAATTAAAAAATGGGGTATGGAGCTAAAAAGAGAACTCACTGTAGAGTATTATAGAATGGCAGAAAAACACTTAAAGAAATGCTCAACATCCTTAGCCATCAGGGAGATGCAAATCAAAACGACTCTGAGATTACACCTTACACCCACCAGAATGGCTAAGATCAAAAACTCTAGTGACAACGCATGCTGGAGAGGTTGTGGAGAAAGAGGAACCCTCCTCCATTGCTGGTGGGAATGCAAACTTGTACAACCACTCTGGAAATCAATTTGGCGCTTTCTTAGACAATTAAGAATAGTGATTCCTCAAGACCCAGCTATACCACTCTTAGGCATATATCCAAAAGATGCTCAAGTACACAAAAAGGACATTTGCTCAACTATGTTCATAGTTGCTTTATTTGTAATAGCCAGAACCTGGAAACAACCCAGATGTCCCTCATTTGAGGAATGGATAAGACTTGGGGAGAACAAGAGCTCCACAGAGACCAAACTGAGCAGGGTACAGGGGTTTTATATGAGACAGTTTCTCCAACCAAGGACCAGGTATGGATATGGCCTAGAACCCCCACTCAGATGTGGGCCATGGTAGCTTGGTGTCCAACTGAAGACCCTAGTAAGGGGAACAGGGACTGTTTCAGTCATGAACTCAATGGCTGGCTCTTTGACCCTCCCCCATACATGCCAGGGAGTAACAGCCTGGCTAGATCCCAGGGGAGGACACTGCAGCCTGCCCTGAGGAGACAAGATGAACTGGGGTTGGATGGAAGGGGAGGAGGTCCTCCCCTGTTGGTGGACTTGGAGGGGACAGGGAGGAGATGAGGAAGGGATGGGGAGAGTGAGAGGGAATAAGGGAGGGGGCTACACCTGGGATGCGAAGTACCTAACCTGTAATTAATATAAAAATAAATAAATTACAATTAAAGAAAAGTTAGGAGCCTGTCACAGAGGGACTCTGAAAAGCTCTGCCCTGTAGAATATCAAAGCAGATGCTGAGACTTATTGCCAACTGATGGGCAGAGTGCATGGTATCTCACAAAATACGTGGGAAATAGTCAGGCAGAGGACAGGAACTCTACAAGGAGAGCAACAGAACTAAAAAATCTGAGCATAGGGGTCTTTCCTGAGACTGATACTCCAACCAAGTACCATGCAAGGAGAATACCTATAATCCCTCCACAGATGTAGCCCATGGCAGATCAGTGTCCAAGTGGGTTCCATAGTAATGGGAAGAGGGACTGCTTCTGACATGAACCAATTGGCCTTCTCTTTGATCACCTCCTCCTGATAGGGGAGCAGCCAGTGTTACCAGGCCACAGTGGAAGACAATGCAGCCACTCCTGATGAGAGCTGATAAACTAGGATCAGGAAGAAGGAGGGGAAGACCTCCCCTATCAGTAGACTTGGGGAGGGACATGAGTGGAGAAGGGAGAGGGAAGGTGGGATTGGGAGGAGAGGAGGGAAGGGTTTATGGGGGGATACAGAGTAAATAAAGTGTAATTAATAAAAAAAATTAAAAAGATTTGAATAAAGTAATTTTCCAAAAAAAAAAAATCAGTGATCCCCTTCATTCACACTCTCAGAAATCCCATAAAATACTAAGCTAAAAGATGTGTGTGTGTGTGTGTGTGTGTGTGCCTGTATGTATATACAAAGATCCTAGTGCAGACTCATTTAGGCCCCATGCTTGCTGCTTCACTCTCTGTGGGTTTATATGACCTTTGCACAGTTGGTTAAAAAGACCTTGTTCTCCCTCAGAGTCTTATAGTCCTCCACCTTATTCACAGGGTTCCCTGAGCTCTGAAGAAAGTGACTTGATGAAGACCTCTTATTTATAGTTCTGTGTGCCAAGGTGCCTCCCTCTTTCTCTCTCACACACCCACATACACATCTTGTAGCTAGGACAGACTGAAGTGGCTGTGGTGGTGTTTGGGTCTTTCTGTCCTTTTGTTGTTGTTGTTTTTGTTTTTGGCAGCATGCTGTATGCTTTCCCACACCAAAGATGCTACAACTAGAAAGTAGGATGGAGATTCCATGTAGGCAACAACTTGACTTCTCCTTGTTTAGTGAGTCCTGTGGGTGCAGTTCTCAGCAATGGGGCCCACCTGTCACTGTGGAGAGAACACTATATTGTCTTCACAACAGTCAGACTTGTGTAATAATTTTCCTGGGAAATCCTTGGGGAACAACATAATGGAATGCAACTCAATCTTGGTAATGGAAAATTGGTTGGTGACAAAAGAAAGTCAATTGTGACTCTGCCTCCTCCACTGCTAGGAGACCTCATTACAGTTGCTTTCATATGATTAAATTTTTTCCCCTGCACCAGGTTTCTATATCATCTCTCTATATGTATTTTAAATCTAAAATTAGGATTTTATTTTAATTTTTTTATTCATTACAATTTATTCACTTTGTATCCCAGCTCCCACTTCTCCTCCCATGGCCCTGTGACCCTCACCAGTCCACTGATAAGGGAGGACCTCCTCCCCTTCCATCTGATCCTAGTCTATCAGGTCTCATCAGAACTGGCTGCACTGTCTTTCTCTGCAGTCTGGTAAGGCTGCCCCCCATCAGGGACAGCAAAGGGCCTGCCATGGAGTTCATGTCAGAGACATTCCCTGTTCCCCTTTCTAGGTACCCACTTGAATACTGAGCTGCCATGAGCTACATCTGTGCAGGGGTTCTAGGTTAAATTTCAACCATGCATCCCAGCATTCTCTCCCTCAATCCTATATCCTTTCTCTATTCCCACCGAATACCACTGTTTCTTTCTCCTTTAAGGAAGATCTGTCACTATAACTCCAGATAACTCTTTCTACTGAGATGATTGCGCCAAGAACCCCTGAAATCTATTTGTGTTCCTTCTTCTCCCGTTCTGCATATCTGAATTAATACTGTCATATTACACAAGTAGCACTTTAATCACAGAAGTTTCTCCCTACTTCTTTCCAGGTTTTTTCTTTGTTTCTTTTTTTTCTTTCTTATTTTATTTTATTTTATTTTTTATTGTTGACTTTCCTCTGTGAGTAATGGACCAAATTTTTAGTTTGTTTGGATCTTCCCAAAGGCCAATGGATCATTTAAAAATTATATTTCTTGGTTTCTTTTTAACAGAGAAATCTCAGAATTTTGTAACATTTCAAGTATTCTCAATCTGGATCTAATTATAGTATTTAATTTTAAATATGTAAATTGAATCATAAAGAGTCCTCCTGATATTCTTTACTAGTCATAAGATGATGGTGTCCCAAAATTACAAAGTGTCTATTCTATGATGTTAAAATCAATTAAAAGATTTTAATCATGTGGCCAATTTTACAGTATAGATATCAATGGAACCATTCTAGCCAATAGGTAGTTTCATAATTTGCCATGTGGGTATGTGTGACTTTAATAGAATGTTGTTATAACTGTCATTAATGATTTCTCTCTAAGGAAAATGATTGTGTTGGGGCCTATGGAGGTTGCTAAAGGAGTTAGAGCACTTGCTATGCAAGCATGAGGACTGTAGTTCAGACCTTAGTACCCATGTGAAAAGTCAAGCATATCTCTGCATGCTCTTCCCCCTGTGTTGCTAGGGAGACAGAAAGAAATGCTGCTGCTACTTACTTGCCACCAGACCTGCTGAAAATCAAGTTCAGTAAGAGCATAGACATCTTCCACTGGCCTCTGTGCATATGCAAAATATATAACCACACCTACCCACATACATGTCTGTACATATACACATATGTTATCACACACACAAACATATTTTAAGTGAAGAAGCAGAAAAAGAATAGTAACAATAGTAAAAATTTGTCTAAATATTTCTGGTTAATTTTTTATAATTATCTTAAAAGTATAATATAATTATACCACCACCCCTTTCTTTGCTTTATCTATTCACACCCTTTTACCCACTCACTCTCTTTCAAATGAATAACCTCTTTTTCTTTAACCTTTATTACTTATATGTATGGTATTGGTGTGTCCTTAAATATAGTAACTGTCTGTGTCATATTGTTGGCATGTATGCAGACCATTTGGTTTTGGATAACTAATTGCTGTGATCTTCATTGAAGAAGACTATTTCTCCTACTCTCAGTATTTCTTGGTTGTTTTTAGGAATTCTATTAGTGCTATCTTTTTTCAGGTTATATTTAGGAAGCTATGTTGTATAATGACACAAATCACACACACTCACACACACAGAATCATCCTGTTTCTCAGGGTCTTAAATTTTTGTTCCTCTTTGTCATAGTGACCCTCACACGTTAGGAGATGTTACATGGATGTATTACTTAGAACTGCACTCTACCTGAGCAAGGGTTCTAGGTTATATCCATAAATGGTTCTTGGTTGGAGTATCAGTCACAGAAATGACCCCTTGCTCATTTTGGTACTATTCCTCTCCTATTGGAACTATTGGAACTCCTGTCCTCTCCAGGTCTTATTATCTACCCCTTCTTTCATAGGATTCCCTGCACTCTGCCCCAAGTTTGGTTATGAATCTCAGCATCTGCTTTGATACACTGCTGGGAAGAGTCTTTCAGAGACCCTCTGTAGTAGGCTCCTTTCCCATGGCAGCTCAGTATCCAAGTGAGGTCCCTAGTAATGGGAACAGGGACTGTCTCTGACATGAACTCAGTGGCTGGCTCTTTAACCACCTCCACTGAGGGTGGAGCAGCCTTGCCAGGCCACAGAGGAGGACAGTGCAACCAGTCTTGAAGAGACCTGATAAGCTAGGTTCAAATGGAAGGGGAGGAGGACTTCCCCTATCAGTGGTCTTGGAGAGAGGCATGGGAGGAGATAAGGGTGGGAGGATGGGATTGGGAAGAAATGAGGGAGGGGACTACAACTGGGATACAAAGTGAACAAACTGTAATTAATATAAAAAATTAAAAATAAAAAAGAACTGTACTCCATCACTCTACCTGGTGATCAGGTAAGGTTTGCTGTAATGATCTTTGTCTATTGCAAAAGGAAGATTGCCTCATGGGGGTTGAGGACTATACTTGCTGTATGTTTAAGGATACGTATTTTGAATGTGGTAAGGGATTATTTGAGTTTAGCATAGTAGAAATTGTATGTTCTCCTTCAAGATCCATGACTTCACTTGTTGGTCCTGGGTATTTGGTGAGGTTTCCAACATCAGGAATGCTTTGCTTCTTGCTGAGCTTGCTAAGACCAATTAGAAACGGGTTGGTTTCTGACAATGCATGCATACAGTTATTTCACCATTAAAGTTATCTGCACATGCTGTTGTTTTGTTCCTTGAAATGATAGCTTGGCGAAAAAAAGGGAACAATAGATGTGACAAAGAATAAAGGGAAGAGGACGGAAGGGGAATCAGAACTTACCTGTTCCCTAGTGGATTTCCTGTCATATTTTTCAACTGGAGGTGCAGGCTCTAATCATATGACATAAAGAAATTTAAATGATTTCTGTTGTGTTCACCTTCATCTGTAGTGCATACAGCAGTCTTCAAGGACAATGGTTTGTTTATTGGGTTTCCATTCCATTCATTTCTAGTTCTGCCCTATTGTATTTTGTTTTAAAGAGATAATGTCTTTACATACTGTTGTTTTGCAGTATCCAAAATGAAATTACAGCTCTGAGGAAACGTATTCATAGCTCTAAGAGAAATAACAAATGATTATCAAGCTACAGAAGGCACGTATTGTCAATAGGCAGTGGGACCATGGAACACACTGGGAGCTCTTCTGCTTGGTATGCATAGACTGGTGAATCTGCTCTCATCCCGATTGCTCAGTATTGGAGAGAAAGACTCTAGCAATAAGGTGAGCTCTTGCCGCAGGCTGTGGCCATCTGCTTCCTTCTGGCCTCATGCAGATATCTCATGGAGACCATTTAATGCCCTTACAACACTGACATGTAATTCCCACTTTAGTGAAGGCAGCACGCTAAATATTGTACTACCTTTAAAGGCAGAAATTAGAATAAACACACACATTATTTTTTTCTTTTTTACTCGCTTAAAGAAACAATGTGATTTTGAACAAAGGAAAACAATTTGTATTAGTAAATAATATAGCTTTTAAATTTACCTCTAATCATTTATGTCCTTCACTGTCTATACAAGGAAAGGTAAAAAGACCCAAGACAGGTTTTTCATAAAAATAATAGTGAGGGCCACTAAGAAAGAGGGTCTGGATTTATTCAGTGATATTTGTGTTTTTTAAAGTTATTGGCTTTGGTACAAAGAGAGACACTTCTAGAGGTGCACATTTATTCTGGTTGTTCAACATTAAACTGAATCATTGCATTCATTTGCTTGACCCTGCAAACAGCAGAGTTCTTTAGTCTTATTTCTAAATGTTAAAGTGTAACAACATTTTATCTGTTTTCTATGGAGGTTAACCTAGCTGCTTTCATTGCAGCTACATTTGAGAAGTTTGGACTAGCTAATTGTACATAAAAAGCTTCTTTCCTCACCAACTTTCCTTTTTTAAATAGGTCACAATCAATCACTGTGATGCTTAAATTTCTCTGAATCACTTAGGTGATGTTGAGTCAAATACATTCTCCTCAGATTTTTCTGTTACTGAAATTAACTTTAACAGAAAATTTGTTAACATTTACTTATATTAAAGTACCTTCTATGTATTGAAGTAGCAGAATACTTCCAGATTTTGATTTTAATTTTTAACATTGCTATTATGAAAACATAATAATGCTGGGATATTTTAATAGATATAATGACTATCCGTGACTTTCTACCATGTTTTGGATTTTAAAAATATATTTCTTTATCAACCACTTCTTTCTCTTTTCCAAATACAGAAATTCCTGCCTTAAATGAATTGCCTGCCTCTATCTCTTGGTATTTTTTCTGCATTACCTGAACGCAGAGGAAAATATGGTGAGAAAATAAAGCCTTAAAATACTTGGAAAAAAATTTCATGAATTTGTGTAAATTAATTAGTCTTTCTGTAGTTGTGCCTCTGAGAAATAAAGAAAATGAAAACAGCAGTTTCCTATTTTGGTTCTTCATATGCTATATGTTATGTAGAGAAGATTTTTTTTAAAAGTATGAGCTTGAAAGACAGCCCAGCAGTTAAGAATTCTTCCCAAAGATTGACTTTGAGTCTCAGCATCTGCTTCAACCCCCTGTTGGGTGAATCCTTTCAAAGGACCCCCTTTAGTAGGCTTCCATACTGTTTGCTCTCTTCCACCACTTCTGGTGTCTATCTTGTTTGACATTCTGAAAGAGATTTAAGTATCCTCCATAGTGTGCTCCTTATTGTTTAGCTTCTTTAGGTCTGTAGATGGCTATCCTGTATTATATGGCTAATATCCGCTTATTAGTGAGTGTATTCCATGCCTGTCTTTCTGTTTCTGGTTTTTTTTTCACTCAGGGTGATCTCTTCTAGTTCCATCAGTTTGCCTGCAAATTTTAAGATTTCCTTGTTTTTAATAGCTGAGTAGTATTCCATTGTGTAAATGAACCACAAAATTTTGTATCCATTACTCCGTTGAGGGACATCTAGGTTGTTTTCATATTCTGATTATTACAAATAAAGCTGCTATGAACTTAGTTGAGCAAATGTCATTATTGAATGGTGGGGCATCTTTTGGGTATATGCCTGGGAGTGATATATCTGGATCCTGAGGTTGTACTATTCTAAATTTTCTGAGAAAGCATCAACTTGATTTCCAAAGTGGTTGTATTGTAAGGGTAGAAAATTTTAACTTGTCCCTAACTATGGGAACTTAAACTTGTGAGCTTTATGTTTCTAAGAAATGCCCTTCTTTGTTCCTGGAACAAGAAGTGCAAACAGCCCCTAACCGTCCCCTAGTCACCACACCTGGGCACAGCCAATCACAGACCGCCCCCATAAGAAAAGTCCCTTACCCCTAGACCTCCTCCTGTTTTGCGGTTTTGCTTTTATAAACTTTGTGATTCTGCTGTTTGGTGCTCTCCACCACCCCCTTGCATGGGAGCTGTGTGCAGAGACCTAGCACACCAGCTACTGAGTAAAGCCTTTTGCTGTTGCATCAAGTTCTCGTCTTCGTTGGTCATTGGCGTCTGGTGTCTATCCACAGGAAAGGAGGATCTCCCCACCTCAGGGATCCAACAGTACAAATTTGCACTCTTACGAGCAAAGGAGGAGGGTTCCCCTTTCTCCACAACTCTCCAGTATGTGTTGTCACTTGAGCTTTTGATCTTAGCCATTTTGATAGGTGTAAGATGGAATGAATCTCAGAATTGTTTTGATTTGCATTTCCCTAATGACTAACTATATTGAGCATTTCTTTAAGTGTTTCTCTGCCATCCTATATTCCTCTGTTGAGAATTCTGTGTTTAGTTCTGTACCCCATTTTTAATTGAATTATTTGGTTTATTGGGGTCTATTTTCTTAAGTTCTTTATATATTCTGGATATTTGCTGAGATTCATGGCCAGTGGTCAGTCTGGTCAGAGCACAGAGAATCTTATGGAAGAAGAGAGGGGTGGGAATAGAGGGACATGGAAGCGACAGGAGCCTCACAAGGAGACCAACAAAATAAAAGATCTGAGCCCACACGGTCCTGCAGAGACTGATACACTAATGGAGGACCATGCATCGAGAGGACCTAGACCGCCTGCTCAGATGTGACCTATTGGCAGCTCAGTCTCCATGTGGATCTCTGAGGGAGGAGAGCAGGAGCAATCTCTATCATTAACTCAGTTGACTACTCTCTGATTATTCAACCTGAGGATACAGCCTTGCTAAGCCACCCAAGAATATGATCCAGGCAGTCTTGATGAGACTTAACAAGGTATGGGCAGGTAGCAATAGTGGAGAACTATCCCTTCAATGGACTAGGGGAAAAGGATGGGGAAAGAGGGAAAGAGGATGGGACTGTAAGGATGCTGAGGTAGAGGTCTTCATTCAGGATATATAATGAATAAATTGTGAAGAAAAAAAATTAAGGAAAAAAAGAATTCTTGCTGCTTTCCCAATGGACCCAAATTCAGTTTCTAGTGCCCATGGCACATGGATCACACCCAAATGTAGCTCCAGATCTGTGTGATTCTGCACACTTCTATAGCTTCCATGGCAGCTGCACACATGTGGCTTACATTTACATAGACAACAAAACACTAACATAAATGAAAACAGATTTTCTCCCTAAATATTTATGTAATTTATTTTAAAATCTATTCTCATTTCTGTAAATTTTTTAACCTATAACAGCATATTTGCAGTTGAATGGTATGTTTTAGGGGAATAAAATGAAAGTACAAAAGATTTACATGCTGATGAATTTGATACAAATTGAGAATGCATGAAGATAATAATTTCTACATCATTTATTATTAATTATGATGATACACTTAGAAAAGAAGTTGCTGATTTTAGCTGCTCCTTAATTATGCTTACAAAAGTTAAAATACTGACAAAGTTCTAAATGGATCTTCAGTTTATTTGAGTCATTACAACAGCATAATTTATGGGATCTTTATTTAGTTTTTAACTACTTTTTAAACATTTACACATTCGAATTCACACCACAACTGATGAAATTTCACAATTTCCAAGCATATGTCTGTTGATAATCTAATAAAACAATTTAAATAGTTCATGAGTAGAAACACATTGTAAACATTTTCTGTGCATACTTTTTTGTATATTCTTAGCACTAGATAAATGTTTAATATGTAATTCTAAAAGGACTTTTTGCTAAATGGACTACACAGAGTATTTAATATTAACCTAAGTCAAAAGATAATTTTCATATCCATAGCCAGGTTAGTATAAACATGAAACCTGAGACTGTCAAGTATAGAACTATATTTATGAAATAGAATTGTTGGTGTCCTTGTGTGGCTCCTATCCCTGCCAGGTCCTTTTATATCCTTCTTCTTTCATAAGACCTCCAGCACTCTGTTCAATGTTTTGCCATGTGTCTCTGTATCTGCTTTGATTCCCTGCGGGTTGGGGTCTTTTACAGGACATCTGTGGTGGGATCCAATCATGTTCTCTCTCTTCTACCGCTTCCTGTGTCTATTCTGTTTTCCCTTCTGAACGGGAATTAAGCATCTTCCCTATGATCCTCCTTGTCATTTAGGTCTGTAGATTTTAGTATGTTTAGCCTATATAATAAGTCTTATATCCACTTATAAGTGAGTATATACCATGCACATCTCTCTGCTTCTGGGATACCTCACTCAGTTTTTTTTTTTTTCTAGTTCCATCCATTTGGCTGCAAATTTCATGATTTTCAAAAATCAAAAAATATATAAAGTAAAAAGATAAAAAAAAAAACAAATACAGGGTCCTGGGGTGTTGCAGAATCTAATGCACTAACCAAAGACCATACATAAAGAGGACATAGAACCCCTACTCAGATGTAGCCCAATGACAGCTCAGTCTCCATGTTTTCCTAGTAAGAGGAGAAACTAACTTTGATTGCTCCTTAATCACTTCTCCCTGGTGGGACAACCTAGCCAGCCCACAGAGGAAGAGGATCGAGGCAGTCCTGATGTGACCTGATAGGCTATAGTCAGACAGTAGGGGAAGAAGACTTTCCCTATCAGTGAACTAAGGAAGAGGGACAGGGGAGGAAGTAGGAGAGAAGATGAAGGAATGGATATAACAGGGATATAAATTGAAAAATTGTAAATAATAGTAATAGTAATAAATAATAATATAAACAAGAAAAAATAGAACTGTAGAATGCAGTTCTTTTCTAAGATGTTAAATTATTAATAATTTACATTAATACTTAGCAATCAGTTTGTACTAATTAAGCCAAACACAAAGTATATCTTTTTAGTAACTATTTACAACCTGACCCTTTTTAAATGTATAGACAATGCATTTTATTCAGAGAACAATATCCTCTTAGGTGTTAAATGTTAATACACAGTTTAATCAACATCATGAATATCCTGCCTAGCTTCTATTTATACTGACATCTCTGACTACTAGTAGGTATGACAGCAATTTAAATAATCAAGCAGTGACTGATAACTTTTCAGTTGAAATATTTCAGAAATAATGGTGAAATAAACATTTTTCTGTATAGTTTTTACAAAGGACAAAGGCAAAATCAACATCAAATAGACCACTTCAGTCTTATGGAAGATGGACACTGATCTTCATACACATCTGACACTTGCAAAAAGCCATCACCCCCCACCCACACATACATACATGTCAATTTCTGTCACATTATACTTTTCTTTTCTGACATCTTGTCATCTTTTTTTCACAATGCTTCATCTCATTTAATTTTTTAAACTGAATATATTTGTTTTATACTGAATAATCTCACCAACAGTTATTACAACTAAGAAAATGAATCTTAGGAAATCAAAACTCCAGTAAGCCCTATATACAGCAATGATATATATGAGAAAATGTTATATTGTCAACATATGTTCCTATGCGTATGTCTTGTAAGTATAAGTTTGTTGGGTAATTCAAATGCTGATTTTTGTCTCCCTCCCTCCATATCTGGTTGCAATCCTTTTTCTGAGAATCTTTTGTCTCCATGTTGAGTAAACACTGCTGTCCAATTGTCCATGGGTATGACAATAAAGCAGCTCATCACTAGTCAATGAAAAGGGAAGAGAATAGGGCTGGACTTCCTGTCAGCCAGGAGAGGAGTTAGAGGATGAAGTAGGGCATTGAACCATGGAAGAGGTCTTGGTTATGTCTAATTGAGGGACAGACAAAAGTATGATTTGGAGAAAGACTGGACATAATGAGTCAGAGATAGGATATGCCCAACTCTCAAGATAAAAATAACAACAACAACAACAACAACAACAAACCAAGAAAAAGTAGGTACCTAGGAATAGTGCAGTGACAGTACAGTGCAGTAGAGTTTAAATAAAAGAATTTGGTAGAGTTCATGCAGGCAGGCGGAGTTCTATACAGGTGGTTTGGTTCAATTCAGTTCATGGAGTTCAGAGGCAGTTTTTCTCAAGCAGAGCAATTCAGTGAGAATCCATGAGAACCCATTTTGAACAATAAGCTTAGAGATGAGTTTTTAGCCAGGACAGCTGAGTTGAACCAAGCAATCAGAGTTCATAAATAACTGGAAATGGTGAGCATATTCATCATCTCAGAGGCTGAAATATTCTAGGCCTACATTAGAAGGCAGAGACTGTAAGCTGAAGCCTTTAAAGTCCAGGCTTGCCGAAGATTCGATTATATGGAGGCTAGAAGCTTCCAGGCCTAGGCATGGGGATATTTAAATAGAAACACTCTGAGCACAGCCTAAACTATGTATTAATAAAGCTTGGGTATGGTTCTCATTTTATCCCATCATCTTACGCAAGAAAAACAACATTTACATCTGGCACCCAACATGGTTAGAAAAAAGAAACCACCATATTTGGATAGGGCGAAAACCAGCCAATATTGCAGAAAGCAGAGGCCATCTGACAAAAACATTGCACAGGAAGTAGATATCTGACAGAAAACCACAAAGGAGAAATTCATCTCAGATTGTCTCAGGAGGAAGCATCAGTACTTCCAGTTCCAATGAATGCCCAGAAAGACTTGGAGGACACCAGAGTCAGGATCAATGAGCACATAGCAAGAATCATCTCTATAGAGTAAGCATCAAATCTTTTCTTTTGACTGGGCAACCAAAGAAAATCAAGAGACTCTGGAGCCACAGAAGCCTCAAGTCCTGAGCAAGGAATGGCAGAGAAGCCTCTGAGATAGCAAATCACAGAAATAAAAACAGGGAGGAACACCACCAGAGTCTCTGAGACAGTGAATCACAGTAAGCAATTCAAAAACACAATTTTAATTATATAATCAGACATTTCTTACATTAAAAAATGTAAACATGAATTCATATTCCTTAAGACCAAGGCAAGAAGTTGAGGGTATAGAAATGTTATTTCAAAAAGCCATCATAGTACTTATTGCAACAGAGACCACTACAATAAAGCCCTTTCTTTCAATTACTATATTTACATATTTCATCTAAAAAAGGCAGAAAAAAATAGCTGAGAGAGAGAGAGAGACAGAGAGACAGAGAGACAGAGAGACAGAGAGACAGAGAGACAGAGAGAGAGAACACAGAAAGGGCTTAATTTTGAACCTAATATGAGGTGAAAGTTTCTAATTTCTTTGGAAATTCTGTTATGTCATGTGATTATGTTTTTGTTTTTGTTTTTTTTTTTTTGGTTTTTTTTTTTTTTTTGGTATTAAATGTGGGATGTGGGAATCCCCTCTTCCCCTGGCAAAAATAGCACCCACGTAAAAAGTTCCTGATGTTTGTCAGCTGGAAACTACATCTTTCAAGGGTCATTGCTTTTGTGAGGTGGAAAACCTCCTTGTGTGGACTCTGAGAAGAGATAAATAGAGGGCCACAGACAGTGAGGCAGCACTTGCATTTCTTTGTTTTGCAATGGTTTGCATCAATTTGCTAGTTTTCACAGAGCAAAATGCTCCAGAGAGCTTCTTGTGCTGCTTTGGTCAAGGTTTTGCCTTTGGGTGGCGTCTTGCCTCTTCTTCTGAGTGCTACCACTACTGCTGCTGTTGCTTGCTGTTTGCTCCTCCTGCTGCGGTTTGCTGCTTTGCTGTTTCACAGGACCCTAATCAGCAAGAAGCAGCTAAAAGAGGTCTAGAGCCCCTTTCTCTACTAATCTACCTACAGGCAGGGGGTTGGAAGGGAGGTAGAGATGTTTATGAACCCTAAATAAAGTAGGTGTTTGAAAAATATAAGTCAACAATGGTACAGAGGAAAAGTGACAACCCCCACTCACTTTTCTAGTTATCCAGGGAAAATGCCAGGAAACAGTAAAAAATCAACAGCCAGCCTTGAATCCTGCCAATTTCAAGTTCTTATACATTTTAAAGAATCAATAGTAACTTAGGAAATGCAACAGCCTATGTGAAACATGTTAAATACCTGGGCTACCCCAAACAGTAGTACACCCTAAAGACCAGAAACATTTAACAGCAGCTGTACTGAAAGCTGGTTCTCAATTACAATGGCTGACATTGGGGTGAGAAGAATCTGCAGTTATGGAAAAATCATAATAGGTTTAACGTTGTTAATATCATGAAAAATCAATTGTTAACTAAAGGTCAATATGCTGATTTAGAAAAGTAGATGCAATTTGATGACTGTATTATTGTACAATATATTTTAGTAGCTTTAAGAGAATGTGATAATGTGGAGGAGCAAAGAAAAAAGTGAATGTCGTTATGCAATGCCCCAGAGAGAATTTTACTGACTCCTTACATTGATTAATGTCTGCAATAAGCAGGACATTATCAGATCCAGATGTGAGACAAGTATTAATTGAAACTTTGACTTTCGAAAATGCAAATGCAGAGTGTAAAAAAAAAGTTTTCAGACCTTTAAAAACTAGATCAGCATCCATGCATATATGGATTAGAACCATGGCTGATATTGACATTAATGACTCAGTAATTGAACAAGCAATGGCCAATAATCCTAGTTATCAAAATGTCTATTGTTTTAACTGTTGGAGATAAGGTCATTTGAAAAGGGATTGTAACAAGCCATTCCTAGAGAGTTTCTAAAAGACCTTAGCCTTCTGGGATTTGTAGAAAATTCAGTAATGGTAGGCATTGGTCTAATGAATGCAGATCAGCAAGATATATATGAGGGAATCCCTTGCTCATGGGAAACTCCCTGAAAAATAATCTTGTAAATGAAGAAACTCACTAATAGGTTATCTCACACCCAGAAAACAAACAAAACAAGTCAACCATTTTCTTTTGACAGTTGGATAGTTCATACATGCTTGGTATTGAAGACCTACTACTTGCAACAAAAGGAAGTGGTACCCTGCAATAGCCATAAATAAACCTCACATTAACTCCAAAAATTCAGTGCTATAATATAACCCACTGAAGTTCATGAGCTTCTACCTCCAAAGACAGTGGGAATGGTTTTACGAAAAAAGTAGCCCAACCTCCCAAGAATTTATAGTGAATTATGTAATTACAGATGACTTCAAGGGAGAGACTGAGATTATGGTTTATATAAATAAAATATGCAGTTTAAAGCAAGAGATAGGATGGCCCAACTTTTACTCTTTTCCATATGTAAAAGGCAGAGAAGTTCCAATTGAAAAAACAGGAAGATTTGGATGTATTGAAAGACATGTTTTTTGGCAAAATATTTTCAATAACTAGAGACAAAAATTAAAGTTAAAATGGTATGAAAATGGAAGGTTTGGTGGACACAGAAGCTGATGGAACTATAATCTCACGAGAATCTTAGAATCCATATTGGCAGATTCAGATCCAAGATGGCAGCACCAGGAGGACACTGTCTCTGAGGAGTAGGACAGCAGGGTCAACACAGCGACCAGGAGACCGAACTCTCGGACCTAAAACACCAGCGTTTGTGATTGCCAGGTGAGCAGAATTCCTAAGGTGAGGAAATCAAGTGGGAAAGTCCTAGGGACACCCAATTAATACCTGGGAAAATTCCAGGTGACCGGCTTCACACAGCTCTTACTTCGCACAGCTCTTATCTGAATGCACAACCTCCCTCGGTGCCACCAGCCACTATCCCGGACCCCGGACTGGGACACAGTCTCCAGACCAGACTGAGGTGTCCCAGACACCATTCCAGACCAGGGTTCATTGGCAGGTGCACATCTGCTAGCTGTGATCTGAATGTGCAGCCTCCTGAGGCACTACCAGCTGCAATCCCAGAGCAGGACATATAGTATCTGGTCTAGACTGAGGCGCCCCCAGATACCATCCCAGACAGGGGCGCATAGTCCCTGGCTCAGAAGGAGGCGCCAAGTCTCTAGACAAGAGGGGAGCCCTTAGCAGCAAACCAAGGTCTGAGCATGGAGCCTCCAGACTACAACAGCGTCCTCCGCTGCCATCTCAAATCGAGACAAAAGCCTCTGGCACAGAGTGAGGTATCAAGCCTCCAGACCAGAGTAGTGACCAGGTTGCAGTGCTCACAGCTTCTAGCACAGATCACAGAGCACGGTACACAGAACCCACAACAGAGTACGTGCCCCACCTGCAGCATCACCCACTGACCTCAGAGTCTAGCCTGAGGAACCTGCCACAGATTGAAGACCACTGGGAACTCAGGAAACTGGCGCAGGAACTTGGTGCACGCAATGTGCGCTTGCTAAACATGCTAGCACCCTCATCCCCTCCTACTCTTGCTCTGAAACCCCTTAGCCCAAGCATATACACTCCCTAGCACTCCTCTGCAAGACATCTTCCCGGCACACACATGTGCACACACACCACACACAAACTTACTCCCTCTCCAACCAATGATATTGTGCCAGCTGCTTTTCCTCCCACAGGTTCAACTGAGGCAACAGCACACACTCTCAAACCACTGGAACTCCCTAATCTTCTTGAAGAACACTCCAGACACCAGAGATGGACAGTTCTAGTCTGAAGTTCAGCCTCAAGGAACAAACATCTCCTTGATTATATACAAATGGCCAAAGGTCGACAAAAGAACTCACCCAACAAAAATCAGGACACCATGGCCCCACCATAAAAAACGAAAAAGCAATGGAGATTTTAATTCAGGAGAGATGCAGGAAAATGATGTTAAAGCCATGTTTATGCTGTTACTAGAGGAAAAAAAAGGAAATGAACAAGGCCCTCAAAAAAATACAGAAGAATATAACTGCCCACTTAGAGGAACAATTAAAGACATATAGAGAGGAAATAAAACAATAGGAGCCACATTCAATCAGATGAAGGCAATGGTAAAAAGCATGAAAAGAGAATTAGAATCTATAAAGAAAATAGAAACAGAGAAAAACCTGGAACTGGAGAACTTAGAGAAAAGATCAGGAACCACAAAGGTAAGCATCACCAATAGAATGCAAGAGATGGAAGAGAGACTCGCAGGAGCTGAATATACACTTGCTGAAATTGATTCCTCACTCAAGGAAAAAATAAAATCGGAAAAGTCCCAAACACAAAACATCCAAGAAATCAAAGATGCCATGAAAAGAAAAAAAAAAAAACCTAAGTATAATAGGAATAGATGAAAAAGAAGACTACAGACTCCAAGGAACAGAAAATATTTTTAAGAAAATCATAGAAAAATTTCCCAATTTAAAGAAAGAAATGTCCATAATCATACAAGCCAATAGAACACCAAATAGATTAGACCAGAAAAGAAATACCTCATGTCACAACATATTCAAAACACTTAACCTACAAAACAAAGAAAATATATTAAAGGCAGCAAGGGAAAAGGACAAAGTAACATATGAAGGTAGACCAATCAGAATCACACCAGATTTCTTATCAGAAACTATGAAAGCCAGAAGGGCCTGGGCAGAGGTCATGCAATCTTTAAGGGAACACAGATGCCAACCCAGACTACTATACCCTGCAAAGCTTTCAATCAACATAGATGGAGAAAACAAAATATTCCATGACAAAACAAAATTTAAGCAATATCTACACAGCAACCCAGCCCTACAAAAGATACTAGAAGGAAAACTTCAATCCAATGAAAACAATTAAAGCAAAGAATATAGTATACAGATAACTTCCCACCAAAAAGGGGAAAAAAAGCAATGAATATCAGTAAGACCACCAACTCCACAATAAAAGGAAGTAACAGTCATTGGTCACTATTATCTATCAACATCAATGGACTCAACTCTCCAATAAAAAGACA
>CM053743.1:59499388-59537821 GCA_028658305.1 Pachyuromys duprasi
GTCGGACTGAAGACCCTAGTGAGGGAAACAGGGACTCTTTCAGTCATGAACTTGATGGCTGACTCTTTAACCCTCCCCCATACAAGCTGGGGAGTGACAGACTGGCTAGATCCCAGGGGAGGACATTGCAGCCAGCCCTGAGGAGACAGGATGAGCTGGGGTTGGATGGAAGGGGAGGAGGTCCTCCCCTGTTGGTGGAGTTGGAAGGGGCGGGGAGGAGGGAGATGAGGGAGGGAGTGGGAGGGTGGGAGGGAATGAGGGAGGAGGCTATGCCTGGGATGCAAAGTACCTAACCTGTGATTGATATAAAAATAAATAAATTAATAAAAAAAAGCTGAAATCATACATTGATCTGAACAGCCTAATAGTGGGAGACTTTAACACTCCACTTTCACCAAGAGACAGGTCATCACATCAGAAGCAAAACAGGGAAACAAGGGCACTTAGAGAGGCCCTAAATCAAATGGACCTAGTAGATGTCTACAGAAATTTTCACCCTAGATCAAAAGAGTATACTTTTTTTTCAGCACCTCATGGAACCTTCTCCAAAATAGACCATATAGTTGGTCACAAAGCAAACCTCAGCAGACACAAGAAGATTGAAATAATCCCGTGTATCCTATATGACCATCATGGTCTAAAGCTGGATTTCAACAACAACAGAAACAGCAAAAAGCTGGCACATACATGGAAACTGAACAACTTGCTACTCAAGGACAGCTTGGTTAGGGAAGAAATAAAGGAAGAAAGTAAAGGCTTCCTAGAATTCAATGAAAATGAAAGTACAACATACCAAAACTTATGTGACACAATGAAGGCAGTGTTAAGAGGAAAGTTCATAGCATTATGCGCCTTCAAGAAGAAATTCGAAACATCTCATACAAACAACTTAATGACCCAACTGTAAGCCCTAGGAAAAAAAGAAGAAGAAGCAGATACACCCAAGAGGAGCAGATGGCAAGAAATAATCAAACTCGGGGTTGAAATCAATAAATTATAAACAAATAAAACTGTTCAAAGAATCAATGAAACCAAGAGCTGGTTCTTTGAGAAAATCAACAAGATAGACAAGCCCCTAGCCAAACTAACAAAAAGGCAGAGAGAAATGGTCCAAATCAGCAAAATCAGAAATGTAAAGGGGGACATAACAACAGACCCTGAGGAAATCCAAACAAACATTAGGATTTAGTACCAAAGCCTATATGCCACAACATTTGAAAATCTAAATTAAATGGACAATTTACTTGAGAGATTCCATCTACATAAATTAAGCCAAGATCAGGTGGAAAGATTGAATAGACCTATATCCCTGAAGGAAATAGAAGCAGCCATCAACAGCCTCCCTACCAAAAAAAGCCCTGGGCCAGATGGTTTTAGTGCAGAATTCTACAAGACCTTCAAAGAAGTCCTAACACCAATTCTCTCTGAACTATTCCACAAAATAGAAGTAGAAGGAAAATTACCAAACTCATTCTATGAAGCCACCTTCATCTTGATACCTAAACCACACAAAGAACCAACAAAAAAGAGAACTTCAGACCTATTTCTCTTATGAACATTAATGCAAAAATACTCACTAAAATACTTGCAAACCGAATCCAAGAGCACCTAAAAGATATCATCCACCATGACCAAGTAGGCTTCATCCCAGGCATATAAAGGTGGCTCAATATAGGGAAATCCATCAATGTGATCCACCATATAAACAAACTGAAGGAGAAAAACCACATGATCATCTCCCTAGATGTTGAAAAAGCATTCAACAAAATCCAACATCCATTTATGTTTAAAGTCTTGGGGAGATCAGGGATACAAGGCACATACCTAAACATCGTAAAGAAAATATACAGCAAGCCTATAGCCAACATCAATCTCAATGGAGAGAAACTTAAATCAATACCACTGAAATCAGGGACAAAGCAAGGCTGTCCATTGTCTCCATATCTCTTCGACATAGTGCTTGAAGTCCTAGCTAGAGCAATAAGACAACTAAAGGAGATCAAAGGGATACAAATTGGAAAGGAAGAAAAAAATCACTATTTGGAGACGATATGATAATATACATGAGTGACCCCAAAACTTCAACCAGAGAACTCCTTCAATTGAAAAACACCTTCAGTAAAGTGGCTGGATACAAAATCAACTCAAAAAAATCAGAAGCCCTCCTGTACACCAAAGACAAAAGAGCCTAGAAGGAAATTAGAGAAACAACACCCTTCAGAATAGCCACTAATAACATAAAGTATCTTGGGGTGACTCTAACCAAGCAAGTGAAAGACCTGTTTGAACAAAACTTCAAATCTCTGAAGAAAGAAATTGAAGAAGATATCAGAAGTTGAAAAGACCTCCCGTGCTCACTGATTGGAAGGATTAACATAGTAAAAATGGCCATACCGCCAAAAACAATCTACAGATTCAATGCAATGCCCATCAAAATACCAAGACAATTCTTCACATACCTTGAAAGAAAAATTCTCAACTTCAAATGGAGAAACAAATAACCGAGAATTTCCAAAACGATCCTGTACAACAACAGATCATCTGGAGGTATCTCCATTCCTGATCTCAGGCTGTACTACAGAGCAATAGTAATAAAAATTGCATGGTATTCACATAGAAACAGAATAGTCGATCAACGGAATCGAATAGAAGACCCAGAAATAAACCCACATACCTATGGAAACTTGATTTTTGACAAAGACGCCAAAACCATTCAATGGAAAAAAGACAGCATCTTCAACAAATGGTGCTGGTCCAACTGGATAGCTATATGTATAAAAATGAAAACAGATCCATATTCATCACACTGTACAAAACTAAAGTCCAAGTGGATCAAAGTTATTAACATAAAACCAGACACACTAAAAAAATAAAGTGAGGAAGACCCTAGAACTCATTGGCAAGGAGACTACTTCCTGAACAGAACACCAACAGCACACGCTCTAAGACCAACAATCAGTAAATGGGACCTCATGAAACTGAAAAAGCTTCTGTAAAGCAAAGGACACTGTTGTCAGAACAAAACAACAGCCTTCAGATTGGCAAAGGATTTTCACCGACCGTACATCAGACAGATATCAGGCAAATATCCAGTATATATAAAGAACTCAAGAAGTTAAAAAGCAACAAATCAAGTAATCCCATTAAAAAATGAGGTATGGAGCTAAAAATCCTCCCTTGTAGAGGATTGTAGAATGGCAGAAAAACACTTAAAGCAATGTTCAATGTACTTAGCCATCATGGAGATGCAAATCAAAACGACCCTGAGAGTTCACCTTATACCCACCAGAATGGCTAAGATCAAAAACTCAAGTGACAAAACATGCTGGAGAGGTTGTGTAGAAAGCTGAACCTTCCTCCATTGCTAGTGGGAATGCAAACTTGTACAACCACTCTGGAAATCAATTTGGTGCTTTCTTAGACAATTAGAAATAGTGATTCCTCAAGACCCAGCTATACCACTCTTAGGCATATATCCAAAAGATGCTCAAGTACAAAAGGACATTTGCTCAACCATGTTCATAGCAGCTTTATTTGTAATATCCAGAACGTGGAACCAACCCAGATGTCCCCTAGTTGAGGAATGGATACAGAAATTGTGGTATTTTACACAATGGAATACTACTCAGCAATTAAAAATGAGGAAATCATGAAATTCGCAGGCAAATCATGGGACCTGGAAACGATCATCCTGAGTGAGGTATCCCAAAAGCAGAAAGAAACACATGGTATGTATTCACTTATATAGACCTATAGGATAGGATGGACATGCTGAATTCTATACACCTACAGAAGATAATCAAGGAGGAGGACCCAAGTTGGGATGATCAATCATTGCTTAGATGGACAAATGGGATGGACATTGAATTCAGAGAAAACAAGCAACAGGACAGGACCCTACCAAAGAGGACCTCTGAAAGACTCTACATAGCAATGTATCAAAGCAGATGTTAAGAATTGCAACCAAGCCATCACCAGAGTGCAGGGAATCATGAAAGAAGGGGGAGTTAGTAAGACTTGGCAAGGACAAGAGCTCCACAATGACCAAATAGATCAGGGCACAGGGGTCTTTTATGAAACTGTTTCTCCATTCAAAGATTATGTATGGATATAACCCAGAACCCCTGCTCAGATGTGGCCCATGGTAGCTCAATATCCAACTGAGTTCCCTAGTAAGGGAACAGGGACTTTTTCTGTCATGAACTCAATGGCTGGCCCTTCCCCCTCCCTTCAAGGGAGGTGCAGCCTAGCTAGGTTCCAGAAGAGGACATTCAAGCTAGCCCTGAAGAGACATGATAAGCTAGGGTCAGAAGGAAGAGGAGGAGGTCTTCCCCTATCACTGGACTTGGAGAGGGGCAGGGAGATGAGAGAGAGATGGGGATAGTGTGATGGAATGACGGAGGGGGATATGGATGGGATATAAAGTACATAACCTGTGATTAATATAAAAATAAATAAATTACTTAAAGAAAAAGAATCCACATTGGCTCCTTCAGAAGGTATCTAACAGGTTTTAGAGATTGGAATATTATCCCAAGTAAAGCAAAATGTAAAGTTAATTAAAGTGTGTGGTACCAGAAGATTAAAAAGGAATATTAAAGCCTTATATTTCAGATAGAACCACAAACATAAGAGGAAGATATCTAGTACAACAATGGTAATCTCAGACCAGCGTACCTTCAGTCTCAGAAAATTGATACCTATTTTATTTAATATGGCTTGGTTATAGCTTGGTTGTTTCCATGTTTTATTGTGTAAGAAGCTGGTGTGGTGCCATACATGGAATGCAAGTTCCTAAGTATCTAGTTTAATTTGAAAAAAAAAAGGAAGGAAAAAATGCTAACTCTTGATATGTGTGCATTTATAAAAATCTTATTACATCATGACCAACAGAAAGGGGGAGTAAGATTAGAAGAAAGACACTAGATTGTAAAGAGAAAAAAATGCTGAATTATATCAACCTGTGGATTTTAAAGGTGTTATACATCAGAATCGAAGTCTGGGAATGTGATAAGTTGGAAAAGAGGAATTGCCCGTGTTTCCACAAGTGATGAAATTCTATGGGTCTAATCAAATTTGATAAAGATCCAATCTGAGTAAATAAATCTTCCACATAAAAGGCATGACTTAGAAAAGGAAGAGACTCATAAACACATAAAGACAACAATGTAGATGATATAGAAAACTGATTTTCCTGCATGTGAACAGTTCTACAAACTGGCTGAGAAAAGACAGATCTTTCATCTGTATGGCAGACTTGAAAGTCTTGATACTGAAATGTGCATTTGATGAAGGACAGATGATGAGGACTGCAGTTATGAAGAATCAGTGCATCAATAGAGCTTCTTAAAAACTGTTATGCTTATGGGATTGATAACTGTTCTCTTGTAATAATTAAACTGCATACATTATTTTATAACAAACAAAGAAGGGAAGATGTTAAAAAAATAATCAAGCAACATGGCTACTCTGGCAAGGGATCAGATCCAAAGACCTAGGTCTGTTTGATCTGGCTTGAAAATAGACAAGATACACCTTTAGTACACATTACTAATCCAAAACAATGACATCTAATGGAAGGGCAGACAAAGTGACTAATCAGCAAAAGGTTTGACAGAATGAGTCAGAGCTAGGATATGCCCAAGTCTTAGGAAAACAAACAGGAAACAGAAGGTACTTAAGAGCAGTGAAGACACAGTACATTATAGCATAGTAGAGTGAAGTACAGGAATCCTGTAAAATTTGTGCATTCATATTGAGTTTGGTGCAGGCAGTTTGGGACAGTTTAGTTCGTGGATTTCAGAGATAGTTTTTTCCAAGGAGAGCAATTCAGTCAAAAGCCAAGAGAGGCTTGCTTGAATCAGTCAGCTTAGAGAGTAGTTTAGACCAGAGCAGCTGAGTTGAACCAGTCATCCAGAGGTCAGAAAGTACTGGAAAGGGTGAGTTTATTCAGTAGTAGTCTTAAGGCTGAAAACATTCTCAGCCTAGCTTAGCAGATGGAGGCTTGCAGAAGATTAAATTACATGGAGGCTAGAAGATTCCTGACCTAAGCCTAGGAATAGTTAGATAGAAATGTTCTTGGCTCAGTACAGGCTATGTATTAATAAAGCTTGGGTATAGCTCTCATCCCATCTTCTCATCTGAGTAAATAAAAACAACATTTACATGTACATATTGCTCCAATATGACCTTTGCTGTCAAAAGTCATATTAATGTTAAATCAGTCTCTTAGCACAGAAGTTTTATTAGAGTCTTGGAAGTTCTGGAAATGTCTTGATGAATACATGCTCACATTTTTTGTTGTTAGATTCTGATGACATTAGTTCAGAAAGGAAGTACTTCTCAAAGTCTTTCAATATCTAATTGCTTTGCAATACATATACATCTTGAATATATTGATAGATTTATAGTAAAAAATGTTGAATGGTATTGAATAATAAATGTATGTTAACTATTTGAATCTTGAATACCTAAAAGCATGTCTGGGAGCTTATTAAAACTGTGAATGAAAGTCCCAAACAATAAGCAAACAAGCAAGCAAGTAAATGAACAAATCCTATACCTTCCAGCTGAGAACTTTTGCAAGGCAAATTGCATGAGACTTGATTGCTGCAGGTACACAGCCAAACACCAAATTTTCCTGGGCTATTATTAGCCCCTTATCTAGCCATTTTTGTCCACCTACATGTAGGACCTAATATCCAATAAACAACAAATAAATATCTTTGGGGATGTGTTTGATTAGCAGACCACTAACTTCTCACTATGAATGTCATCACTTAGTAGCTAAGGCCAACAGTTGAGATTTCTATGTTTTGTGGTCATCCGCCTCTCTGGAGCTTCCACATGTGTACATGAAATTTATCTTGATTCATGATTTTCTGTTCAATTACTATAAAATGGATGAAACTATCCGTACATCACAACATAGATTCTGGGATATCTTAAACATGTGTTTTCTCAACACAGTCATCCATATTTTGTTCCAGAACAAACTATTGCTCATGTTCTTTGAGGTGAGAGTTGTGTTTTTAAATAGACAAACATTCCAGCGTAGAACTGATATAAAATTGCAAGCAATGTACAAGTATATCAATTTCACTTAAGAAATCCAATGTTGAACTTATATGAGTAGATGTTTGTAGTGAGAATTCTGGAATTTTAGATTCTTAAAACACACACATACAGAAAAAGAGGAATATGTGTGTTGTTTTGTTTTGTTTTAATCCTAGGTGTGGGGAATATAGGGTAGATAGTTATTGGTCTTTTGTAGAGGGATGCTATGACAGCTGACTATGAATTGCCTAGTGCTCTAGCAGATACATGGTTTTGCTAGATGCTGAGGTTGTGTGGCATTTAAAATTTGGCTACTTTTTTCAGAGGGTATGTAAATGCTAAAGCCCCAATAGGAGGGACTGGTGGTTGCTGGTCACTGGGGATGGAGGTTGTTGTGGTTTGTTTGGAATTGTGTTCAAAGAAGAAATAAGAAAAAAAATTAGATTTAAGAATCTCTCTCTTTCTCTCTCCCTTCTATCCTTCTTTCTATGCTGTCTAGTAAGTGGGGATGAAATGTGGGGTGAGGAATAGAGGGTAGGATAAAGAAGAACCCACAAAGTAGTAAAAGACCATCTACTTTGTTCTACATGGCACCTCAATGTGGGACTCCAAGGTCAAGTATAAGAACCAGCTCTTGGTTTCATTGATTCTTTGAATTGTTCTCTTTGTTTTCAAATGGAGTAGAAGAAATAGAAGGGGAAAGGAATAAATATCTTTTTCAAGAGATCAGCTACAAATGATATTTTATAACATTTAAAAATGTTAGTGGTGTGTGTGTGTGTGTGTGAGAGAGAGAGAGAGAGAGAGAGAGAGAGAGAGAGAGAGAGAGAGAGAGAGAGAGAGAGGAAGAGAGAGTAAAGGAAATCAGGAGCCCCAATTGTATTTTATTTGTGGAGGTCAGAGAAAAAAAAATTTCAGGAACTGTAGTTCTGTTCTTCCACTATGGAATCAAAGCAACAAGGACAACCACAATAAGAACATGTGTTAAAACAAAATGTGTTGTCTATATTAAATACTAAGGAATAATATCTCAAAAACAAACATGATCATATTTCTGTGACTGCCCTATATATGTATGTTCTTCACTTTCAGTGTTCCTTGCTTTCAGTACTTACAGCAAATTAAAAAAAAAAAAAAAAAAAAAAAAAGGAAACTTTTGGCTTACGAACTCCACTCTTTAGTTTCCAAAGAAGATTCTTTCCATTCCTAAGTTCTTGAATATTTTATGCCAAACAGTGTTGAATGCCCAACTATAAGCCACAAAGATTTTTCACACAGAGCAGCACACATGCATTTATTGTAAATTATTATTCAAAATAAGAATCGGATGCTGAAAAACACTTATACGGATTGATAAGGTATATGCTAAGCACTAGTTAGACTTGCAGAAAAAAAAAAGTAAAGGGCATTTTATGTACCATCCAGATCCTAATTCTCTGCTTTTCAAATTGACTGGGAAGGAAATCAAACTATTCATGTCACTAATTTATTCTGATTTGGTAGGGAAAGGAAGTATGATTTATTGAATTTGATTTTTCGAAATGTTTATAATGATGATTTTGCCTCAGGACATGGTCTTATATTTGGGGACATTGAAATTTATAAAATATTTACGTGGCATTTTGCTCAGGGGGAAAATAAATAATATACCACTTTTGTTGACTAGCCAGTTCTAATAAATTAGGTCACATACAGGAGAATATATTTTCTGAAATATTTTTTCTATTTTCATTCTAGCTCTTATGGTTGTGGTAAAAATAATCAATGGAAGAATAAACATACATCTTTGTTTCTCATAATTTCTTATGAGTGCTGTTTCCCTTAGCAAACTTGTGGACTAGTATAGGGTGTTGTTTTCCATTCTCAGGTTAGAGTTCATCTGATGGGATTTTTGTCTTCCATCTAAGTGTTTTGCACAAGAAAAGTGTAATCAAGAAACAAATTTATAACCATGCATTAGATAAAATGGGCATGATATATGAAAAATAATCTAATAGCTGGTTTCACAATTATCTACAATAAGCACCACATAGAGTACAGTACATAGAATCTCATCTTTTAATTTGACTATTTAGTGCCGCTAAACACATGACAAGTAGCAAATATGTGAGGCTGTTGATAATGCAATATGACATCACTTATTACAGTTGCTTTCTACAAGGAGACTGAAAAAATGAAGTATCTGAAAAGTGTAGCATAAATACCCAATCACCTCATATATGAAGTATCAACTATTTAAAATAGCTACACATACACATTCAGTGAATTAAGTTTTGTGTTTTTGTTTTATTTTTTCTCCTCCCTTGGTCTTTTATTGAAGGGTTGCAAGTAACACCAATAGCACCATGCTCACTATAAGAGCTATATACCAACTTAACTGTCATTAATTTACTGAAATAAACAGTATGACCCCATATGGGAAAACGCTCTTCCAAAGAAGAAGGTGGTTATTAACTAACGGACAAAACTATCTTCAAAACTATCTTCAAGAGAAAGAGATAACAGGAAAACGGAATGAGGGAGGGGGCTACGCCTGGGATGCAAAGTACCTAACCTGTGATTAATATAAAAATAAATAAATTACATTAAAAAAAAAGAGAGTGTTGAGGTCAGAGTCCTATGTTTGGGTCTTCACAGGTTCTAGGTTTTGTATGAGGTGGCTCAGGAAGGTGTCAGGCCGTTTCCTAGACCTGTAAGGTATCAGTCCTCCCTTGTTGGCCCAGAGATTTACCCCAGCGGAATCTTAATTTTCCATGTGACACAGCAACTGTGGCAAAAATCGGAACATTTCTGGTCTTCTCTCCAAGCACTCCTTCATGTCTATGATGTCCTCACTCATGACCCTAAGAATGGCGTGAACAGCACAGGACTCCTACTTGGACCTGGTGAACTTCGAAAAGAATGTAAATATCTGCCAGTCCCTGGACTACACAGAGGTTCTTGTAACCAGCCCATGCATCTGGGAAGACACTATCCCCGCGCACACGTGATAGCACAGTGGCTTTCATGGTCTCTTTTTTGCTTGTACTGATGACTGCAGAAAAGGTGCAGGAGAACTCATTGAGTTTTCAGTTTGAGATTCTCCATAGTTACGTTTAGACATGGTGAGCTGAAGGGAATGGATGCTAGTCCCCATGTAAGAAAGGACATAGTAGCACTGTCCCTTCCTCCTTTGAGTAGTTAAATTTTGAGACACAAAAGTCTGATTGTTAACTCCCATCAGGGGCTTGCTTGTCTGTATATCATGTCAATTACAAGGGTAACAGACTGAAGTCCACTGGAGAAAACTCCTTGGTTGGATTTAACTTTGACAGAACGTTTACTACTACTGATAGGTTAAACCTACTTGATACCCAAATCCCAAGAATGTCCTGTGGGATCCTGATCTTCAGGGAGGCCAGCGTATGGTGAGTTAAGCAAAAGTCCGGATAAACCATCCCAGCCTCAGATGCCAGGACATTGCCATTAAGGACTCTAGTGAGGAGTTCTGCTCTTCCTCTTCTGGAGACCGCAGTTCCATGGTGATTGTTTTTCCCAAATCATTTGTAAACTAGTCAGATTCTTCTCCAAAAATTTTGTTTCCCAAGTTTGGAATTTTTTTTCTCCATGTTCTGTTTTATAACTTCCTACACCAGCATGACTGCCATGATCCTGAGAATTTCTTGTTCTTCCCTGCATCTTTCTTCTCCTCGATTAGCAGCTAGAAGAGGGTGTCCTGCTGCCAGAAGATCCTGGCAATGTTAGCAGCCTTCTCTGAGATATGAGGCAGCACTTGGAGGATGTCTGACATTTCTTTTTAATTAATTAGTTTCTTTATTTATTACAATTTTTTCACTTTGCATTCCCTCTTTCGCTCCACCCCTCATCTCCTCCTAGTCCCATCTACTCTCCGTCTTCTCCCTCTATGCCCTTTCCCTATTCGGGTAATACGGGACTACCTCATCCCCTTCTATCTGACCCTAACCTATCAGGTCTCATCAGGGCTGGCTGCATTGTCTTCCTATGAGACCTGGTAAGTCTGTCCCCCCAGGGGGAAGTGATCAAAGAGCTTACCACTGAGTTTGTATTAGAGACAGTCCTGATGCCCTTACTATGGTACCCACTTGGAAACTGAGCAGCCTATGTGCTTCCTCTGAACAGGGAGTCTAGATCCTGTCCATGCATGGTCCTTAGTTGGAGTAGCGGTCTCTGTAGGCTTCACTGGACCCAAGCTTTTTTGTCTCTGTTGTTCTTGTGGAGTTCCTGTCCCCTCCATGAGTTTCTATCTCCCTCTTCTTCCAAAAGGTTTGTAAGGTTTACCACACTCTGCCCAACATTCTTAGTCGTCCGGGAAAGACAAATCAAAAGGATTCTGTGATTCTACCTCATACCCATCAGAATGGCTAAGAACAAAAACTCAAAGGATGATGCATGCTGGAGAGGATGTGGAAAAAACAGAACCCTCTTCCACTGCTGGTGGGAATATTAACTCATACAACTACTTTGGAAATCATTCTGCCACTTTCTCAGACAGTTAGGAATAGTGCTACCTCAAGATCCAGCTATACCACTCCTGGGCATATATCTGAAAGATGCTAAACCATAAAACAAGGTCATTTGCTCAATTATGTTCATAGAAGCTTTATTTGTAGTAGTCAGAATCTGGAAGCAACCTGGATATCCCTCAGTGGAGGAATGGATACAGAAATTGTGGATGACTGACATTTCTAGTGCCTGCGGCTCAGTCACACCACCCTCTAGCTCTCATTTGCCCTCTGCAGAAGTGATGGAGCTTGCACAGCTCAAAGAGACCCAGATTGTGAATAAAGTTTGTAAACAAGAGTGTCAATCCAAATATTTAATTAATATGTTATGCTATGACATTTGTGTTGACTGGAAGACACTAAATCCTAGAACATTTTTAACTCCTTTACGTTACCATGAGAGAACTCTTATATATGTCATCTATCATTAGTGTTTTGACAACATTAAACAGACTATATTAGATTTCAGATTGCTGAGTTAAATTTTTATAATGCCAACATGATTACAGTCAAGCGACACTAAATTCTATATGTCTTATATCAGGTTATACAATTATGATAAACAGGAGTACCAAACAACAATAACTTTTCATTGAAGCATATGCTATTTTTGCTTTGTCTTAAATTACATTTTTTTAATGAAAGAGGCTCACTAATTAGTTCCTTCTCTAAATGCTGCTATCATAGATATAGACCATCATGTCTACCTTATTATGTTTTGATTTCTTTACTTGTTCAGAATTGCTCTTGCAGTAGCTTACTGTCATTGTCAATTAACAAAAAATCTGAAAATAATGAATATGAGTCCACCAGATGGTTCTTGAGTGAGAGAAGAGAATTTGTGGGGTGAAGACTTGGAGCAGTCAATCTGATCCGATCACATTAAATGCATGTATGAATATTAAATAAAAGATTTAAATAAAAGCTGAAATTAGGCTGAACAGAGGGTTCAGGGGTGAAGAAAACCTATTGTTTTTGCAGTAGTCTGGGGTTCTATTTTTAGTAGCAGCATGGTGGCACTCAATCATCTGTATCTGCAGTTCTACAGTACCTGATGCTCTCGCTGACATCTAGCACCCAAATAATGGTGCATAGATATATGCAGGGAAAGCACACATACAATTAAAATAAAATAAGTAAAATTTTAGAAATTGCACAATAAAAATGATATGCAGGTTACATCTTATACTGATATCCTTACCTTTGCTTGTGTACCCAATACTGGCATAGGTGAATGATATAAAAGTTCCAATTATATCTATTGGAAGAAGTGCCATTGAGCTTTATAGGGGTTATATGATTTACCACAAATAACACAGAAGGCTTTTCTTTCTTCATATCTCCACATCTCCACTAGCACATGCTTGAGTTTTATGGAAATAGGCCATTTTGTCTAGGGAAAAAGAATAGTTTTGATTTTCATATAACTGAAGTCCATGATTGTCAGTACCATTATACAGACTGACCAAGTTATATTTAGGATTATATATATATATATATATATATATATATATATATATTTATAAAGACACATAAACATTTGCACATGTAATAACAATTTGTGAAAAAAAGCTATGATATGAAAGCAAGCACAGATGAATATACAGTAGAATTTTGAAAAAGCAAAGATAAGGGAAAATGGTATAATTATAGAATAACTTCAAAAATAAAATTACTAAATAAAAAGTTTCAACAATGTCTCAAACAGCCAAAAATGAAGTAAAATTTTATCGGAATTTTCAAAATGACAGCTATAAATCCCCAAATAATAATAAGTCATGATCCTAATACTGTTAAAATTCCTTGGAACACACACACCTTATACCCTTGAAATATTTTTTGAAAGCGTTTAGTTTAGTTGAAAAATGTAACTATGGTATTTTGGGTGCAAAAATAATGAATTTTTAAAATTATGCAAAACTGAAAAATAAGTATGAAATTTAGTCAACAGGATAAGAAAATCATGATGGTCAAGTAGATTGCAAATATATCTTCAGTTTGATTCCTTGTACACCATCATGCCTAACTGTCCACATGTTGGGTGAGTATTTCAAAAATGTCAGTGTTGGTAGTTGTCACCCATCTTACATCATTTGACAGTGTTTTTGTTCTGACAGCTGTCAAATCTCACCAACTATCCATCCTCTTCTGCCTCCTGTTTGGAAAATAATAATAAAAATGATTAAAATTCTTTCTGGCTGCAATAAAAATAATTTAGGGAAACAAAATGCAGCAAGTAGAAGGGATTTTTCACTTAATCACATGTTCATACCCAAGAAGTCCTGGCACAGTTGTACTTCCCTTCGTGACCTCCCAGGTGAATTTTTGTAACTGCTGGAAAAGTAGTGCTGTGCGTCCACAAAAGGCTCACTTGTATATTGCAAATGCTGTTGTTCTCTTACCGGTACATGTGACATCACAGATTAATATATGAACTAAGTTATCTTAAGAATTCATCTTGTCTTTGTATATTGACATCCCATATTGACTTGAGCTTCTAATATTAATGTACAAATTACATATTTGTGCATAAAAGTCTCTATAATGGAAGTTGAACTTTAGCAGTCTTGTCTGCAATATTCAACGTAACAAGTACTATAATATTTGAAAAAAATGTTTGTTAACTCTTCTAGCATTATTGTCAAATAGAGTGAAAAATGACAATGTATAAAATCTGAAATATACTTTATTTTATTTTGCCATATTCCTTCATTTAAATTTAAATAATAGTATGACATAACAGCAATTAGGCAATTGTATATATTTTATAGCTTTTAAATATTTAAAAATTTACATATTACTAAATAAGTTTAAGTTTCCTTCCAAAGTTATGTTCTAGTTTGGCTAAGAGAATTCTGGTTCTTTTCGTATAGTTTCATGGAGGAACTCATGTCTTCCCTGTTTCTTACCTAGGTTATTTCTATGGAGTAGATGGTAATTATGGCACCTTTTACCAGTTGTATAGTCATAAGTGCTGTTTGGGCTTCATTTCCCCTCTGGTCCCAGAGGATCCTGAGATGAGGAAATGTGAGGCAGGAACTGCCTGAGTGTTAAAGATACCTCAGGTTGTGGTGAGCACTCAACCTATCAGGAAACAGCTTCAGTGAGAAAGCTCATTTAATTGAGGGGAACAAAAACTATTTAAACTTTTGGAGGTGAATAAGGTCTACTGGGATGAGTATAGATTATTTGCTTGGGCCAAGGAAGTTGCCCCATTTGCATAAAGAGGAATTACAGGTACGCTAGACATTATCTTATAAGGGGAAAGTTTAAACTGGATGCCAGTTTACAAGACCACCTCAAGGGTACCAAGGATTGGGATACAGGGCTATGTGTGCTGGGACATGCATGCCTCTGGCGGGGGGGAGGAGGGGGTCTTGCTCCTGCTGATCTCAGGAAAAGATTTTCAGCATTTTGACAAACTTAACTCCACACTTGTTCCAGCTCCCCAAGTCCCACAGCACCCCAGTCCCACACATGAGTTAGTCTACTAACCTACCAGGCACAGTGCCAAACTCATGATTACAAAGATGGTCCATGTCAAATACGTTGGGTCTTAGAATAAAACAGAAACCTATCAATACGGAAAATAATTTTTAAGAAGAAAATTATTGATAGAAACTGAAGGGAGACAAAAAAGGGCACTAAGTGAGAATAATCAGTAGTCGAAATATATCTTACCATGTATGGACATGTCAAGGAACAAATCTAATGTAATTAGGATAGTGTCTTTAACTAACTACAAATAACCAGGCTTTTAAGAGTAGGGCCCTCATATAAAATTTATATCTTAACTTTTTCTATTCTCAAAGTTACACCAGAAAATATTTATTATATTTTATTATTGAAATGGGCAGGGATCGGGTATGGGGAGAACAGGGGTGGGAGATGAGAGTGCTGGGAACAAGAAGGGAAAATGAAGGGGGACATCTCTTTGTCACGCTGGAGGCCTGTGACAGGGTAGGCTCCTGGGAGGTCATGGGTGTTACTCTAGCTGAGACTCCTAACAAGGGGGAATATAAAGACTGAAGTGACCACCTCTTAGACAGGTAGTACTAGTGGAAGGAAGAGAAGAACAATCCACTGACAAAACCTGTGATCCAAAACTTACCCTGACTACATAAGTGCAGAGATAAAGAGGGAACAAAGATTGAGCGAAAATCCAACCAATAAGTGTCCCAACCAACCTGAGACCCACCCTACAGTAGAGAGCCAGCCCCTGACACTAATAATTATACTCTGCTAACCTTGTAGAAAGGAGCCTAATTTAACTGTCCTCTAGAATGTGCAAGCTAGCAGCAGATAGAGACAGATGCTGGGACTTGCAACCAAACATGGGGCAGTGTTGAGGGAAAGACAGAAGAACCTGGGGTGGGCAGGAACCTTACAAGAAGACCAAGAGAGATGACTAACCCAGTCCTATGGGGGCTTTCAGAAACTGAGACACCAACTAAAGGGCATGCGTGATCTGGACCTAAGCCCCCTGCACACATGTAGCCAACGGGCAGCTTAGTCTTCATATGGAACACCTAGAGAGTGGAGGCAGGGTGGGATGCTGTTTCTAACATGGACTCTATTGTCTACTTTAGGATCACTTTCCCCTAGCATAGCTGTCTTGCTGACCTCAGGGGATGAAGATGTGCTCATTCCTGATGTGACTTGATGTGGTTGGGAAGGTTGACATGAAGAAAGGGGAGGGAGCTACCCATTTTTTTAGGGGAAGAGGGAAAGCAGAGGGGAAAAGTAGAAGGGGAAACTGGGAGGAGAGAAGGGAGTGAGCATCCTTGGGATGTAAAGTAAATAAAAAATAAAAATCAAAACACGGCATCACTAGACAAAGCTTTACTAAAGGAGACAGTTTATACAAGCAAGTGAAAAGCAAAAGGCAAGGGTCATTGAAAATCATTTACAGGAAAGCTCTCTTCCTGAGAATTATTCTTTAGCATTAAACAAGTCTATGGAGCCCTCTTACAATCTGGGTTCAAGAAGTCCAGTACAATCTGGGATACAAATCTACCTCTTAGCTCTTCTCATAATTCCTGGAACCAGTTTTTGATCTCTTTCCTACTCCTAGATACTCAATTAGAGAGCTTATACCCAGCATCAGAGATGAAAATTAATAATGACTTTTCTAAGCTGAGGATTAAGGGCTATGATGTAAGGAATGTTAAGAAAAATTTCATAAAATATCTCCCAGCAAAGATCATCACATATGACTGTAGAATTCATAAAAGATTTTCCGAGAGTAGCCTAATAACCAAGACGCAAAAAGTGAATCAGTTGTGACCCCAATAGCATCTGTAGTCAGAACTGTGTGTGACAAAATGGGGGGACTAGAAAAGTTAGCAGATCACTACAGGCTCAAACATGGTAGTCAGGTTCAAAGTAATTTGGCATTGTGGTATATTTGCAAGGGAGAGTCAACACCACTACTGGCATTTGGTGAATTCCAATTGATATGGTGAATGTTTTCTTCTCAGTTCTTGTTAATTGAAAGAATAAGAATTAATTAGAAGCAGGAGAGTTAGTAAAGATCTGTTGTTTTGATTCTTGCCCAGTGTTCTCTCCCTCTCCTTTGTTCCCTGTCACAGTGTATAAGAGAGTGACCTTTATATTTTGACATTATGGTCATGCATACATCCGTTAGTTACATTGATGGCTACTTAACTACTTAAATTTTAATTGACACAATTGGCTAAAAAGATTATATATGCATGTATATTTATGTACTCATTTGTTAAAGAAATTAAAATTGTATATCTGGAGAATCTTAGAAATACTAAATGGTAAACCTATATTTCTTTTTTTTTTCCTTTTTATCAGGAAAATTATTATTATTATCATTAATTACAGTTTATTCCCTTGATATCCTAGCTGTGGCCCCCTCCCTTGTCTCCTCCCAATCTTACCCTTTCTTCCTTTTCTCCCTCTATGCTCTTTCTCTAGTCCACTGATAGGGGAGGTCCTCCTCCCCTTCTATCTGACCCTAGCCTATCAAGTTTCATCAGTTCTGGCTGCATTGTCTTCCTCTGTGGCCTGGCAAGGCTACACACCCAGGGGGGGTTGGTCAGAGAGCCTGCCACTGAGTTCATGTCAGAGACAGCCTCTGTTCCCCTTATTAGGACACCCACTTGGAGACTAGGTCTATGGGCTACATCTATAAGCCTAATAATATGGGACTTCAGCAAAATCTATTCAAATTTACAGGACAACAGAATGCTGCCGTAATCTGCTATTTAAAAGAGCTAGAGATGAAAGAAGACCTGATCAAAATTTTTGGACTATATGCACCAACCAAGGACCATGCATGGATAAGACCTAGGCCCCCTGCTCAGAGGTAACCAATAAGCAGCTCAGTCTCCATGTGGTTCTCCTAGTAAGGGGACTAGGGGCTATTTATTACATGGGCTCTGTTGTCCACTCTTTGATCACTTCCCCTTGGTGTTAGGGCCTTCCCAGGCCACACAGGAAGAGGATCCAGGCAGCACTAGTGAGACTTGAAAAGATAGGGTCAGATGGTAGGGGATCCCCATTCTGAGGATTAGGGGAAGGGAAGATGGAGGGAGGGTGAGACCAGGAGGAGACAAAGGAAGGAGCTATAATCAGATGTAAAGAGAGCAAGTTATAAAAAAATCTTTAAAAATTAAAAAATAAATAAAATTTTAGGAATATTGTTCATCACTCCTGTGGTCATTTATGATTCGTGTTTTGGGAACTTCTTATTTGTTCTGAACTTTTGTTTGAGTTCTGAAAAACAGAGAAAAAATTATTTTCAAACACAAGGGCTTATCTTATCTTAACCCATTTGCTCCAGTGTTCTAATGATTCTAAAAATATCTCTAACAAGCTTTAAAAAATTGTGTAGAATATTCCCCAAGATATATTAGGAAAGTTTTGAAGCACTATTAAGAGTTCTAGAATACAGCCATGCTTCTGTGGCAAGAAAACATGTTTCACCCACAGAATTTGTTTTTTCTAGTCTATACTGAATTCAATATAGGCTGAAAGACTGATCGTCAGATACTATATGTCTGCCATGAGTTTCATAGTAGTGACAAAAAGGATACATAAGTAAAGTGGGTTTGGCAACTGCTGCTCACATATTAAAATTGGTACATTTGTGATTGTAAGCAAGAGGACACATATGCATATTAATATCACATAAATGGCAGAATGATATGGCTATCTGCTTGTTACCTACTTTTGATACAAACTTGGATAGCCTTCTCACTAACTTTGATCTATGAACTTTTGGTTATTTGGTCTCAATTAAAAGATGAGAAAATCATGTTGACAGTATTTAGGAAGATATCAGCAGGCATGGCTTCAGAAATATAAACAACCATGCATTCAGTTATAGACAATTATTGGTAAAGGTGATTCCCTAGATAAAACTGATGCTGAACAAAAGAAAACAAATGTAGGTATTTGTTTCCTAGTCTAAATTTAAATTTAACCCTGAGAAACAGAGGCTGTGTTTTCTGTGATGATCCCTTTAAAATTACTTAATTATTTGCCGAGTTCTGCTAAGGGATATGGCTGGCTGCCTTTATAAAATTAAATACACACTCCAGCTATAATTATATACATGTATATGTAGTTATATATATATATATATAGTTATGTAAGTTTTATATATGTGTTTTATATAAAGAGTTATAGTTATATACTATTAGCATTCACTTCTGATAATAGTTCTATAGAGTAATTTTAATCCAGTAACATGGCTGCTCTGATTATATCCAAAGACGGTCCAGGTCTTCATGATAAGGCTTGCCCTTAGTACCCAACTTTAATCCTTAACAATGAAGGTAAGGTTACTTTATAGAAGGAAACACCGATGTATTAAAATGGTGTCTAATTGAGAGGTAGACAAAGTGACAAATCAGAAAGATTTTGGCAGAATAGGATATGCCCAATTCTTACAAGAACATGAAGGAAAGAGAGAAGACATGGGAGAACACACAGAGAAAGGAAGCAGGTAGTTTTACCTGGGCAGTTTTACAGAAACAGATTTGTGAGAGAACAGTCCAGACACATATGAGAACAGAAAAAAGTAGAAGATGAGAAGGAACCAAAAAATTAGAGCAGATTGCTAAAGGTAGTATGAAGCCAAGCAGAGCAATTCATTCAGAGACCAGGAAAGAAGCTAAATTGAACCAATCAGCTTCCACAAGTATGGACACTAAACAACTCTCTACTCAATGACATCTGGATCAGAGAAGAAATAAAAAAAGAAATTAAAAACTTTCTAAAATTAAATGAAAATGAAGGCACAACTTACCCAAACTTATGGACACAATGAAAGCAGTGTTAAGAGGTAAGTTCATAGCACTAAGTGCCTTCATAAAGAAATTCGAGATATCTCATAAAAGCAACTTAACAGCACACCTGAAAGCCCTGGGGTGGGGGGGATGGGAGAAGCAAACACACCCAAAAGGAGTAGATGGTTGGAAATAATCAAACTCAGAGATGAAATCAATAAATTAGAAACAAGTAAAACAATTCAAAGAACCAATGAAACCAAAAGCTGGTTCTTCAAGAAAATCAACAAGATAAACAAATCCTAAGCCAAAATAACTAAAAGGTAAAGAGAAACTGTTCAAATCAGCAAAGTTGGAAAGGAAAAGGGCTAAAAACTACAGACACTAAGGTAATTCAAAGAATTATTATGTGTTATGGCAGAAACCTATATGCCAAAAATATTGAAAATCTAAATGAAATGGTCCATTTCCTTCATAAATTCCATTTACCAAAGATAAACCAAGATCAGGTAAATAAATTAAACAGTCCTATATCCCCCAAGGGAATAGAAGCGATTATCCAAATTCTCCCTATCAAAAAAAGGCACAGTGCCTAATGATTTTAGCGCATAATTCTACCAGACCTTCAAAGATGAGCTGATGCCTATACCTTTCAAACTATTCCACAAAATAGAAACAGAAAGAACATTACCAGACTCATTCTAGATGCCACACTAACCTTAAAACCTAAACCACACAAACAACCAATTTAAAAAGAGAACTTCAGATTTATCTCTCTTTTGAACATTGATGCAAAAATCTACACTAAAACAACAAATGCAAGAAAACATAAAAGATATCATCCACAATGATCAAGTAGGCTTCATCCCAGGCATACAGGAGTGGTTCAATATACAGAAATCCATCAATGCGATCCACCACATAAACAAACAGAAGGAAAAGAAAAACATATGATCATCTCCTTAGATACTGAAAAAGCACTTGACAACATCCAACACTCATTCATGCTTAAAGTTTTAAAGAGATCAGAGATTCAAAGTATATACCTAAACACAGTAAAGGCAATATACAGTAAGCCTATAGCCAACATCAAACTCAATGGAGAGAAACTTAAATCAATCCCACTGAAATCAGGGACTAGGCAAAGCTACCCACTGTCTCCATATCTCTTCAACATAGTACTTGAAGTTCTAGCTATAGCAATAAGGCAACTAAAGGAGATCAAGGTGATACAAATTGGAAAGGAAGAAGTCAAAGTATCACTATTTGCAGACGATATGATAATATACATGAGTGACCCCAAAACTTCAACCAGAGAACTCCTTCAACTGATAAACACCTTCAGTAAAGTGGCTGGATACAAAATCACTCAAAAAAAATCAATTACAAGTGAGTATATACCATGTTTATCTTTCTGTTTCTGGGATACCTCACTCAGAATGATCCTTTCTAGTTCTCACCATTTGTCTGAAAATTTCATGAAATCCTTATATTTAATTGCTGAGTTGTATTCCATTGTGTAGGTGTACCACACTTTCTGTATCCATTCCTCAGTTTAGGTACTGCTGGGTTGTTTCCAGATACTGGCTATTATGAATAAAGCTGCTACTTACATGGTTGAACAAACATTCTTGTTGAATACTTGAGCATAGTTTGGATATATACCTAGGAATGGTATAGCTGGATTTTGTGGTAGCACTATTCCTAGTTTATTGAGAAAGTGTTGGATTGATTACCAAAGTGGTTGTACAAGTTTACATTCCCACCACCAATGGAAGAGGGATCCTTTTCCCACATCCTCTCCAGCAAGTATTGTCACTTGTGCTTTTAACTGAGCCATTCTATTGTATGTAAGGTGAAATCTCAGGGTCATTTTGATTTGCATTTCCCTGAAGAATAAGGACATTAAGCATTTCTTTAGGTGCTTCTTTGCCATTCAATATTCCTCTATTGAGAATTCTCTATTTAGTTCCGTACCCCATTTTTAAATTAGATTACTTGACTTGTTGCTTTTTAACTTCTTGAGTTATTTATATATTCTAGATATTAGCCCTCTACATGGTATATACTTACCTATAAGTGGGTATTAGTCAGACAATATAGGAAAAACATACTAAAATGTACACCCAAAGAGGCTAAGCAAGAAGGAGGACCCTGGGTAAGATGATCAGTCCTCACAGAGAAAGGGAGACAAAACTCACATAGGAAGACAGAGAAAACAGGAAGTAGGAGAGGAGCTTACCACATAGGGCCTATGGAAGACTCTACCCATCAGGGTACCAAAGCAAATGTTAAGTCTTATAGCACTCTTTGGGCAAAGTGCAGGGAATCTTACGAAAAATGAGGGAGATAGAAAGACCTGGAGGGGCAGGACCTCCATAAGTAGAGCAACAAAATCAAAAACTTTGTTCAAAGTTTTTTTTTTTTTTCTGAGACTTATTATCCAACCAAGGACCATACATGGAGATAACCTAGAACCCCTGCACAGATATAGCCCATGGCAGCTCAGAATCCAAGTGGATTCCCTAATAATGTGAACAGGGACTGTCTCTGACATGAACTCATTGATTGGCTCTTTGATCACCTTCCCCTGAGGGGGAAGCAGCCTTACTGGGTCACAAAGGAAGACATTGCAGTCAGTCCTGATGAGACCTGATAGGCTAAGGTCAGAGGGAAGGGGAGGAGGACCTCCCCTATTAGTGGACTTGGGGAGGGTCATAGGAGGACATAAAGGAGGGAGGGTGGGATTGGAAGGGAATGAGGGATGAGGCTACAGCTGGGATACAAAGTGAAAACACTGTAATTAATAAAAATATAACTAAGCAAAAAAAATCAGTAACATTTCTGTATACAAAAGACAAAAGGGCTGAGAAAGAAATTAGGGAAAAAACAGCATTTACAATAGCCATAACTAATTTAAAAATACTTTGGTGTTACTCTACAAGTGAAAGACCTGTATTAAACAAAACAAAACAAAACAAAAAAACCTTCAAGTCTCTGAAGAAAGAAATTGAAGAAGTTATCAGAAGATAGAAAAATCTCCTATGCTGATGGATCAGTAGGACTAACATAGTGAAAATGAACACTGTACCAAAAACAATCTACAGATTAAGTACAAATCCCATCAACATACCAACACAATTCTTTCCAGAACTTGAAAGAACAATTTTCATTTTCACATAGAAAAACAAAAAAATCCAGAATTGCTAAAACAATCCTGGACAATAACAGATCTTCTGGAAGTATACCCATCCCTGATCTCAAGCTGTACTATAGAGTAACAGTAATAAAAACTGCATGGTACTGACATAGAAACAGAATGGTGGATAATGGAATAGAATAAAAGACCCTGAAATATATCCACAGACCTATGGAGACTTAATTTTTTAAAAAGAAGCCAAAACCATATTATGGATAAAAAAGTATCTTCAACAAATCATGCTGTTCTCACTGGATGTGTACATGTAGAAAAATGCAAATAGATCCATACTTATCCCCCTGCACAAAACTAAAGTCCAAGTGGATCAAAGACCTCAACATAAAACTAGACACATTAAATCTGTTAGAAGAAAAAGTGGGGAAGAGCCTTGAACTCAATGGCACAGGAGACAACTTCCTGAACAGAACACCAACAGCACAGGATCTAAGATCAACAATCAATAAATGAGACCTCATGAAACTGAAAAGCTCCTACAAAGCAAAGGACAGTGTCATGACTGCCTACAAATTGGGAAAGGATATTTACCAAACCTTTATCTGAAAGAGGGTTAATATCTAGAATTCATAAAGAACTTAAGAAGTTAAACACCAACAAACTAAGTAATCCAATTAAAAATAGGGTACAAAACTAAACAGAGAAATCTCAATAGAGGAATATAAAATGGCAGATAAACACTTAATGTTCACTGTCCTGAAGTCATCAGGCAGATGCAAATAAACAACCCCTGAGATTTCACCTTACACCCATCAGAATGGCTAAGATCAAAAACTCAAGTGACAAGACATGCTGGTGAGGATGTGGAGAAAGGAGAACCCTCCTCCACTGCTGGTGGGCATGTAAATTTGTACAACCACTTTGGAAATCAATCTGGTGCTTTCTCAATAAATTAGGAATAATGCTATCTCAAGAGCCAGTTATACCACTCTTAGGCATATATCCAAAATATGTTCAAGGATATAACAAAGACAGTTTCTCAACCATGTTCATAATTGCTATAATTGTAATAGTCAGAAGCTGGAAACAACCTAGAAAGCCCTCAATGGAGGCATGGATACAGAAATTGTGGTACATTTACACAATTAAATACTACTGAGCTATTAAAAACAATGAAATAATGAAATTTACAGCCAAGTGGTAGGAACTAGAAAACATCATCTCTAGTGAGATAACCTAGAAAGAGAAAAACATACATGGTATATCTCATAAGTGGGTATTAGCCATATAATATAGGATAAACATACTAAAATGTATACTCCTAAACAAGCTAAACAAGGAAGACCCTAGGGTAGATGCTCAATCCTCATTTAGAAGGACAAACCCAATTGACATCAGAAGTTGGAGAAGACAGAACAGGACAGGAGCCAACCACTGATGGCCTGTGAAAGACTCTATTGATCGAGGTATTGAAGCAGACTCTCAGACTCATGCCAAACTTTGGTAAGAATGCTTGGAATTTTATGAAAGAAGGGGGAGATAGAAAGACCTGGAGAGGACAGGAGATTTAACTGAGCCAAAAAACAAACAAACCAACAAACCAATCAACCAACCAACAAACAAAAACAAACAAACAAACAAAAAACCGTAGCCCTGGGAGCACTGAAGATAATCGTTCCAAACCAAGGACAATGCATGGGGATGACCCAAAACCCCTGCTCAGATGTAACCCATAGACTCAGTCTTCAGGTGGTGTCCATAGTAATCGGTACAGGGGTTGTCTCTAGTATGAACTCAGTGGCAGGCTCTTTGATCATCTCCCCCTTGGGGGTCAGCCTTGCCAGGCCACAGAGGAAGACATTGCAACCATTGCTGTTGAGACCTGAGAGGGTAGGTCAAATAGAAGGGGAGAAGGATCTCCCTTATTAGTGATCTAGAAGAGAGACATGGAAGGAGATGAAGGAGAGAGGGTGTGACTGGGAGGAGATGAGGGAGGGTGCCACATCAGAGATACAAATTGAATAAATTGCAATAAACGATAATAAAAAAATAACTAAAAATACAATAACAAAAGAAGAATCAGAGGTTTTTAATTTTTCAGTCTTTCAACCCATAGATCAGAAAGTTCAACTGAAGTTACTAAAGACTCTACCTTTTTCTCCAAGCTTAAGAGAAAAACCCAGCTCATAATTTTCTTAGGTTATTAAGCACTCCCTTTGTTTGGTGGTCCAAATATAGGTCTTTGTTTTCTTAGTGCCATGGACTGAGAATTGTTCCTAATATTTAGGGAGTACATACATTCTTTAATTCCACCTTTTTTATGTCACAATAAATAAAAGCTGTTGTATAGTATCTCCTAAACTCTGATTATATACTCTGTCATCTCATTTATGGTTAGGCAGAAAAGAATAGAGAAAGAAATTAAGTAATTTAAAATAGCATTTCTACTGAAATTCTTTCTTTTATTAATATTATTTCAAAGTTCCATTGAGCATGTAAAGTGATAGATTACATTTTCTAGTGATTGCATAGTAGACACTTCGTAAAAAATTAGATAATTCTGTCTTCATGCACACTTTTCAGTATATCACAACTATCATGTTTGAACAGCCTGTGCTAACCTGACAAATCTTAAGATTCAAAGCATACCAATAGCATCAGTGTTAAAATTTCTTAGCTTACCAACTTTATAAGGCTACATAAGCGGATCATCTGTTAGGGCACTGGAATGAACTCCTAAAGTGAATTTAGTATCAATCTTGAATAAAACAGCTTGCCTTCTTGTGGTGTTTGCCTTCATAATCTGACTTAGTCTACCACTGATGCTTCTTAATGAAACCAAAATGCCTCAGTTTCTGCAACCAGACACCGAATCTATGGGTTAATTTCTACACATTTTTGGGTGTTCTAGATGATGCCAAATTGAAGGAATTGATTAATATCACCCCATATTCCTACAGAGCTATATATCTTAAGAAAGCAATATTACTACTAAATCTTATTAATCAAATATTATGATGATTTATTTTTTACATACAAGAAATGTGTCTAGTTTTCTATTCTGAGTTTTGGCTAGTTTATTCTTCTACATAGCTGTATTATGGAAATTACTACAACACTACCCCTGGGATTATAAAATTGAGAACTGTATAACATAACTGCTGATAACACCAGTTAGGAAAGAGAAGAGCTCTGAATTCAACAGCAGCAACAAAATAGTTAGTTCTTGGTAAATTGGAGATGAACGGTTTCTAGCTGTGTTCTAGATGACTGTGAAATCATAGAGATACGCTCAGGATATTATTTTTTGGTAAGATAGATTCTGATCAATGAGAAGAAAGTGAAATGCCAGCAAAAAACTTGGTTTTCTTCTTCTACTGTCAGCTAAGTTTTCATTGATTATTTCACAGTGTTTTTCTGTCTCAAATCCCATCCAATTCAGTGGGAAACAGTGTTTATTGCAAACATCGTTAAGGTAAGAATTCTTATTGTTTAGTGTTTTTTTCTTTTTTCTTTCTTTCTTTCTTTCTTTCTTTCTTTTTTTGTCAGTGACTTTCCTTCTTTTTTCCCTTTATTTTACTTTTTTGAGAGTTCTTAACTTGGATCAATTTTAGAACAAAATATATTTTGCATGAGACTTTTTATTTCTCTAGAAAAATACAGTTAACTGGTATTGGAAGATGGTACGAGAATGAAGTTGTGAGAAGATTTCTGAATGCATGAAAGAAAACTCCAAGTAACCAAGATCAGAGTCTTGTTGCCACAGTTTCCTTAAAAAAACAAAACAAAACAAAAGAAAACAGAATTGTCATTAGATTATGCTTTTATGCCGCTCCCAGGTTTAATGAATGAGTGAGTTTACTTTAGATTATTCATTAAAACTGGTTACTGTTATTTGTTTATTTGCCTCTATGTAAAAACATGTTTTTTTGTTGTTGTTGTTTGTTTTTTTGTTTTGTTTTGTTTTTACCTGTGATTTGCCTGCCTTGTGCAGTTTGTCTGCCATGTATGGCTTGCCCTGGTTATTGTTAACTTTATTCATGTGACTCTTAACCCCAAAATATATATTGTCTGATAATCTGAATAAACTTGGCTCTTGCCCGAGACTGCTTCATTTATTAGATCCATTTTTTTAGGTCCTCCTGCATCAAGAGCAATGACAAGCTAGATTGTGTGACGTGATGATAGATGTCATGTTTTTATAGGTATTAAACTGTAATTCTTCATAGCCAATTAAATATTGATTTAATAGGTGGCTCACTTTCTCAATGTGTATTCAAGATTTTGGCTTAAAAAATCTAATAGATGTTATTTCTCTTTATCTCTCTATATACCTCCCTCCCTTCTGCACTTAGCATCCCTTTATTTTTGCTTACAGTGAAACTAAACTATAATTTAATCTGCAGTTCCAGTGTAACTAATAAGATATAATTTATTGACTCTATGAACAAATATTAAAGTCTTTGTACCATCTCTCTGCTTTGAAAGACAATGCCAGAAGCAGAATAGTCTTGCAAAACAAAACAAAAACAACCAGACTGAACAGGTTGCTGAAATACAGGAGAAAGGACTGCATTCTGGAAACATCTCTGTAGCTGCACTAATCTGGAGACCTGGAGTCATATGTCAATTCACACAGGGAAATAAACTGTTAAAGCACACCATTGCAGTAGTCAAGACCTGTTATATCTGACAATTATAACTGATCAAGATTTGTTGAGAATATTAACAGTCAGTGTTTCTTTTTGTTTCCTGGGAAACATTTCTTGTTTTTTCTTAAAGTTTCTGATAATATGAACCTTAAATTCACTGGGCACGTTCATGAGGGGCACCAGGCTTATCATAGCTACTTTATATCATGATATAGAAAATAAATAAAATTAATAATAATAATACCAAATAAGAAACCAATGTTTTATACTTTCAAAGTAGTAAACTGTCTGTTGGTAGTTTTATTTTTTTCAATATTTGTTGTCTCTTAAGTTTTAAGGACAACTTCAAGTTTTAGGCAAAAATAAATCTGGATGTGTTCTAGCAATTGATAGTCACTATTTGCTTTCATAATGAAATGCATTTTCAATTTTTCTCTTGGTAGTATAAAATATCAACAAAGGAAAACTGTGAAAATATGATTTTTTCAAATTAAAACCATTTATTTTTAAAAAAAATTATTACAGTTTATTCAGTTTGTATCCCAACTCTAACCTCCTCACCTCTCCCTCCCCTACTCCAGTCTCCTCCTCCCATGCCCCTCCCCCAGTCCACTGTAGGGGAGGTCCTCCTATCTTTCTAGCTGACCTAGCTTATCAGGTCTCATCAAGACTGGCTGCATTATCTTCCTCTGTGGCCTGGTAAGACTGCCCCATCCCCCTTAGGAGGAGATGATCAAAGAGCTAGCCACTGAGTTCATGTCAGAGACAGCCCCTGTTTCCACTTGGAGACTGAGCTGCCATGGGCTACATCTGTTCAGTGGTTCTAGGTTTTCTCCATGCATGGTCCTTGGATGGAGTATTAGTCTCAGAAAAGACCCATGGGCCCAGATTTTTTGTTTGTTTGTTTGTTTTGTTGATCTTGTGGAGCTACTGTCCCCTCCAGGTCTTTTTCTCTCCCCCTTCTTTCATATGGTTCCCTGCACTCAGGCCAAAGTTTGTCTAGGAGTCTCAGCATCAGATTTAATACCCTGCTGGGTAGAGTCTTTCAGAGACGCCCTGTGTTAGGTTCCTGTCCTGTTCTGGTGCTTTCTCAGACAATTTTGAATAGTGCTTCCTTAAGATCCAGGTATACCACTCCTAGGCATATATCCAAAATATGCTCAAGTACACAAGAAAGACAATAGCTCAGCCATGTTCATACCAGCTTTATTCTCAATAGCCAGAATCTGGAAACAACCCAGTTGTCCCTCAACTGAGGAATGGATACAGAAATTGTGGTACATTTATACAATGGAATACTACTCAACAATTAAAAACAAGGAAATCATAAAATTTGCGGGCAAATGGTGGGAGCTAGAAAAGATAATCCTGAGTGAGGTATCCCAGAAGCAGAAAAACACACATGGTATATACTCACATATAAATAGATATTAGACCTAAAATATAGGATAATCATACAAAATCTCTACACCTAAAGAAGCTAAGTAAGAAGGAGGATCCTGGGTAAGTTGTTCAATCCTCATTCAGAAGGGTAAACCATAAAAATATGTTTTATATAGCAAAAGTTTTTGTAGATTTTTTATGTGTTATAGTTTTGTATGTGCATATAATGCATTTTTATTATTCTCTGTCATCATCCTTTTAAAAATTTTTTCTTCCACATCTATTATTCCCTTCTCTTTCCCATATAGTTTCCAAGATTCACGACTTTAGGCTATTTGTGACTCACTATTTTTAGCCAAATTCATCTGGTTGACCAATGAATTGGAAGTATCTTTGTAGTTTGACAGAATAACCCAAAGGTAGAAAAAGAAATACAGTGACTTTCCTTTTTGCCCTGAATCTATTAGTGGGAAATAGTTCATCAACTAGGGATAAGCCCCTGAATGCCCACTCCATTTATGCCTGGCTGTTGACTGACAAATTCTTCTGCAGACCCAGTGCTGGCAACAATAGCTACTACAAATACATACTTGCACTTGTTTTCCTCTATAGATAACAACCCACAGTCACTCACTCTGTTCTCTGGTTCCGACATTGTTTGGCTCTGTCTTCTGTACTCTTTCCTGACCCAAAAGAGTACAGTATAAATATCTTGTTGAGAGATTAACACCCATTTGTCACCTATTCTCAGTGTGGCCAAAAATCAAATTTTAAAATAGCAAAACTTTGAAACTTTGATTTTCATTTTTTTTTTTGTCAAAAATCTTAAATAGCCAGATATAAAAGCAAACCATGTCATCTTCAAGCTATATTGTGGTCATATAAACACAGTGTCTTAAGCAGGGTGAATTAACAGTGTGCTGTCATTACAGGCAATAGAAGATATACTTTTTATAGTGCTTTCCCTGAAACATAACAGTGCCTATTATTTTTATTATGTCAAATATTTGCTGAAACTTTCCTTATGTGTGGGTGCAGCCATGCGCCAGTCAGTCTAAGAGCACTGACTTAAGGCGTCGGCACCGGACTTAAGATGCTGCAACCAGGTTTTAGCACATTGAAACACTAGTATGGGGCTACACTGCACTCTAACAAGCTGCTGGGTGTGACAAGTAATCTCTGAGGTCTAGATGATGCTCAGTGAGTCACTGTTTATAATTTTCAAAGGCTTTTATGTGTTTTTGGCTCTATGAGCCAGAAATACAACTTATCTATGAAACAAACCATTGTTATTCCCAGGAAATGAGAGGCCAAAACATTAAAAATCAGTGGATATTAAAGTTTAAAGTCTAAAATAGATAGTGGAAAAGCTCACCTTCTTACATTCTTTCCCTGCTCGCTGGAGTTACAGTTGCTAGGAAACTGGCCCATCCCCCTAGGGAGGGAGTCTAGTTGATTGACATGTTTGAGGAGCTCACTCTAGCCAATCAATTCAAAATGTAGCCTTTGTTTGCCAGCCAGGGAACACCCCCTGCCCTGGTCATCCTGGGAAGGACAGAATCTTTAAATGGGCCAACTAGCTTGAACACATGGTTCTTGGTTCACGCAGCCTTGCGGGTGCGGACTGGGAACCCAAGTTGCAGCCTGTTAACTTTTTAATAAACGAAAACTTCATGTATTTACAGCGGAGTCTACGGTTCCTGATCTTTTGAGGTTTGTGCAATGGGCATAACAGAAACATAAACAATCATATCAGCAGTTCAAAGCAGGTTGTGTGGTTTTATATGTTGGTTATAAAGTATAGTGAATTCATTTCACTAAAGTAATAATGTCCTTTAATAATTCCAGATAATTGAACCAGTTTAGTGTTAACATAAAATTTGAAGTCTCAACATATATTTAATTTGTATTCACACTGAGCTGGTGATTAGGTTGCTAGAATTTAATGACAAATGTCACATATACATTTTTTTCTAGAATAATGTAGGTTTTTTAGAATTTTTAAGATTGTTTTATATCTATGTGTCCAGTTTTTTTTATTTTAATATCAGTATGTTTTATTTAACCTTTCAAAATCTATATTGTTTTACTTGCTTTATTTTTTCCATAGAGTATTTTAAAGAATCATATATAACTTGTGAGTCCATTAAAGAATAAATATTGACTATAGAAGATCTTATTTAAATACATAATTAAACTTTTATTATATTTGTGCTGAATCCCTGTTTTTTTCTGAATACATGAAATACATGAAATACAAGGCCTTTCGTCTAAGGACCTTTATTTAAGCACAGAGATAATATACAGTGTTGATAATGAAGACAGTTTTTTTTTAATTTCTTTTTTTTCTAATTTCAGTTTATTTACTTTACATCCCAAGGGTGCTCCTCCCTCTTCTCTTCCTAGTCCTTCTTCCCCTGTTTCCCTCTTCCCCTCTCCCATTCCTCCCAGAAAAGAGGAGCCCCTCTCCCTTATCCAAGGCAGTGCTGCCCTGGGGAAGTGATTCAAAAGCAGGCAATAGAGTATAAGTTAGAAATACCCCCCCCCCACACACACACACACACTTACCGTGCTCTCAATATGAAGACCAAGCTGCCATCAGCCACATATATGCATGGGGCTATGTCCAGATCATTCATGCTCCTTAGCTGATGTCTCAGTCTCTGTGTGCACCCATGGGCCTGGTTTAGTTGTCTCTGTTGTTCTTCTTGTGAGGTTCCTGTCCCCTCCAGGTCCTTCCATCTCTCCCCCAACACTTCTGTAGGGCCCCCAGAGCTCTGCCCCATGCTTGGCTGCAAGTCCTAACATCTGTCTAGATCTTCTCCTGGCTGGAACCTTCAATACAAGTCAAATTAGGCTCCTATGTGCAAACGTAGCAGAGCATCATTAATAGTGTTAGGGGCTGGCTCTGTAAGGTGGAGTGAGTCTCAGGTTGAGTTATTTATTGGTTGGACATTCCCTCAATCTTTGTTCCCTCTTTATCCCTGGACTTCTTGTAGGCAGGGTAATTTTTGGATCAAAGGTTTTGTCTGTCATTGTTTTTCCCTTCCTTCCACTATACGGGCTTGGCTAAGAGGTAGTCAATTCAGTCTTCATGTCTCCTCCTGTTAGGAGTCTCCTCTAGAGTCACATCCATGTCCTCCCAGGAGTCTACCTTGTAGCCATCCTCCAGTTTGAAAAAGAAATGTCCCCCTGACCCCTCAGTATCTCTTCTTATTCCCAGCCCTCTCAATCCCATCACAGTCCCATTCTCTTCTTTTATTTCTATTATTCTTAGGTTTGGTCTTTTCATGTTGCCCCAGATTTAACATTTTCTTTGACTGATGTGTTGGTTTCTACAATTGTATCTTCTACACCTGAGATTCTCTCTTCCATCTCTTGTATTCTGTTATTGATGCTTGGGTCTGTAATTCTTGTTCTCTTCCCTGGCCTTTCCATCTCCAGGAATGACTCAGACTGTTTTCTATTTTTATTATTTAATTTTTTCTATTTTCATTTTTAGGTCCTGGACAATTTTATTCATTTCTTTCTCCCATTGGGTTATATTTTCTTGTAGTTCTTTAAGGGGTTTTTCTCAGTTCCTTCACCTGTTTGATTGTATTTTTCTGTTTTTCTTTAAGGATTTATTCAATTCCTCCATGTGTTTGGTGGCATTTTCCTGCAGATCTTTAAAGGACTTATTTTCTTATTTTAAGGCCTTTATCATTTTCATAACCTCAGATTTAAGATCATATTCTTGTGATTCTAGTGTGATAGTATTCTCAGGACTTGCTGTGGTCTGATAGCTGTGTTTTGGTGGTGTCATATGGCACTGGTTCTGTTGCTGATGTTCTTGCTCTGACCTCTAACCATTTGCTTGACTCTGTTATTCGCAGGCCTGGTAATCTCTGACTCTAATAGGTCTCTGTGGTTGTAGTTAGAGCTTGTGGTCCCAAATGGCTGCAGCCTTCTTATTTTCCTGATGCTCCCTTATCGGTGCTGGTCTCCAATGCCTCAGAGTGGGGTGGGCCCCAGGAAATGGTACAGGTCTGGAAACTGAGGTGTGGAGAGCTGCTGTGTCCTGAGGAAGTGGAACACAGGGGGCCCTGGGAAGATCTAACCATTGTTGTGGCAGGCCAGTAGATGAGGGTTGATGGTTTTGCTTACCTTGCACTCCCTGATACATGCTGGTCTTGAGGGCCACAAATAGGGGTGGGTCTTGGAAAATGGTGCAGGCCTGGGAACTGGGGTAGAGGCACACACGGGAAGTCAGGAAGGACTCTTTTGTGTGCCAAACATTACAAGTGAAGTTCTTATTAAGAATATCATTCATGCAGAACAATTTTTCCTTTTATGATGTTTGCCTGTGACAGTGTAATTGGTGGAAACATTATAAATAATAAAAAGTGATTAAAAATAGGCTTGAAACAGTCTATTACCATAAGACACAGAAATCTTTTTTATTTTATTTTTAATTACAGTTTATTCACTTTATATCCCAGCTGTAGCCCCCATTTCCTCCCAATCCTATCCTCCGTCCCTCCTCTTTTCCTGTACACCTTTCACAGGCCAATGATAGGTAGGTCCTCCTTCCTTTCTATCTGACCCTAGTCTATCAGGTCTCATCAGTACTGGCTTCTTTGTCTTCCTCTGTGGCCTGGTAAGGCTGCTCCCCTTTTAGGTGGAGGTGATCAAGGAGCCAGCCACTGAGTTCATGTCACAGACAGTCCCTGTTCCTATTATTGAGGAACCTTCTTGGAGACTGAGCTGCCATAGGCTACATTTGTACAGGGGTTCTAGGTTATCTCCATGCATAGTCCTTGGTTGGAGTATCCATCACAGAAAAAACCCGAATGCCTAGAACTTTTGGTTCTGCTCTTCTCCTTGTGGAGCAATCTTTTAAGAGGTAACCATTTAGAATGGAATTACAGACCAAACAGGGTTGTGGCCAGAACAATTGGCTAACTGTAAGAACTTCATTATAAAAAAATAAAGAAAGAAAAGAAGCAAAAGAAAAAGATAACAAAGACAAAATGAGTATCAGAAAAATAAAATTTCTACTAAAGAAGTCATAGAAACACAACCTGGGAAAATTGGGAAATGAGAGAGGGAGGAAGAGAAAGAAGGGGAGGGGGAAAGGAAAAAAGGAGAGAAAGAGAAGGAGCAGAAGGGAGAGTCTTGAAGTGAGAGATTCAAGTATAAAATCTCACTGCAATTGGGAATTAGACAGATATTCAGAATGAGCTATGTAGCTACAAAAACTTAACTGACAGTATTCATTCTTTAGAGAAATATAATAGTTCAGCATTAAAGAATCTTTTAACATTAGAAAATTTGGGGTGTTATAGCCTTAACTTTAAAAATAAAGTTTTTTTTAAAAACAATTTATTTATTTATTATTTATAAAGCATTCTGCCTGCACACCAGAAGAAGGCACTAGATCTCAGTATAGATGTTTATAAGCCACCATGTGGTTGCTGGGAATTGAACTCAGGACCTTTAGAAAAACAGCCAATGTTCTTAATCTCTGAGCCATCTTTCCACCCCCAAAAATAAAGTTTAGTTCAAGTAAATCATCTATGAATAAACTATGTATTGAGAAATATCAGGTATCTTGCAACGTTTAGAATGACAAAAAAATCTAATGGGAAGTTTACTCATGAAACTAATATAAGTTTGTATATACATGGATTTGTATACGTGTGTTTATTTTTATTCCCATAATGAGGATGAATGAAACTAAATGTGTTTCTATTTTGTCTTTACAATGCCACTTGCTTTCTTGTGAAAGGTGGAGTGTGAATGTACTGACTCTTTATTTTTTCTTTTTCTTTTTAATTTTTGCTTCATATTTGAATGTTTTAACTTTTTAATTTTTTATTAATTTCACTTTATTCACTTTGTATCCCCCTATAGCTCCCTTCCTCCCCCTCCTCCATGCATGACCCTACCCAAGTCCACTGATAGGGGAGGTCTTCTTTCCCTTCCTTCTGATCCTAGTCTACCAGGTCTCATCAAGAGTGGCTGCATTGTCTTCTTCTTTGGCCTGGTAAGGCTGGTCCCCCCTGAGGGGGAGGTGATCAAAGAGCAGGCCAATCAGTTCATGTCAGGGACAGTCCCTGTTCCAATTACTAAGGAATCCACTTGGACACTGAACTGCCATGGGCTAAATCTGTGCAGGGTTTCCAGGTTATCTCCATGAATGGTACTTGTTTGGAGTATCAGTCTCAAGAAAGAGCCTTGTGCTCAGATTTTTGGTTCTGTTGCTCTCCTTGTGGAGATCCTGTCCTCTTCAGATCTTACATTTCCCACTTCTTTCATAAGATTCCCTGCACTCTGCCCAAAGGTTGGCCAAGAGTCTCAGCATCTGCTTTGATAGTCTGCAGAGCAGAGCCTTTCAGAGGCCCTCTGTGGCAGGCTCCTGACTTGTTCCCTGTTTTCTCTTTCTTCTGATGTCCTTCCTTTTTGCCTTTCTAGATAGGAATTGAGCATTTCAGCAAGAGTCCTCACTCTTGATTAGTTTCTTTAGGTGTACAGATTTTAGTAGGTTTATCTTATATTATATGTCTATGTGAGTGAGTATATACCGTGTGTGTCTTTCTGCTTCTGGGATAGCTCACTCAGTATAATCTTTTCCAGGTCCCACCATTTACTTGCGAATTTCATGATTTCCTTGTTTGTTTGTTTTTTTATTGCTGAGTAACATTCCATTGTGTAGATGTACCACAATTTCCATATCCATTCTTTAGCTGAGGAGCATCTCAGTTGTTTCCAGCTTCTGGCTATTACAATTAAAGCTACTACAAACATGGTTGAGCAAATGTCCTTATTGTGTACTTGAGCCTCTTTTGGATATATGCCTAGGAGTGGTATAGCTGGATCTGGAGGAAGCGCTATTCTTAGTTGTCTGAAAAAGCACCAGATTGATTTCCAGAGTTGTTGTACAAGTTTACATTCCCTCCAGCAATGGAGGAGGGTTCCCCTTTCTCCACAACCTCTCTAGCATGTGTTGTCACTTGAATTTTTGATCTTAGCCATTCTCATCGGCATAAGGTAAAATCTCAGGGTTGTTTTGATTTGCATTTCCCTGATCACTAATGATGCTGAACATTTCTTTAAGTTTTTCTCTGCCCTTAGATATTCTTCTGTTGAGAATTCTCTGTTTAGCTCTGTTCCCCATTTTTTAACTGGATTACTTGATTTGTTGCTGTTTAACTTCTTTAGTATTTTGTATATGCTGGATATTAGCCCTCCATCAAATATAGGGTTGGTGAAGACACTTTCCCAGTCTATAGGCTGGTTTTTGTTGTTGTTGTTGTTGTTGTTGTTGTTGTTCTGATGACAGTGTCCTTTGCTTTACAGAAACTTTTCAGTTTCTTGAGGTCCCATTTATTGATTGTTGATCTAAGAGCCTGTGCTGTTGGTGTTATGTTCATGAAGTTGTCTCTTGTGCCAATGAGTTCCAGGCTATTGTCTACTTTTTCTTCTAACAGGTTTAGTGTGTCTCCTTTATACTGAGGTCTTTGATCCACTTAGACTTTAGTTTTGTGCAGGCTGATAAGTATAGATCTATTTTCATTTTTCTACCTGTAGACATACAGTTAGAAATGCACCATTTGTTGAAGATGCTATCTTTTTTCCATTGTATGGTTTTGGTGTCTTTGTCAAAGATCAGGTGTCCATAAGTGTGTGGGTGTATTTCGGGGTCTTCTATTCGGTTCCATTGATCCTCCAGTCAGTTTCTATGCCAGTACCATGCAGTTTTTACTACTGTGGCTCTATCGTGCAGCTTGAGATCAGGGATGGAGATACCTCCAGAAGATCTTTTATTGTACAGGATTATTTTGGCAATTCTGGGTTTCTTGTTATTCCATATGAAGTTGAGAATTTTTCTTTCAAAATCTGTAAAGAATTGTGTTGGTATTTTTGATGGGAATTGCATTGAATCTGTAGATTGCTTTTGGTAAGATGGCCATTTTTACTATGTAATCCTGCCAAGCCGTGAGCATGGGAGATCTTTCAATTTTCTGATATCTTCTTCTAATTATTTCTTCAGAGACTGGATATTTTTTTTCATAAAAGTCTTTGACTTTTTTGGTTAGGGTCACATCAAGGAATATTATGTCCTTTGTGGCTATTGTGAAGGGTGTTGTTTCCATAATTTCTTTCTCAGTCTTTTTGTCTTTTGTATACAGGAAGGCTACTGATTTTTTTTTTTCAGTTAATTTTGTATCTAGCCACTTTGCTGAATGTGTTTATCAGCTGTTGGAGCTCTCTGCTAGAATTTTTGGGGTCACTCAGGTATACTATCATACCTGCAAATAGTGACACTTTGACTTCTTTCTTTCTAATTTGTATCCTTGTGATCTCTTTTATGTTTTAACTCTTTATTGTAAATATTTTCTTACTAATCAAGGACTATCTTATTAGTTATTTTGTATTTCTCATATACATTATTTTGTATAATCCTGAAATGACTACACACATAATATTCTGGTGCTATTATAATTTTAACTAATGTCAATGAGCTTACTGCATATTAAGCTTTTAAAAAAAATGTTTTCCTTGACTGTTAACATCATTTCTACATTGGCATGCTCTGAGTATTTAGTCCAGCAATGAAGAAAAGCTTTCCATTTGTGAGAGATTGGTTCTGGTTTCAGATATCCACACAACATAAAGTTAGTAACCTATAAATCAGGTTGAACTGTAGTTAGCATTTGGAACAATGATAAATTCAGACACTTAATGCATAAAAGTAGAAAGCAAAAAGAAGAGTTTTAGATAGTGACCAGAGAAGTCAATATTGAAGTAATTTTAAAAAATAAGACTGTTAATGTTAACACATATTATAAAAGATTGAAAATTTCACAATATTTTGTTATTACTCTTTTAAGAATAGTTTTAAATAAATTCGTCTTTGTTAAATCACATAAAACAAACATGAATAATGAATTGAAGAAAAGAAAATTTTAAAATTAATTTATTTTTTCATTGAAATAATATTATATATATATTATATTATATTATATTATATTATATTATATTATATTATATTATATTATATTATATTATATTGCCCCCATCTCCTCGTTCTGGCTCCACAACTGACTGTGAGGTTCCTAGCCCAATTTCTATATCTACTACACAACTACTATACCTAAGGCTCCAGGAATATCAGGGAAGAAGAAAGATTGTAAAATTTAGAGGAAAATAAAAGATTTTGGCTTCTGGATGCAAAAAAAAAAAAATAATACGTCCATAAAAGACTAACAACGGAGATCCAAGATGGCTGCCAGGAGAGAACACTGTGTCTGAGGAGTAGGAGAGCAGAAACAACGCAGCGACCAGGAGACTGAACTCTGGGACCTAAAATGCCAGCATTGTGAGTGCCAGGTGAGCTGAACTCCTACGGTGAGAAA
>CM053743.1:59538321-59572408 GCA_028658305.1 Pachyuromys duprasi
ACGGATGGGGCCCATGATAACTTGGTGTAGGGCTGAAGACCCTATTCAGGGAAACAGGGACTGTTTCAGTCATGATCTTGATGGCTGACTCTTTGACCCTCCCCCATATAAGCCGGGAGTGACAGACTGGCTAGATCCCAGGGGAGGACTTTGCAGCCAGCCCTGAGGAGACAGGATAAGCTGGGGTTGGATGGAAGGGAAGGAGGTCCTCCCCTGTTAGTGGACTTGGAGGGGGCGGGGAAGAAGGAGATGAGGGAGGGAGTGGGAGGGTAGGAGGGAATGGGGGAGGGGGCTACGCCTGGGATTCAAAGTACCTAACCTGTGACTGAGATAAAAATAAATAAATTAAAAAAAAAAAAGACTAACAACATGGTTGTCTAAATAAGACCTGTGCAATGACAGAATCAACTGGTATATTAGTGTAGTTGGGAGATATCTATTGGGCCTTACCACTAGGTAAAGAATGATAAACAATTAACAACTGTTGGAGTAGGAGAACTTATCTTACCCGGATAAGCCCTTGAATTAGTTGGCCAATACAAAGTTTTCCAATCAAAATGCATGTATACAAGGACTCAAAATGTTGAGTTTCCAAATTTATGCATGTATGTGTGTATATAAATCAGTAAATGAGTATATGTATAAAATTAAAGAATAATATTTTAGTAAGTTTGAATATCATAAAAACAAATAGTTGTGATATGTAGAATAATTTCTTAGTAATCAATTTTCACTTATTTGATCATAACATCAACCAGATGAGAATTCATATATATTTTTTAATATCAATCACAGGTTAGGTATTTTGCATCCCAGGCTTAGCCCCCTCCCTTATTCCCTCCTACCCTCCCACTCCCTCCCTCATCTCCCTCCTCCCTGCCCTCTCCAAGTCCACCAACAGGGGAGGAGCTCCTCCCCTTCCATCCAACCCCAGCTCATCCTGTCTCCTCAGGGCTGGCTGCAATGTCCTCCCCTGGGATGTAGCCAGTCTGTCACTCCCCAGCTTGTGTGGAGGAGGGTCAAAGATTCAGCCATCAAGTTCATGACTGAAACAGTCCCTGTTTCCCTCACTAGGGTCTTCATTCCTACACCGAGCTATCATGGGCCCCATCTGAGCAGGGGTTCTAGGCCACATCCACACATGGTCCTTGATTATAGAAACCATCTCATACAAGACCCCTGTGCCCTACTCAGTTTGGTCTTTGTGGAGCTCTTGTTCTCCCCAAGTCTCACCAGCCTCCCCCAGATCTATCATTACTTCTTGCCCTCTGCCAAAGTCTTGATCTCGAGTCTTAATATCTGCTCTGATACATCGCTACATTGACCCCCCCCCCCCAGAGGTCCTCCTTGGCATGCTCCTGTCCTGTTGCTTGTTTTCTCCTCCACTCAATGTCCATCACATTTGTTCATGCAAACAAGCATTGATCATACCAACCTGGGTCCTCCTTCCTGTATATCCTCTCTAGGTGTGTAGATTTCAGCTTGACCTTCCTATCCTATAGGTGAGAATTCATATTTTAAATATACTAAATATAAATGTTTAAAAAACCTATTATTACATAGTATGTACATATCTAGGACCATCACAATATTGAGAACAGGATTCATAGAAATATCTAATAAGGAAGTAGTGAAAGAAGGTTAAAAAGTTAGCAAAGGCTTATAAGACAAGCATCTGTGCAAAAATTAGAACCTGAATTTGGATTCCCTGTACTCACCAAGGTAGAAAAATGAAAGGAGTTGGAAGAGGGGAAACCATGATCAAAATATAATATATGGAAAAAAACCTATTTTATATATAAAAAGAAAAAGAGTAAATAAAATTTTAAAAATTTAGATATTGATATTTATATGCACATGTATAGATATACAGATATACATGTCTACCTAATTCTCCACTTCTAAATAAGGGGTGCGTAATAGTAACGAGAAAAAAAATGGGTGTGGGCCAATGGCTACAGTTAATCTTCTTCTTCTTCCTCTTCTTCTTCTTTTTGCTACCTTTAATTCAATTTGGAAGGCAAAGATAACTTGAGTGCAATGGCCAGCTTGACTAATCAGTCTCTAATAACAGTTTCAGTAAGAATCAAGTCACTATATGTAAAAAGTAGGTGGCCAACTATCGCAGAAGTTGATTCTTGGTGTCCAGAAGCACACGTGCAAAATAAGTATGCAGGCCTGCTCACAAACATGCACAAATCCACAATATATAAATCATACACATATAGAATGTGTGTGTATGTGTAGGAGAGGGAGAAAGAGATGGAAAGAGGGAGAGAGAATGGCAGAATGAGATGAAATGAGTTTCTGGTTTCTTTGAAGACCCAGTTGAGTTATGTGATGTTTTGTTAAGAGCTGTCTTATGAGAGGGCAACTGATGTTTTGCTGTGAACTCTCTTGTGCGAGGGAGAGCCAGCTGAGAAGATCAGTCAGTGGACTCTGAGAAGAGACGATATGTAGAAGCCCATGCATAGTGAGACATCACTTTTTGGATATCCCAGTGCTGATCTTCACGATTTGACACTTAACTTCACAGAGAGAAAAATTCCAGAGAACTTCTGTAGGCAATCCATCTGATTCTTGAGGCTTTTGCTGACTTGTCACCATCTTCTAAATCAGGCTGATTCGTGTTGTTGTTTGGTGTTGGCCTTTGGACAGGACTGCTGGTATCCTGATAACTGATTTTGGTAATTCCCTAAAGACCCATCGACTCTAATCAGCAGGGAGTAGGTAAGAAAGATCCACAGCTCTTTTTCCCTGATAAACTCTAACCTGAGGTCCGGTGCTGGAAGGGAGCTAAAGGTGTTTAAGAATCCTAAATTAAGTAGGTTTGGTGAAAAATCTAAGCCTACAATGAGAAAATAAGTGAGAGAAAACATGAAAATATTATTATACAGGTCAAACTCAAGACATTAAAGTATTCAATTCATGGGAACAATTAATGCAAATTTTTCATCTGAATATTTATCTGGTTGAGTAAGAGTAGGACCGAATAAAGGGACCAGCAAAACATTTTGCCTTTGGGACCAGGATTCAGTAGGATCAAGTGGGTGACTAGCAGAGGGAAGAGGAATGATTGTAGTAGAAATGTGTTATGTACATGTATACAAATTAATGTTCAATTTAATGATTTACATATAATTTAATTTATCTCATTCTTAACTAATGACTCCAAAATGATTAATTATTAAAACTTAAAAATTCCTAAGTTTTAGACCATATCTTATGGTAAAAATGAGTAACCTTTTCTTTGTAGTAAGCTTACTGTTTGTTGAAAGCTGTATCTACTATGCTTGTGAAACTTCAAAACAAGCATATTCTATGGACATCAGTGCATTTTTCCATGGCTCTGCCTGTTCATATTAGCTTTACTCCTCATTCTGGTATTTTTCTCTAATTCATCAATATTTAGAGAAGCACTATTCACATTAGTGAAGTTACCGAAACTAGGAGATGTCAAAAGCACTGCACAGGAGTCAATTATAAACTGTATATTTTTTAGCCATTAAAAACAACAACAACAACAACAACAACAACACACTGAGCTTATGCCAGAGAAGACCCCTGTTCCCTTACTAGGTACTCCACTTGGATACTGATTCTATGGCTTACATCTGAGCTGGGGTTTTCTATCCTTCCCATGCATTGTCCTTGGTTAGTATATCAGTCACTGCAGGGCCCCTAGGGCTCAGTTCTTTTTGCCTCTGTTACACTCCTTTTGGAGCTCGTGTCCACTCCAGGTCTTACTACCTCCCCCTTCTTTCATAAAATTCCCTGCATTGTGCCCAAAGATTGGCTATGAGTCTCAGCCTCTGTAGCAATAAGTAGTGTTTGTCAGAGGCCTTCTTGGTAGGCTCCTGTCCTGTTTCCCTGTTTTCTCATGGTTCCACTGTCTATCATATTTGTCATTCTGAATGAGGATTGAGCATCTTCCCTAGGGTTGTCTTTGTTGTTTAGCTTCTTTAGGACTATAGATTTTAGTATCCTTATCCTATATTATATGGCTAATATCCACTTACGAGTGAGTATATACCATGTGTGTCTTTCCATTTCTGGGTTACCTCACTCAAGATGATATTTTCTAGTTTCCTCAATTTGCCTGCAAAATTCATGATTTCCTCAGTGACAGGCTCCCTGATCAGCTTCCCCTGGGAGGGGGCCCAGGTGCCGCCTTGCAAGGCCACAGAGGAAGACAGTGCAACTAGTCCTGATGAGACTTGATAGGCTAGGGTCAAAAAGAAGGGGAGGAAGACTTCCCCTATCAGTGGCTAGGGGAAGGGCATAGGGGGAGAAGAGGGAGGGAGTGTGATTGGGAGAAGACAAGGGAGGGGACCACAGCAGGGATACAAACTGAAAAAATACTAATAAATGACACCAGAAACAACAGGGTTGTGAGTGGGGACATCTCTGTGACAAGCTGGAGACCTAAGTCTGGGTTGGTTACTGGAAGGATACAAGGGGAATTCAAGCTGATGCTCTTAGCAGCAGAGACCATAAAGACTGAAGAGGCTATCCTCTAACTAGACAAATCTTCTAGTAAAGGATGGGGAACACTAACTCAACTATAAAACCTTAGACCCCAAAATTACCCTGCCTATGAGATGTACAGGGATAAAGATAGAGTAGATTAGAGCAGAGATTTTGTGAATGCCCAACCAATGGCTGGCTCAACTAAAGACCCACCCCATTGGAGAAGGCCAATCTCAGACACTATGAATCATACTCTGATGAGCTTGCAGAGAGGAGCCTGTCAGAGTTGTACTCTGAGTACTCTACCCATCAGTGTCTCAAAACAGATACTGAGACTCACAGCCAAACATTGGTCAATTCACAGGGAGTCTTAATGAATATTTGCAGGAAAGAGAAAAGACAAGGGAGTGACAGAAGTTCTACAGACAAACAACAGAGCCAACTAACCAGGACCCAGATGGGTTCCCTGAGACAGAAGCATCAACCAATGACCATATACTAACTGGACCTAGGCCTTCAACAAAGAGGTAGCAGATAGGTAGCTTAAGCTTCATGTGGCTCCTTTAGTAAGGGAAGTGGGGACTGCATCTAACCAGGACTCACTTGCCAGATTTTTGATCACTTCCCCCTGGCAGGACTGGATTGACAGGCTACAAGGGAAGAGGCCATGTTCGGTCCTGATGCAACTTGAGGGGCTGTGGTGTAAGGAAAAGAAAAGGGGAAGGGAGGGAAAGAGGGAAGGAACTACAAGGATGAAAAGTAAATAAAATAAATAAATGAGAATAAAAGGAAAATAGGGTTATGTTTTCTGGAAAAAATGATGCACTTGGACATAATTAAGCAAAATAAGCTAAGTGAAAGAAAAATATATTTTCAATACTTTTTATTCTGTATTTTCATAGATACATAAAAATATGTGTGCATAGATGACATAAAATTAGAATCAGAGGTATCTTAGGAGGAAACAACCCTTAAAGGAAGGGGAGGTAGAAAATGTGAGATAAAGGGAACATGTGTAATATGTGATTTGTACCGCTATGAAAATTTAAAAAGTGTTGCTTAGTAACAAATATCAAGAAATTACCTGTAATTAAATTAACAATTATTATTAAACTAAAAGGTACATTCTCTTATTTATTCTCTCACATACACATGTACATATATATTGTACATACATGTTTATATATGCATATTTATAATTTTATTCAGGCTCAGAATTTTAGTTAATATTTTGCTTATTTTCAAACCAATGCTAAGAAAACACCTGCTGATGCTCTTCAGTGTAAATCTAAAAATCAGCAAAGGCAAAATAGCTGGCGTCTGATACAGAAAGAGTATATGAGGCAACCAAGCCCATGACATGATTTCCTCACTGTATGTTTTTGCAAAACTATCTTGTTATCTCAAAATTGAAGAAGATGATAAAAGCTATTTCTCAAGGTATGGCGTGAGAAAAAAATAACTCAATCATGCTGTCAAAGATTTGTAGAGCTGGGAGCAAAATTTATATTAGAAATTATATTTTCTTTACTATCTGATCGAGGAGTAAAATGTGGAATTAAATTTGTTTGTTACAAATTTATCGATGAAGTCAAACAAATGAGAATTTTAATAGAGTTCTTGTCACGATGTATAATTATTTTCAATCATAAAAAAACAAAGTAAGAACATGTATATCATATTACAAGCAATTTATACTAACTGGGTCAGTTAATATGATGATTTGTATATTTCCATTTCTGATATGATAAGTATTTATTTTTAATAACATAGACCTTTCATATTTCATCATGTAAAAGCACAAAATTCATATTTTATATGCTTAGTGAAATACCTCTTCTACATAGAGTTGTCCAAAATATTTTAAGAAAATTTAAAAGTATTGTGTGTGGAGGGTATCTAAAAAAACAAAAAGATATAGAAATATTAAAACTAACTTAATAACCTATATGATTTGCATGATTTATACTACTTTATCAAATAACAGTTCAAAATGTATTTGCATTTTTCTTCTTTCCAAAAATTTTCTTTCACCATACTTCAAAAAGTAAATTTATTGACATGTGATTATATAAACTAAAAATACAAACTACTCTGTAATGCTAAAACAAACTGAAAATGGTTTTCTCTAAACAGAAAATTGATTCTAGATTTTTGATAAATCACTTTTTTATGCATGTATCAAATCCTCTATCACTTCTCTATTTTCTCTCTGTGCTTCTTGCATTTATGAGACTGACGCCACGCTCTTTTTATATTGAAAGCTCTTATTTAATTTTTTTCAGAAGCAAAGAAAAACAAATTTCACCAATCAAAATTCTATGAAAAACCTCATACTTAGTGTTTCCTTATTATAATTACTTTGAAGGAAAATGTTTCCATCCTTTTGACTGAATACATATTATTGAGTAATGTTGTTTGTTACAATACCTTGTCACTGGGTCCTAGATTCCATGCAAAGCAAGTCTTCAAATTTTAATGAGTATATTTCTTAATTCCACTATACCTATTGAAGATTATTAATATATTTGGTGAGCTTGGGAAAGATTAAAAATAATGAAAGTTTAGAAAGAACAAATAAAACAATCACCACGAGGCAGTGATTGCACTTTAGAACCAAACAGGAGAAGCTGACTGTGCATTGCTGAGAAATAGAAAATTATTAACAGAGTCAGTCTTTAACTGATAATATAGATGTTATATTTTAAGGGAGCCCTGGCCCTTTGAAGTCTCTATCCTTTTAGTTGAGTGATCCTGCTTTCTTTTTCATGCCTTTTCTGTTTAAGTATGTATCATATCTTTTCATTATTTAATATGCCTATCCATAAATAGTTATTGCTGAAAACTATGCTATGTGGCATAACAGTGAATATATATATATATATATGTATATATATATATATATATATATATATATCTGCATTATGATGACTGATTTCCTGGTCAACTTGACTCAATTAAGAGGTACCCAGTACTTGTAATAGCATGATTTTTAACAAGCAGAATACTTATTTTCTATGTTTTTGTATAGATTGCATTCATCAATCCATCAAAACTTCTTTTACAAAGTTTTGATACATTGGCAAAAGCAAGATAGTCCCAGAGTGTCTGTAAAGTAATATCTGGAGAAGATCAGCAAGACACAAGTCACTGAGTGAGAACAATCTAGCACACTGTGAGCAGACAAATTTCAATCCCAAGAGGACTGGGAACATGAATGGACCATCATAGAGAGTCAAGTCCATGCTTATTCTTCTTTATTCTTCCTGTTCCAACTCTTTGTGAAACTTCTTAATAAAAAAAATGGGGTGGGAGCAGCCTTACCAGGCCACAGAAGACAATACAGACAGTCCTGATGAGACCTAATAGGGTAGGGTCAAATGGAAGGGGAAGAGGACCTCCCCTATCAGTGTACTGGGGGAAGGGCAAGGAGGAAAAGAGGGAGGGAGGGTAGGGCTGGGAGTGAACAAGGGAGGGAGCTATAGATGTAATAAAGAGTGAAGAAATTGTAATAAAATAAATAAATACTAAACAAAACTCCAAAATGTACAAATTAACTGTGTTATCTGCATTTGTTTTTCTATTTTCGGCTCTGAATTGGATTTTGAAGTCTTTAGATTTTTGTTGATCCATACTACTTTGCTAATATGAGTCTTTAGCATACATATGGCCTCTTGTGGTCTCTCTACCTCCAGAATGGAGCAAGCCAGTTCTTTCATTTTATCCTTTTTCATCTCTCATTTCTGCATTTTGGCCTCTCTTTTTCATATCTCTGTATATTCACACGCACCCATATACACACACATACATGTTTCATACAAATGTGGACATATTTTTCTATAGTGGTATTTTTACATGTAGGCAAACATGAAAATTGATGAATACATATTAGATAGATGGTAGATAACACCTAAATATAGACAGATACATAGATAACTCCTACCAATCATGCTGTCAACATGAGGTTGTTATTGTTTCTAAATCATTTTACCTAGCACAATGACTGAAAACAAAGTCATATCATCCTTTCAGTGTATTGTCAGCAATAACTATGAGTGGGGGTCAAGTAAATGGTGTTCTTGGGAGACTGACTTATCTAGACATTTCATGTGGCTGCACAAAGCAGAAACTCAAGACGCTGTTTGAGCAGTCCTTGATGTTAGACACTCTATGTAGAATATGGTCATACAGTTCAGCTTTCAGTGGTGTGTTATATTCCAGTAAACTGAGGCAATCTTATGCTTCTTCCCCAATGGAATATAACTCTCATATCAATATTTAACAGAAGAGACCCAGTAGTTGATTTATTAAAGAAAGCAAGGAAACAAACAAAACATCCTCTCCTGATCAAGCATACCATATTATTTTAGAAAACCTAACCTACATGGATGTATATCTGCAAGAAGAATAGAATTTTTAGTTCTGTTGTTTGCCTAGCAATGTCTTAATCTAAATACATTCCAATATGTTTTTCTAAATAGAGTAGAGTATATTTTGAACCAAAAGGATAATTTTGATTCCTAGCATCTGCTTTTGAAAAATACAGAGATAAATGAATATTAACAGGACGTTAGGAAACGAAAGAAAATATTGAGATGATAAAATAAGTGAAAGATACATTTTAGCACTAAGGAAAAATCATGTGAAAATTGACTTAATAAAATTGCTTTGAATTCATTTCTTTAAATAGCAATCATTGTTGAATAATAATTTGTTAAAACAACTCATCATTGTGAGTGAGTACAAAAAATTAGGCAGTTTATTCTGAGCATGTTCATTGATGAATATTGGATAAAGTTATCAGTAGTAAAGAAAACCACAAAACAAAAAGGTAATATTGTAAAATAATGTCTACAATCCTGTAATAGAGTAATAAAACACACACACATACACATACAACATACGCACACACATATGCTCACCTTAACTGATAATAAGAATTCATGGTCATTTATGGAGTTGTGGAAATATTCTAATTTATTTGCACTGACTGGAATGGAATAGAGTAAAACTCCCTTAGGTAATCTCTTTTTAGGGTCAAGTATGAATTTCTGTCAGTCATATCTTCCTGTTTCCCAATATGAATTATCCCTGCTGTGATTAAACATCTCTTCACATCTACAATCCTCAATGGAAAGAAAGACCACCTGGTCATTATATTATTTCATATACCTGAAGCATGCAGTGAAAAGCTCTTTAATTTTATGTGCTCTGATAAAAATGTCTTGGAATATTTCCTTTAAAAGTTGGCTGAAGGTCATCAATAACTCACATGTTCCAAGAGCTCTTAGCATACCAACAAAAGAATACATCAATGAAGTAGATACTTTCTTGTATTCCTGTTCATTCCTGTCATGTATTTATTAGTAGCTTTAAAATATGCACTCTTAGTATTTTTCATTTGTTGTAAAATTATTTATGATTTTTAAGGAAAAATATTTGCATATTTGGAATAGTAAGAGAAAAATTAGTTCATAAAATATTTAAATTTAATAAGAAATTATCATTTTATATAATTATGGTATTGATTTCCTTAACTTTATGCTTTAAGCAGAAATAGTATGACAATTCAGTATGGCATAAAACTTTTTTTTTGTTTTATTTATTCTTTAAATAAATTTATTTATTTTTATATCAATCACAGGTTAGGTTTTTGATCCCATACGTAACCCACTCCCTCATTCCCTCCTATCCTCCCCAACCCTCCCTCAACTCCTCCCCGCCACCTCCAAGTCCACCAACTGGGGGAGGATCTCCTCCCCTTCCATCTGACCCCAGATCATCTTGTCTCCTCAGGGCTGGCTGCAATGCCCTCCCCTGGGATCTAGCCAGGCTGTTACTCCCTGGTGTGTATGTGGGAGGGTGGAAGAGTCAGCTATCAAGTTCAAGACTGAAACAGTCCCTGTTTCCCTTACTAGGGTCTTCAGTTCGACAACGATATGGCATAAAACTTAATTAAAGGATTTTCGTATTGATATCCAGTTAACTGCACAAATTCCTTCTTTGTTCACTGAGAAACATATTTAAACCCATAAGAAACATATTTAATCCCTAGTCACCAAATAATGAGAAAGAGATCTATTACATTTATTAATAAGCCTCACCCACTATAGTTGGGTTGAAACTCATCCGTTCTAACCCTATTATGCTGACCTCTTCTACTTCCCAACCCTATTACCTGTCAACTAGTCATGCCATGGCTGCTCCTGTTCTATTTGTATCCTCATGGTGAAACCCTCATGGTACCCTTCTCTCTCTCTCTTTCACTTGGTGGCCCTTCTAGGATTGCATGTCTTGCCTCCACTCTCCTCTCAGATACAGGCTCTTTATTAACCAGTCATAGGTGATGATTGTGAGGCCTATGCAACCCCATTTAAAAAAATAAACTCCATCTTGAAGGTATATAACCTGGGCATGAATTCCAGTTTCAAAAATACACAGAAACCCACAATATGTTCTTGACTTCACACATTTGGTAATATTAGCAATGGCTAACCAATAAATACCTGGAGACAATTGCTGGCTCTCACTTCTGGTAACATTTAACTGTCACCCCTAGCAATAGCTATACAAAAAATACTTGGAGATTACCCAGGTGTTCTTTACCATAAGTTGAATAAAACAATTATGAGGTGCTGCCAGGAGCTGAGATGTCTCACTATCAAAAAAATCCTTTTATTAATAAAACGTCTTTAAATGCCATATTCTGCAGGATTCTGACGTTTTGAAGACCACCGATCTATCCATAGTATATCTGAATAGGCAAACATTGCTTATATGTAGCTATTTACTATCTGATAACTTTAAAAACATGTACAGGATGCTAAATAAAATTTATTTCTGTAATTAACTAAGCAAGTACCTAGCAGGACTACAAGTTCAATTGACCTTTAATTTGCATTTCTTAATCATCCGAAACAGTTTATATGAGCAGATTTCAAGGACTAGAACTTCATATTGTGTTTTTAAATGAGTTGTATAGGTACAGTACCTTACACAAGACTTGAAACATATAATCAGTATGTGTATCAAAAATAACCTTAAATTTGTATCAATATACAAAGATCCATACTGATATAATATTTTTGACTCATTAAGTGCTTTTTAGTTCAAAAGTTGACTCAATAATATACCCATTTATTCTACTATTTCTATACCCTCCTTCTTTTCTTCACATCCCTTTTCTTTCTTTCTCTTCTCATCCCTTCTTCCCTCTTTTTACCTTAACACAGGAGAGAAAGATAGAGGGAAGGGAAAGAAAGAGAGAAATCCCTGTATGTAAGCTCTTATATTTTCTTTCCTCCTGACCAAGAAAGTTAACAACTTGCTACCTGTCCCCCTTAAATGACAACAAACATCCATAACCTCCAAAACCACCTACCACACTTTTTGGGAATGGAATGTCATTCTCCTAAAATTGCTTCTTGTTGTCTGTGGGTGATGTTCTCTTTTGGAGGCCCTAAGAAAATTGGGATGATATCCAAGTCCTCAGAGAGCTAGCTGTATCATTTGTTGTCCAGTCTCTGTGTGATGGGAAAGTACAGGGCTTAACTGAAGCCCTGGCTGGAACAGTCTCTGAGGTTGAATGATTTTAGCTATCCATCCTGAAGCTGTTCAGGATGCAGATTTTTGAGTAAACATCTATTTATCCTAAATTGTTATAGATACAGACTCTGAAACTGATTCATCTGCACAACTTCTTATGTCTTCTTTAGTGTCTGGTCCTGGTCCTTTTGCTCTGTACTCTTAATTTTGAAAGAGTCTGCAGCCTTTTTTTTTTTTTTTTCTGTTGAAACAAAGGCAAAACCTTTTCCCCAACACAACACACTTCCTGTTTTCAGCAAAGAGTTAACACAGATATATGCTGATCTAATTCAGCAGTCCTTTCTAAAATCCAAGGTTTTTCAGCAATTGTGCTACCTAGCTCATTAACATTAAAAAATTAAAGTCTTTTATTTGTGTGTGTGTGTTTGGAACTTCCCTAGTAAAGGGGAGCAAAGAGTCACTGGCATGAACCTGGTTGCGGATCTTTGATGAACTCCCCCTGGCAAGGTGCCTTACTAGGCCACAGAGAAAGAGGATCCAGATTAGATCTAATAGATAGGGTCTGAGAGAAGGGAAGGAGGACCTCCTCTATCAGTGGCCTACTAGAGGGACATAACTGGGAAGAGGAAGGGAAGATGGGACCTGGAGGAGATGAGGAAGGGGGCTACAGTTGGGATAAAAAGTGAATAAAGTATAATAAACCAATATATAAATAAATAAATGAAAAATAAATAAAAATAGGAATAATGAAAAAAAATAAAGTAAATAAAGCATTTTTAAAATTTATCTCTGGAAGATTCTATACCCCCTTCTTTACTATGAACATATCCTTTAATGTCCTGTTAGATCTTCCATAAGTGGATCAAAGACCTCAAGATAAAATCAGACACACTAAATCTGTTAGAAGAAAATGTGTGGGAGAACTTTGAACTCATTGGCACAGGAGACAACTTCCTGAACAGAACACCAAAAGCACAGGCTCTAAGATCAATAATCAATAAATGGGAACTCAGGAGACTGAAAAAGTTCTCTAAAGGAAAAGTCATTGACCTGAGAACAAAACGGCAATTTGCACATTGGGAAAGAATATTCACCAATCCTATATCTGACAGATGGTTAATATATAGAATATATAAAGAACACAAGAAGTTAAATAGTAACAAATCAAGTAATCCAAAGAGAAATCTCCTTGGAGGAATATCAAACGGCAGAGAAATACTTAAAAAATGCTCAGTGTCCTTAGTCATCAGGGAGATGTAAATCAAAACAACCCTGAGATTTCAGTTTATACCCATCACAATGGCTAAGATAAAAAACTCAAGTGACAACACATGCTGGAGAGGGTGTAGAGAAATGGGAACCCTCCTCCATTGCTGGTGGTAATCTGAACTTGTACAACCACTTTGGACATCAATCTGGTGCTTTCTCAGACAATTAGGAATAGTGCTTCATCAAGATCCAACTATACCACTACTAGGCATATATCCAAAATATACTGTATGCTCAAGTACACAAAAAGGACATTTGCTCAACCATGTTTGTAGCAGCTTTATTCATAATAGCCAGAACCTGGAAATTACCCAGATACCCCTTAACTGAGGAATGGATATAGAAATTGTGGGACATTTACACAATGTAATACTACTCAGCAATTAAAACAAGAAAATCATGAAATTTGCAGGCAAATGGTAGGAACTACAAAAGATCATCCTGAGTGAAGTATCTCAGAAACAGAAAGATGCACATGGACTGTACTCACATATAAGTCGATATTAGACATATAATATAGGATAAACATACTAAAATCTGTATACCTAAAAAAGTTAAGCAAGAAGGAGGTAATATGAACAATTCTCACTCAGAAAGTCAAACGGGACAGAAATAAGAAGAGGGAGAAAAAAGGGAACAGGAGAGGAGCCTATCACAGAGGGCCTCTGAAAGACTCCACCCAGTAATGTATCAAAGCAGAGGCTTAGGCTCATAATCAAACGTTGAGCAGGGTGCTGGGAATCTTATGAAAGAAGGGGGAGATAGGAAGACCTGGAGGGTACAGGAGCTCCAGGAGGAGAGTCACAGAAACAAATATTCAGGGCCCAAAGGTCTTTTTTGAGACTGATACTCCAACCAAGGACCATGCATGAAGATACCCTTGAACCCTTGCCCAGATGTAGCTCATGGCAGCTCAGTATCCAAGTGGGTGCTCTAGCAAGGGGAACAGGGAGTATCTCTAACTCAGTGGCTGGCTCTTTGATCACCTGCCCCTGATGGGGATATGCCTTGCCAAACAACAGAGGAAGACAATCCAACCAGTCCTGAGGAGACCTGATAGGCTAGGGTCAGCTGGAAGGGGAGGAGGGCCTCCCTTATCAGTGGACTCCTATCAGTGGAGAGGGGCATGGGAGGAGATGAGGGAAGGAAGGTGGGATTGGAACAGAATGAGGGAATGAGGGAAGAGACTGCAGCTGGGATAGAAAGTGAATAAAGTGCAATTAATATAAAATACAAAAATTAAAAATAAAAAAAAAACAAACCAAAAAAGATCTTTCAATAACTGCTTTATCTGCAGGTATCTAAAATACATCTGTAATGTACTCTATGCCGTAAATTGTAAAAGCCAATGTTGTTCTCTATTGTATACACATGTTAAAGCGTCATTAGCTTCAATCTGTAAATCATCTTTAATATAGCCATCATCTCTATCTCATAAAGATATAATTACAGAATCAGCCTTTTCAGAATTCAAGGCAAAACCTATTAAAATCTAGAACAGCTATCAGTTTTCCTTCCAGTTGGCCAAAGTTTTTTAGGGCTAGCTTTTAAAATGGCTTCCATCAATTCTCTCTAATGTTTTAGAGTTATATGATTTTGAATGGCCCCATTGTTAAGCGTGTTTTATATAAGTTAAAAACATGCCAAGACACTTTAGTGTTTATTTAAATCTCTTTAAGTTTAGCACCTCTAAGGGCTGCCACTCAAATTCTTAATAACCTTGTGGAATTCTCTTACCCAGAACTACTTTTTTTGCTGTCCTCTTAGGTTCAAGATTGGAGTGTGTGTGTGTGTGTGTGTGTGTGTGTGTGAAGATTTTCTATTTTGATTCAAGGAACCATTTAATCTCTGTTCAGTCACTTCAAATGAAGCCATAGTTTCTTAGTCCTTTTCTTAACTCTGATTTATTCAGTTTTTTCCTAAAGAGGTTACATAAAATTATACTAATTACCAAATATATAATTAGTTTTATGATGACAGTCAAAACATATGTATATGGGGTCCAAATGCCTTCCTCTATAGCATTTATAGCATTTTCCAGGTTTTAATATGGAAAATAGTTTCTTTTTTATTTTTATTTTTTTAGGCTTGCTTTGGGCTGTTTTTTTTTCACTTTTTAATTTTTTTTAAATATTAGTTACAGTTTATTAACTTTCTATCCCAGCTGTATCCCGCTCCCTCATTCCCTCCCAATCCCATCCTCCTTCCCTCATCTCCTCCCTGCCCCTTTCCAAGTCCACTGATAGGGGAGGACCTCCTCCCCTTTCATCTGACCCTGGTTTATCAGGTATCTTCAGGACTGGCTGCATAGTCCTCTGTGGCCTGGCAGGGTTGCTCCTCCCTGGTGGAGGGGGGAGATCAGGTCATGAGTTCATGTCCTAGATAGTCACTGTTCCTCTTAATAGGCTACCCGCTTGGATACTAAGTTACCATGGGCTACATCTGAGCAGAGGTTCTAGGTTATATCCATACATGGTTGTAGTTTCTTTTTTAAAATCTTTCTACTTCTTTCCTTCCTTCAAAGACTTCATTTATTATTTTCAAACTACTTTTTTCTTTCTATGTTTGTCTATACCCAGTTTCTTTCCTTTCTTTGATGCTTATGCACATATATAAAGCAGTTCTATCCATTTTCCTTTTACAGTTTTCAAACTTCTAATATTTAACTCTGTACCTAAGTTTCTCTAAACTCTGCCACCTGGGAATTGCCCGCTTCTGCATACACTATCAATCCTAGAGTCTTCTTGGTCTTCCGGTGTCTCTGGTTCCTGCTTGCCATGGAACCAGAAGGCACTGACCTTGTGCAGGATGGTGCTTGGGACAGTGCCTTTCTCAGTCTTTCCCCAGGAGGTCTGCTCCTTGCTGCTAGTCCTTACTTGCAAGAGCCTGGACACCCATCACTTGGCTGGAGGCATCTGCCCTTTAAGCCTCACCTTCCAGCATGTCAGGGAGGTTCTTGAAAGGAGCAGTCCTGTGAAGTGCATTAATCTTTGTTTCCTGGTTCCTACCTGGCAGACTGCTGCTCTTTCTTACATTTTGGTTGTGAGCTTAGCCTTTATGGGCTGAGCCATCTCTCCAGCACTTGTAGCTCTTTCTTAAAGGGACCACCTCCCACATGGCCAGGAAACTGCTACCTGACTTTCTGTTCAAGCTCCTGGATTCTCTAATGTCTAATTTTTTTGTTCTGAGTTGGATTCTGTCCTGAATGTAAAATTATTTTTTTGTATGTAGTGCCCAAATAATGACATAGAGACTGATTAAATTTATTAATAAGCTTTGAGCACTATCACTGGGCAGACAGTCATCTATTCTTTGTGTTTTGGCTTTTGTTTTCTCTGTGTACTTTGTGGCCTTGGCTGCGCTGGACTCACTTTGTAGACCAGGCTGACCTCAAACTCAGAAAGCCACCTGACTCTGCCTCCCTGAGTGCCTGGATGGAAAACAGGTGTGTGCCACTACACTCAGCTGATATTCATCTATTCTAATCTGATTAACCTGGACTGGCCAATTTCCCAGCTGTGTGCCCTGTTGCCTGCCAACTATTGTCACTCTGGTTATTCCTGCTCCATTGGTGTCCTCCTGCCGACTTCCTCTTGGCAACTTCTCTATCTGTATTCTCTCTCTCTCTCTCTGCATCTGTCTCTCTGTCTCTCTCTCTCTGTGTGTCTGTCTCTCTGTCTCTCAGTCTCTGTTTCTCTGCCTCTGTCTCTGTTTCTCTCTGCTCCCACCTGGAACCCTCTTCCTGGGATTGCAAGTCCTGTCTTCACTCTTCTCCCAGATATTGACTGTTCAGATCTTTATTAACCAATCAGAGGCGATTGAGAACAATTTTTACACAACATTGAGACAGATGATGCTTCATAGAAGTGACAATGCCAGCATCCAGATTGTAACCAGATCTCTGGGTATAGAAATCAGCATTTGAATACACAGTGCACAAAATCGTCCCTTAACAGAGGAATTTTTAATACCATCTACTAGCTCTAGGGCATTTGCTCATCCCTAGAACACATGTAATCAAACTGTTCACTTATGATTACCAAGATAGTTTTAAAATAAAAGAGTTTGGGGCTGCGGAAAGGCTCGAAACATAAAAGTATTGGATACTAAACATGAGTGTCTGAGTTCTATCTCCAGAAACACTTTGGATGGAAATATCTGACTCAGGTGAACCATTTTTTAACAATTCCTGCATACTGTGACATGCACATACACACAGTAACATAAAAGACACATATAAGGTAGTTTTAAAATCACAAATTCTTGCCTGTTTAAAAGGGGTCTTGATCAGTCCTATTTTTAAAATGGTAATAAGTAGCTATTTAATTAAACATTATGTTTACATTTCCTTCTTTTAGATTTAAATAATTACAATTTTTGGCATATTGAAGTAGCTAAGAGAATTCTTATTATAATATCCTCAGGCAATTTTTTAAACAATAGAAAAACATTACAGTAATTTAAAATTCATCCCTAATGATAAATTTCAGAAGTTATAAGGGTTAAGGTATCTGTTCTTTTAGTTTCTAAATAAAATTTGTCCCCTTAGATAATGGTTGCCACTTCTTAATTAAGAACCCACTAAAGTGCTTTTCAAAAGTACATAATTTATTTCCGTTATTTTATTGAACTGGGGATTGTGCCAATGAATAAAACACCTCATTCTCGGGAAAATGAAAACTAATATATTAAAGCTTGATGGAAAATATCATTTTTGAACTTATTTTAATAATAAATCCATAATGTAAAGAAGAAAAACTGAGATGATATGAAATTTGACTTTCAGTAAAAGAACAATGGCTATAATCTAGGCTGATTGCTTCTTAAAGCATTTTATGTTTGGGGTATATATATATATGTGTGTGTGTGTGTGTGTTACATATATATGTATATGTATATATTGCCTAACCTACACTTGCCCAACACTAAGCACTAGAATCGCTATATTTTTCCTGAGATATAAGGAGAAAGGAAGAGAGATAAAGAGAGAGAGAAAAGCTGGGACAGAGGGACAAATTGAGTGTTATGGGTTTGTTCATATTTAAATGAGTACTTGTAGGTTTTTAAGCTTCCTTCTATTCCAATTGTTATTTGCTTATAGGGAATCACTTTGCATACCCAGTGATTGTTGATAAAGTGCCGAGTAACAATTAATAATGACAGAAGACATGAGGTATTTAATAAGGGTGTTATTTGTAAATGAATCAATAAGTGATGGATTCTCGTGTATGAAAACAAATATTTGCTCCTTTGTTTCATAGGTTTTTTTTTTTTTAAGTGAAGTTCTTCTATAAAAAAAAAATCTCTGAAGAGTTCACTATTTATCACTCCTAGGAACTACTTGATTTTTTTCACAGAGTTGTCTTAACATTGCCTAGTTCCAAAATTTAGTGTTCTATGTGTCTCTTAATCATCTGAACACTTTTATACTGCAGAGAAAGATCATTGTTAGTTCAAAGAGAAATTATTTTAAAAGGTAAATGTGTGATGCTATTAAATCAAAATTGTGTTTCAACTGTTGTTTTGTGTTTGATGCATTCAGTGATTAATGTATCAATTTAATTTTTTCAGTTAAAATGAATATATTTGGAGCATATCCTCCTTTTCATATGGTAGCATAAGAATTAATAAAACATACCATCATTAACAAATTCCAATGAAATCAAGACAACATTAGTTGAACACTGTGGAAATCAGTATGGAGTTTCAAAACAATAAAACTACAACTCATATATTATTTAGCTTTACAAGTTAGAAGATAAATTTACAAGTAAATCAACTTCAGCCTACAATAGAGACATAGCCTCACCACTATGGTGTTATTTACAAAAGACAACTATAAAATCAGTCTAGGTGTACAGGAATAAATGCATTCATGAAATAAGCATGATATAGATGCAACATTATGCTACATTCAGATAGCTATGAGAAATGGATATCACGTGTTAAACAGAAGAAACCAGATTCAGAAGGACAATAAGTAACTGTTGAGTGTTAGGCTCTAAATGATAATCATCATCACGTCTAAGAATCAAAAAGCATTGATAAAGAAGGTTCATTAATATGTAAGTTGCTGGGTGAAATGGTGACTATTGAACATAGCATGACTGTTGCATCATAATTCACCATCACAATGGATATACACCATGGATCAACACCATCATGGATAGAAGAGGGGTTCATGAGACTTCATATTTTCCTTTGTGTCTACGGACAAATGATGGTCATTGAGGGATCAGATGTTACTTTATTCAGGGATTTTAGTCACTAGTAATTGCACATGCTTCAGTAAATAAGCCTTAATTCATACAAGTAATCATATTTAAACTCAAAAAGTAATAGAAAAAAGTATAGGTTGGGAATATTATGCAGAATAGCAATAGAGGTAAAAGAATATGGATAAGCGAGAGTAAGTAATGAAGTAAAAGTGGCCACATAATATATACATATATATATATATTTACAAATATATATATATATATGTGTATATATATATGAAAAGGTCAAAGAATAATGACATACTTTAAAAGTGTAAGTAATGTCATATGTTTGATAGATGTCTAACAATTGCTACATGTAGGAGAAATATTTGGGAATCACTAGATCTGTTTGGTTTAGCTTTGTATTTGGAAACTTCTTTATAAATAATCATGTTGAATCACCAATTAGAAAAAGTAAGAGGCAAATAGATAATGAAACTTTTGTTCAAGCCTAACTGAGTTTAGGATCATACTATTGCATCTTAGAGAGTGCTGTCATATTTAATTTGTTATAAAATATGATCTACAGAAGTAATATTTTCTTATATAGTTTATATAGACACTATAGGTCCACTATTTATGTATATATGTGAATACATTTGAACACAGGTGGAAATAAGGAGCTTAGTGTAGGAACTTTTCTTAGTGGAAAACAGAAATCAGATTGTTAATGACTGCTTGAAATTGAAAATAAGAGCACAGCCCAAATAGTCCTGAAATAGTACTTGCTTACCATAAACCAGTCAGAGAAAAAGGATTATGTTTATTTTTATACTGGAATTTTTCACCTCTTTCTAAAGTTCATTTCTGAAATGACTATACAATTAAAAATTATTGGAATTCATGCTTATAAAATGAGTTGAATTATACTGGAAATATGGGCTATAAATGTACAAATGTACCACAAAGAAAACATAATATATACACATTAACAAACTTTCTCTTAAAGAAACTTTCTGCAATTTTAGTTTTTTTCCCCTTTTCTAAATGATTAGACTAATTAAACCAATTTCAAGTTTTCACAAAAAATATTCCATTTTTAAAAAGTGTCTTAGGAGGAAATGCTTATTAAAAAAATTCACAGTGTAGGTAAGACATTGGAATGGCCTCTACCACTGTAATTTCTCTGTCCTCCTCTTATTCTTGTACTCGTTTTTTTTTCCTTCCCAGAGGTATAATGAGGTGCTTTACTGGTATATTTTAGGAAGATATTGTGAAATCATTGGGATCGCAACTTGATATTCCTCTTTTTATTGCACAGTGTAATAATGTTGATAAGAAAATACTGTTAACAGAGTAGGACTTTCTCAGGAAAGACAAAGATGCAGCATAGCCCTGTCCTAGGTAAGTCTATCCACTGCTAGGCTGTGGTTTCCAAACTCTGTTGGGAAGCAGGAAAGTAAGATTTTCTATTATCATCCACAGCAGCCTTATGAACACTACTGTGTTTTGTCATTTCTTCCTTTGTTCAGAACTTGAATGAGAATAGGTGCTTACCTGGAAAACTTTAAAATTATACAAATATGTAACTAAGAAAGCTATCTGCATGGGTTTCGTTAAGTATAAGAATTTTTGTAATTTATGATTTTCCTTTCAAACTTATTCAGTATAGCTGAGAAAGAGAAAATGGAATTCACTGGCCTGCTGGTTAGTGTGACCCAAACTAGATGCTTCTGGAGAGAGAGAGAGACCTCAATTGAGAAAATGCCATGAAGTAAGCCCGTTGGGTATTTTCTTGTTTAATAATAGATGTAGATGAGTTCAGTCTGGGAAGGTGATCTTGAGTTTTATATGAAAGCAAATTGAGCAAGCCAGAGAAAACAATGCATTAAGCTGCTGTCTTCTGGAACCTCTGGTTCTATTTCTGCTTCCAAGTTCCTGATTAGAAGTTGTGCCTTAATTTTCCTTCATGATCTGAACTACAAATTGAAATAAACTCTTTCCTTCCCAAGCTGCTTTTGGTTATAGTGTTTCATCAGAGACCTGATGAAGATAACTTTCTTGCCAGAAGTTCTATGAAGAAATCTAAGGCTTATTTGGCTTAAAATTATTAGGAGATAAAGAATTGAAAACAATCTTCCTAGTCCACTCTCTGATTCTTATTCAGCTCTCTTCTTTATGTTCTTGCTCTTTAGAATTTATTCCCTCAGGCCTTCAAATAGCTAGAAATAGAGAATTTCTATTTTCAATATTTCATGAAAATAACCTTATTAGTTGCTATTTACATAAAAATGTAGAATCAGAATATCTGAAAAAACAGACCCTTATTAGCTTGCCTTAAAAGCATCGTATTTATTCTCTGAAAAATCACTAACAATATGACTATGAAGTAAAATTGACTTACCTAAGTAGTAAGCAATAGCACCTTGGGACAAAAGATTCAGGCAATTATTATAAATAAAACCAAAGCAGTGAAAGCAGAGTAGTTATGATGGACCACAAGATTCAAGCATTTGTAAAGCAAACAGAAAAAAAAAAAAACATGTTTCATCTACATAGATTACACTCAAGGAGAATATAAAAATCAGTGAGATATAACTCTTAGCAATTGAAAGTATTTTCAGGAATATGTAAAGCAAATACTTATTTTGTGGATAAGACAGTCCACAAGCAACCTTTCTTTCTTCCATTAATAAGATTAAAATGACATTCAAGGAAACCATTATGCAAATAATAGAAACCAGGCAAAGTACCTGAACATTCATGTAAAAACTGTAATAATAATATGACTGTGGTGATGGCTTCTTTTGGGGGGGAGGAGTTTTTGAGTCAGGAATTCTCTGTGCGGCCTTTGCTGTCCTAGACTCACTTTATAGACCAGGCTGGTCTAGAACTCACAGTGACCTACCTGCTTCTGCCTCTCTGAGTACTAGGATGCCCCGCTTGTGGCAAGGGCTTCTTTCAGGGGCAGAGTGGTAACTGGGGAGGCTAGTTTTGTGTGCATCAGGCCTGAGATTAGAGCCCTGATACTGCAAGGGGACAGAACAACTAAATTAGAAACAAAACAAGTCAAAAAATAGTAACAAAAAAGAAAAAAAAAGAACTATAATGTTTCTTGTCATTTTTATTCCTTGAAAAACTGCTTGAATAAAAAATGCATGTGGGGATTCTTCTGCTGAAGGGCAGCATCAGAATAAGGAACTACATACTTTGCCATGTACATGACTGAAGGTATGTGTGGAAACACACAGTAGGTGCTCATGCATATGGTGTGAAAAGACAGATTATCTGTGAAACCCTAAGTCCACTAAAGGTTACTACTATGCACAGAAGAGTATTCAGAAGGGAGAAGTTGTTACCTGCCATGTACATCATTTTGTTAAAGAAAAACAATTATCAATATATGAAATGGAAATTTCTGGTTTCTTTGAAGACTCATTTGTGTCATGTGATGTATTGCTACAACGCTTCTTGTGAGAGGGCAATCTGTCTCATGGAAGGCAAGTGATTTTGGCTAGCTGAAAACATCTGGGGGTGGCCTCTGAGGAGAGGAGCTATATAGAAGCCCGGGCTATAGGAGAATCCCAACCCCTGATACTATGTCTGACACTCTGCTAAGCTTGCAGACAGGAGCTTTTCACAGTTGTCTTTTGAGAAACAAACACATGCCTCAAAACACATGCTGAGACTCACAGCCAAACATTGGGTGAGGCATAGGGAGTCTTGTGGAAAAGTGGGAAGAAAGAAAAAAGGACCTGGAGGTGATAGGAGCTCCACAAGAAGACCAACTGAACCAATTAACCAGAGGGCTTTGCTGAGATTGAACCATCAACCCAGGACCAGGCACAAACTGGACCTAAATCCCCTACAAAGACGTAGCCCATGGGCAGCTTAGGCCTCATATGGGTCCTCTAGTAAGGAAGCGGGGACTGCATCTGACAAGGACTCATATGCCAGCTTTTTGATAACTTCCCTCTGGTGGGACTGCCTTGACAGGCAAAAGGGGAAGAGGACATGCTCAGTCCTGATGCAACTTGGTGAGCTGGGCTGGTTGGGAAAGGGAGCTCCCCTTTTCTGAGGAGTATGATGGAAAGAAGGGTGGAACTGGGAGGGAAGGAGGGATGGGGCTACAACAGGTATAAACTGAAAACAAACAAACAAACAAAGAAACCCACCAACACTGAGACGATGCTTTTTGGATCAACATAGTTTTGATGGTCTTCATTTTTTGACACTTCACAGAGAGAATTGTTCCAGAGAATTTCTCAGGCAAATCTGACTTTGTCATGTGGCTTTCTCTGACTCATATTTCTGGTATCTGGACAATGAAAAGTGGACTTTCACCAAGGACATATGTCTAAAAAGCTCTATAATCCCTTTTACCTAATCACCTTCTTGTTATTTTTATACTTTTTTTTATTAATTCCAGTTTATTCACTTTGTGTCCCAGCTGTAGCCCTCTCTCTCATTCCCTCCCAATCCCACCCTATCTCATTTTCTCCCTTGCCCCTCCCCCAGTCCACTGATAGGGGCAAGGGTCCCTTTACTCTGACCCTAGCCTATCAGGTCTCATCAGAACTGGCTGCATTGTCTTCCTCTGTGGCCTGGTAAGGCAGTTCCCCCCTCAGGGGGAAGTGATTAGAGAGCCTACCACTGAGTTCATGTCAGAGACAGTCCCTGTTCCCCTTATTAGAGAACCCACATGGAGACTGAGCTGCCATGGGCTGCATCTGTGCAGGGTTCTAGGACCATGCATGGTCCTTGGTTGGAGTTTCAGTCTCAGAAAAGACCCCTGTACTCAGATTTTTTGGATCTGTTGCTCTCCTTGTGGAGCTCCTGTCCTCTCCAGGTCTTTCTCCCCCTTATTTCATAAGATTCCCTTAGTACCTAATCACCTTCTTTCCCCCCTATTTCTCATCAGTGGATTAGAAGAGAGGTGAAGCATTTAAGAACCCTAAATAAAGTAAGCTTTTGGAAAATATGTCTACAAAAAAGTATTACAAGCATCAGAAAGCCAAAAGAGAAGAGTCTGAGCACTTGCCATGATGAAATGCTAAAATGTAATGGGACATATAAGCTAATTATCAATCTATTAACTACTCAATATATAAATGAAACAGCATTGCTTTGTGTATCCAAATAGTGTTTAAATAATAAGAATAAACTACTATAAAACTAAAAACCATAGTAATGAAAACATTTTTATACCACAATAAAACATGGAATCAATAATTTCTATATTGAAATATCTAAGTACAATTTAGGTTATTTAGTTAAAATATTTACTTACATTAGTGTAAATTTAGAAACATGCCCTTTCAACAAAATGTAAAAACCTACCACACTCTTTTAAGAACAAGAAAGGCAACAGAATCCAAGGGAAAAAAACCAAAAAACAAAAAACACTCACCCAACAACGACAAGACCATATATCAACACCTAGAATTATAATCAGTCCAAACACAGATATCCAGATTGTTATTGTTCTAAAAATCAATACAACCCACGAAATATGTATTCGCTAGAGTCTGTCAACAATATGATACCAGACTCTGAGAAGTGCAGCATAGATGAAGCATAGGGAAAAAGTCTTTGAAATAGCATTTTTTAATATGATAGAGGTCTTTAAAGAGAAATGTAATAAAACCATTAAAGAAATTTATGAAACACAAACAATGGAAGGAAATGAATGAAATTGTTCGAGACAGGACAGGTTGTAGATCCAAGTGTTTGTATATGGTTTTGTGTTTATACTTCTCTTTTGGCATCATGCAGAATATCTCCCTGTACTAAAGATGCAACGTTGCAGTGAAGGCTCAATGTAATAACCACCTTGACTTATCCATGTTCAATAAGTTGTATAGGTGTTATCTTCAGCAATGGGGCCTTGCTGCCTGTTTGTGGAGAGCAATCTATTGTCTGAGCAACAATGTGGGTGCCCCACTGTTCACCCCTTGGTTTCACATAGAAACCCTTTGGCTAACAATTCAATTGGACATAACACAATTCTGGTAATGAAAGCTTCATTTTGTGACAAGTTGGCTGGTGGAGTCTCTTTCTTCACCATTAATTGGTGACTTCATTTAAATCCCCTTCATGTATGTTTATATTTAGGGAAGTTTCTACTGTATTATGTTTCCCCTATATTATGGTTGCACCTCATTTATGTCTTAATTTTAACTATCTTTCCCTGATTTCCTCCTCTCCTTCCCCTGTCTTTCCTCTTCCCCATTTGATAATCACATCAGCCTCCTCAGTCACCCATAATTAACTCTTCTATTTCCTTTTTCTAACAAGATTTATCTGCTTTTCCCAGTCCCTCATTCGACACTTACTCTTGTTTCCATGGATTGTATGTTATTTGTCAATGTCTTCACAGCTAACTGCCACATATAGAAGAATACACACCATATGTGACATTCTGGGTTAAAATATCTCATTAAAGGTGATTTTTTTTCTAGTTCCAAAAAAATGCCTATAAATTTCATGTCATTTATTTATTTATTTTAAATCCAAGTAATAGTCCATTGTGTAAAAGTTCCATATTTTTATCCATAATAATGTTGAAGGAAATGTAGGTTGCTTCTAATTTCTTATTATTTTGGAGCTATCAGAGATGAACATATTTGAGTAAGTGTTTCTGTGATAGGATTAAACGTCCTTTAGGTATATGCTTAAGAGTAGTGTAGCTAAATATTAAGGCAGCTTGCTTTTCATCTTCATGAAAAACCACCATATGATTACCATAGTGGTTGTACAAATTTTCACTCCCAACCACAATGGATGAGTGCTCTGCTTACTCCATACTCTTGTTATCATAAGCTGTCACTTGTTTTGTTGACATTAATAATTTTAACGTATATAAGATATAATCTCACAGTAGTTATGATGCACATTTTTCTGATGGCTAAAAGTGGTCCTGGGAGCCCTGCAGAAACTGATGTCCCAACAAAGGGTAATGCATGGAGAGGCTCAGATGTAGCCCATACACTCAGTCTCCAAGTGTGGACCCTAGTAAGCAGAGCAATGGCTTTCTCTGGCATAGACTCAGCAGCAGGCTCTCTGATACCTCCCTCTGGGGGGCACAGCCTTGGCAGGCTACAGAGGAAGACAATGTAGCCAGTCCTGATGAGACCTGATAGGCTAAGGGTCAGACACAAGGGGAGGAGGTACTCCCCTATCACTGGATTAGGGGAGGGCCATATGGGAAGAAGAGGGAGGGAGAGTGGGATTTGGAGGTGATGAGAGAGGGGGCCACAGCCTGGATACAAATTGGATAAATTTTAATAAATGATAAAAATAATAAAAAGAAAAATTTATTTTCTTTAGCTTTTCAACTGTACAGTCTCATTACCTACTATCATTTTTCCCCATGTAACTGTAACTCTTTACCAATTCATCAACTTTTTCTACCCTTCCCTATGGTAGTTCCCTATCCTTTAGCAAACACTGGTCTTTTTTCCCCAATATATGTGACATCGAATCTTTTTTATTTTCCTTTTAAAAAATTTTCGTTATTTCTTTATGTATTTTTGTTATGTTTTTTCATTGTTTATTTATGTATTTTTCTTTTTATTAATTAAATCAATTTACATCGTGGTCAAAGGTTCCTGCCTTTCTCCTCCCAGATCCACCCACTCTCACAGATCCTCCCTCCCACCATTTCCTCAGAATAGGGGAGAGCCCATTTCTAGACACCATCTCTGACATGGACTATGTTATCCACTTTTGAACACTTCCTCATGATGGGACTGCCCTCCCAGGCCACAGGGGCGGAAGAAACCTAAATCAGTTCCACTAAAATCTGGCACAAGGCAAAGCTGCCTACTTGAAGATCTATCTAGAGCACTAAGTCAACTAAAGGATATCAAAGGGATACAAATACTGTCTATATGTCTTATTCATTTTGACTGAACAATACTGAACTAGAGGCTTCCAAATAAACAACTACTCTCAAAAAATGTACAAAGAAAAAAATGTACAAAGCTGATTTACAATCTAAATACTGCTTATCTGTGTCTTGCGAAACAACCTGAGAATGTCTTTTAAGCTGAATTCTAGCCTAGGTTTAATATTGTAGTAAAGGTAAGAAAAGAAAATATTTAATCTAATTCTTTCATCTCTATATGTGTACCTAGTTGTACATGGATATATTTGCTTTTTTGTTGACATAATTTAAAATAATGAAGTGTTATGGGCTTCTTATTAAAATGTATTTTTATACATGAATTGGTAAAACCAACTAATGCAGATATAATATAATTAACCACTTATAAATCTGAAAATTATAGACACACACAATTAACTAGAGCTAACTAGACAATTAGAGCAGATTTTGAAAATAACACCAATTTGAAGGCATGTTTAAACGTGAAGTTAGCCAAATTTAAGAAGCCAGACTTTTAGTAAAAAGGGAATTGTATGTGATATAAAATTAAGTAACAGTGTTTAATGTCCTACAGTGTTTCTTAGTACATAAATTTCCCATGTGGAAAGCCAAAAAAAAAAAAAATGAAGCCAGTCTTGATGAGACTTGATAAGCTAGGGTCAGATAGAAGACGAGGAAGACCTCCCCTATCAGTGGACTTGGAGAGGGGCATGTGAGGAGATAAGGGACTGAACTGGGATTGGGAGGGAATGACGGAGGTGGCTACAGCTGGGAAACAAAGTGAATACACTATAATTAATATAAAAATAAAAACTTAATTAAAAAATGAAGGCTAAACATCGAAACAGCCAAGCATTGTTTTAGTTTCAAGTTGCCAGTCACATAATGAGGATCGATGACTCTCATGAAACTAGTGAAACCAAACGGGTTAGAGCTATAATCTATAAATTAAACAAATGGCTCTGATATTGCACATGGAGACTTAATTGTAGCTCAAAATCCTTGGCCTCTAATTTAATAAAGATTTAAATTTGTAATTGAGGAAATGACTATGAGTAAAGCACTTCACCTACAAGCATGAGGACCAGACATCATATCCCCAGAGTTCAGGTAAACATCTTATATATTTAGTGGCACTCCTGTACTCTTAGAGCATGGGGGAATACACCAGGAATCCCAGAGCAAGCCAGTTAGTCAAACAAGGTGAAGTAACTAGTCTTGGGTTTAGCAGGAGACCCTGCCTCAATACATGAGTGGTACACGAAGACAACAAAAGCTTACGCATGCATGTTAACTCAGGATACATCCTCATCCACACATATTAAATGACAAATACATTCATGGAAACCAGGCAAATACATATGCAAAAAAGTAATTTGAATTTATAAAAAAACTAAAATAAGCCTCACTTGGAGAGGAAAACAAAAATAGTAATGCTACCATAGATTTGGCAGTGGTAAGTAGTGAATGTATCCTTCTCTGAAATGAATATTAAGTGAATACATAAATATACACAAAGCAAATACAATAAAGACTAATATCTGAAAAATATCAATGGGTGAAGAAGAGATTGCCATTTTGACAGGAGAATCCAATACCTTTGAACATTAAAGTAGCAATGTATAAATCTGGTGAAATCTTTTTATTTTGAAAATATATCTTTATTTCAAAGAAACTGAACATTTTTCAGACCCTTCAGCCGAGTTCAAAATGTGTCTTGAGATAATTTAAGACAACACATTTAACCTGCTATCCTACTGTGTACTCAGTATGTTTAAAAATAACTCACCTTTAAGAGAGCAATGTAACCAACCTTTCTATGCCTTATATTTCCCATGTAATTAGGTTTTACATCCAAAGCTAATTGCATACCTTAAACATAAATTGTGTGCTCTTCAATGCCCCTGACAGAAAATAATGCATGTTTGTATGTGTTTTGATAATCAATTATTGAAAGCAGCAACCAGGTTGAAGGCAAACATAAACAAAGCAAATACTCTATAAATGTTTGAAGAAAAATATTGGTATAGGGTTGATTACATATATTTGAAGTTTTGAGGTTTATCCTGAGTCACTTCAATATTTCTAAACCTATGTTAAATAGATCTGTAATTAAATAGCTATATTTCTTTCTCATACCGTGTGTGTGTGTGTGTGTGTGTGTGTGTGTGTGCTGTTCAGTAAATACAGAAGAAATTTCTTTGTTAGGGAGAGGCACCAGCACAGAGTAGACACAGGCACAGGAACACAAGCACGGAAAAAGAGAACTGATAGCCAATATAGGCAGGGCAATAGACAGACTGCAGACATATGGGACAAAGGGGGAGAAGTGAAATATTTAAAATTTGCTTCATGCAGTCTCAAACTATTCTAAGAAGGTTTTTATCACCATTTTTTGATACAATCTTGACATATTTTTAAAAAATTAAATAAATATTTCTATTCACTGTCTGGAATTTAAGGGAAAGAAATAAAAAGATATTTTAAAAATGAAGTCAATAAATAATAAACTAGATGCTTTAAAATACATTGACAAAGGTGCATATAGAGTTATTGAACTGGAAAAGGTCAAAACTATTGATAATATAAATAAAGAGAGAAAGAGACTCAGATGTTATAGCTATTTTCAGGTAAACAAATAAAGATAACCCTGAAATTGTTAAAGTCAATAAACTATTCTTTTCAACACACAAAAAAGGTAAACATTTTCAAAAGTATGGTTTAACTGAGTTAGGTCTTTATTATAAACATGTGATAAGGATGTGATAAATCTAATAAAATAACGAATTAATTCTCAGAACAGGAAACTGAGTCTAAGACCATCCTGTTTTCACAGATTTCTTCACAAGCTGCTGAGAAGAGGAGAGCCGAGAAGGATGTGGTTACAGAGTTGTTCCCAACTTCACTTTACGACACACAGTGGTTTAAAAAGAAGCTGAAGGTGTTGGGTCACAAAAATGTAAGAGCATCATTTTCCGGGCTACCTCAGAATAATTAAACATGAAATGATACCCAATTTATACTATTTATGAGTTCACTCCTGTCATTATCTTCTCTTTCACAACAGTCACTACCCTTCTGTAACTCTAAAACACGTTCACAGGCATTTCCCTCATACATGAAAGGTTCTTTTGATTTTCCCATTTTCACAGTATGATACGCACTGATGGATTACTTATTTGACTGAAAATCCTATGAAGAGCATTAAAAATTATGGATCAGAAGTTAAGGAATAGTCACACAGAGACTCCGTTTAGCCTCTTTAAATGCCGTCCTGTAAGAAGGGAATTACATTACACAATTTGATTTTTAATACAGTAATTGACTTTAAACTGCATCTTAAAAAGAATATTTGCAGCTGCTTGGGGATATTCTAATCATCCTTATGGAATTTTGTAGATTCAATAATAACTACTGTATTATAGCATTGCATATATATTAAGTTTGAATTAAAAATATTTCTTTTAATTTTGAGAATGTAGTACAATTCTATTTCTCACTACCTTTCCTAAGTCTAAACATTGGTGTTTTTCAAATTTATGGCCTTCTTTGAAACAAACTGTTCACACATACTCATACACACACACACATACACACACACACACACACACACACACACCACACTCAGAGAGAGAATAAGAAATCTTTGAATGTAAAACATGTATACTCAGTTTTTCACTTACTACCAGGATATATTTTTAACAAACTGCCTCCTGAAACAGAGCTACATTTTCTCTGAGGCGTCAGTCTGAATCTGGTGAGAGCTCATCAGAGGCACCGCACCTGATGGGAAATTATATCACTTCTGAGATCAAAGCTGCTTAGTTTGAACTACTGCATCTCACCTTTGGATTTAAAGGTTGATAAATATTATCTAAGAAGCATATGCATTTCAGAGATTATCATAGCTGCATGGTGTCTATCCTATTACACAATTAGGAACATTCACAAGCACATTGGTATTTGCTTTTTGATTGTAGCAAGTAGTGAATAAGAATGTAAGAGGAGATTACCCTTATGCATTGCACAGGAAATATCATGTCCTTCTCTTATTTCCTCAAAAGATATACCTGCTCATATAACTTGCTAACAAATATAGATGTTACAAATAATATAGAGAGATTATTCTTTAAAATTTTTAAATTTTTTATATTAATCACAGGTTACGTACTTTGTATCCCAGCTGTAGCCCCTCACTCATTCTCTTCCAATCCCACCATCACTCCCACATCTTTTCCCGGCCCCCTTCCAAGTCCACTGATAGGGGAGGACCTTCTCCTCTTCCATCTGACCCCAGCTTATCATGTCTCTTCAGGGCTGGCTGCAATGTCCTCTCCTGTGGCCTAGCAAGGCTGCTCCTCCCTTGGGGAGGCGGGGGAGTAGAAGAGCCAGCCATTGAGTTCATGACAGAAATAGTCCCTGTTCCCCTTACTAGGGTACCCACTTGGATCCTGAACTACCATGGGCTATATCTGAGCAGTGGTTCTAGGTTATCTCCATACGTGGTCCTTGGTTGGAGAAACAGTCTCATAAAGACTCCAGTGCCCTGATATAGTTGGTCCTTGTGGAGCTCCTGTCCTCTCCAGGTCTTACTAACTCCCCCTTCTTTCATATAATTCCCTGCACTCTGTCCAAGGTTTGGTTATGAGTCCTAATATCTGCTTTGATTCACTGCTAGGTAGAGTCTTTCAGAGGCACTCCTGTCCTGTTACTTGTTTTCTCCTACATCCAATGTCCATCCCAATTGTCTTTCTAAGTGAGTAATGATATATCTTGTCCTTACTGCTTACTATGTCTGAGTATTTTAAAGGTGACCACATAGCCCTTAGATAATTTTAAAAATACTTAAAGTTTGCAAGTATATTATCCATTATACAAACCAATTATTTATTACTTACTCAAAACTATATCAGTTTGGAAGAAACTATTCACATTAAGTAGTCTGTTAAGAAATAAATACATATTTTATTGGAGTATATAAGATATTTTATTCAAGCATTCTAGTTTTGATATGAATTTATACACTGTTATTTTTTTAATTATCACTTTATTCTCCTCTTGTAGATCCTGAAACACTCAGTTTTATGTTTATTTTATAAGAAGATGAAGTTATATACTGTGTGTTACAAAAATAGATTCTTTTTGAAATACCATTTGGGTTAAATAGAAATAAATCTTTGTTCTACAAAGTGTTTAAAAATACATATACATATTTACAGTTAAAATGTCTTTGAATAGGAAAGCTCCTTTCCAATGGACATAACTTGGTGAGTAAATGACATATATTGTGTACCTAATTTTAGATATAAAATATATGACTTTTTGTATTATATAAGGGGCAGGGAGGAGATCAGGGAGGGATGGGGAATTGGGAGGGAATGTGGGAGGCGGCTACTGTTGGGATACAAAGTACATAACCTGTGAATAATATAAAATAAAATAATTAAATAAATAGAAGAAAAAATAATATTAACTGCATTTTGAGTATCAAAAATTGATGAGTATATTTTTACAATATTAAGTATTTCATTTGATGTTTAATAAATTCATAGTATATGCTGTTGTATATTTGTACATATGTATTCAGATAAGCATGCAACAAATAATTTTTGATATACATATTAGTCTAAAAGTTCGCAACATGTATAAATAGACTAGATTTTGTGCTGTCACTGAATAAAGTATTATATGCCAATTTCATTATTTACTTTTGAGGACTTTGTCTGGATATATTTTAACTCCACCATAAGGCAAGAAATATCTGTCTTTCTTCTCTAGTGACTTGTTTACTTCTACACATTGTAGCATTTCAGGTCTACATTACAATTGTATTATATCTGATACACTTGGACCTGAATTTCTTGCAGAGTGATACATATGGGTTTAATTTTATTGTTTTCCATGTCGACATTCAGTTTTCCCATATCCATTTGTTGAAGATGCTGTATTTGATCCACTATGTTCTTTTGCCAACTTTGTGAAAAGGCAATTGGATTTTAGGTATGTACTATCATATTTAGGCTTTTCTATTTTTGTTTCCATTTTCTGTATGCAAACTTTTATGTTATCACACTTACTTTTTTGTTATTACTACAGCTTTGTAATCTAGTTTAAAATCTAGAAATTTCTTCGTCATAACTTTGGTTTATTTACTTATTGTTTTTTTTTTTCTGATCAAGGTTTCTTTGGCTGTCTGAAGTCTTTTTGGTTCTATATGAAATTAAAAATGCCTTTTGCCCAACACTTGGGCAGAGTGCAGGGAGTCTTACAAGGGGAGTGGGAAATAGTGGGATCTGGAGAGGACAGAAACTTCATCAGGAGAACAACAGAACCAAGTGGTATGAGCACAGGGGTCCTTCCTGAGACTCAACCAGGTACCATGCATGGTGGTAGCCTAGGACCCCTACACAGGAGTGGCCCACGGCAATTCAGTGCCCAAGTGGGTTCCATAGTAATAGGAACAGGGACTGTCTCTGACATGAACTGATTGGCCCGCTTTTTTTTTTTTTGAAGTTATATTCTTTTTTTTTTTTAATTTATTTATTTTTATCTCAATCACAGGTTGGGTACTTTGAATCCCAGGCGTAGCCCCCTCCCCCATTCCCTCCCACCCTCCCACTCCCTCCCTCATCTCCTTCTTCCCCGCCCCCTCCAAGTCCACCAACAGGGGAGGACCTCCTTCCCTTCCATCCAACCCCAACTTATCATGTCTCCT